>CM073765.1:29350145-29915809 GCA_037127475.1 Arma custos
CCAAAAAAATCAACTAATTGCAGTTCTTAAGCGCTTTAGTTATTATGAAATATAAGATCAACTCCACAAGTCTAAATCTGTTTATAAGTAATTTTTTTAGTCAGCATATTATGAATATTTTATGAACAATAATGTCCGAATTTATTCAATTATCATGCAGTGCCTATGAAGGCGCATCTAATTAAAACCAACAATATGTTCTTTGTATAATTATTTGTACGAGGGACGTCGAGGAAGTAAGATTACAACACTTGCTAGAATTAAAAAATTAACACATTGAAATGAAATTTACAAGATGCGAATAAAAAACATGCAATTATTCTTCTACATAATCGCCGTAGAAGTTAATACATTTTTAAAGCTTGGAGACAAGTTTTTGTATACACTGGTTGTATCGATTCCGCTCCACACATCGTTTTCTTATGCTTGGACCTCTTCATTTGTGATTCTATGTCTATCCAAAAACTTATTCACTTTATTAGAAATATGGTAATTCGATGGCACTAGGTCCGTAGAGTAGAGTGTGTGAGCCGAGCGAATGGGGGTCGGGTCACTGTGATGTCGTTGTGTAACACACCATGAGTGCTCCTTTTAGTATTACTTTAACTTAATAATTTATTAATAAGTTATCATTTTTAAGTTAAACAATAATAAGATCATTTGAACTTCAATTATTTCATAAAACAAGGCATTTAACTGACATATACAATCCTTCAGGGGTTCTTTAATAATACAACTATTAAACGGCATTTTGGGTAAATACAAATATTTTTATTGAAAAATAATAAGATACCTTACATAAATGTTAAGACCATGGAAAAAATTCCAACGAAAAGCCCTTAAGTCTCCAAACTAAAACAGAAATTGAAATTATCTGTCCAATATTTCGCCCATTCAGACATCCTCAGGGTAGATATAGAAAAAACAAAAAAAACAAAAAAACAAAACATGAATAATGCACCCAAGAAGCATCCCACCACCTCCAAGGCTCATATGCAACTAATGAATCATAAGGAAGGTTACTCGACCCCGGCTGAGTAAGGTTAGATAAAAACAGCTGATAAATACTGGAGAATTTGAAAATTCAACATACACTCATCAAACTACAAAAAGCACAACAGGAAAAAATAAATTATTGTAAACAACACCAAAGCATAGGACAAAAACCATATGAAAAAATGAAAGTAAGATTGCAATGAAAAGAAAAACAACATTATCAAGACACCAGTGGATTTATGGCTATTCCACAAATCCATTTATAATAAGGTCTCTTTTAATTTTTCAATATTTATAAATATTGAAAAATTAAAAGATACCTTACATAAATGTTAAGACGGTGGACAAAATTCCAACGAAAAGCCCTTAAGTCTTGAAACTAAAACAGAAATTGAAATGATATGTCCCTGAGGACTCTTCGGTGCATTATTCATTTTTTTTTCTTCTCTACCTACCCTGAGGATGCCTCAATGGTCGAAATATTAGACAGATAATTTCAATTTCTGTTTTTTGGTTTGGAGACTTAAGGGATTTTCGTTGGAATTTTTTCCACGGTCTTAACATAAATATTTTTATATCAATGGAATTTTAACTTTTAAATTAAACTTGATTAAAAAAAAATTTATAACTCAAGCATTGGCCGCTAGGTTTCACCAGTCACGCGCAATACGCCTCGAGCATCTCACGGTCGTCTTTTGTAACCTAACTTTCTGGATGTCCTTCGTAAATCGCATTGATTCCATTTAACAAGTATTACACTCTTCTTCTTGTACTTAGTCTCTGAATGTCAACTCTGATGCTTGTTTAGTTGGATTTACTTTTCAACACACTATAACATTTCTAAACCTTAACACACGAGTTACCGATTATACGAATACAATTTTTATAGCAATTTTCAAGAGATTTCACCCTTGAACCCCACTTCTTTTCGGCAAAGGCGTTAAAAAGAAAGTTGGCTAATGCAGGTTTGCTGAGGTTTAGACGAAGCTTTGAGGGCTACATCAGCAACCCTCCACCACCTCGGTTGGTTTAACAAACCTCGACAACCTCATTTTACACCCCCAACTCCTCAAATTCCCCCCAACCCCACCTCACATTTCACCCCACCCTTCTTACCCTCCCTTCACATCTCCTTTAACAGCAATTCTTTATCCTGAAACTAGCGCCTTAACAAGTCGACTGCCGGCATCAGCACCGTTATTCATCAAATCGTGTCTCGTTAATCACGACTTCTACTCCTTTGTGAAATATTAAGACTAACGATGATTTTCTTATTTTTCTCTTTTTTTCTAAAAGTTTAGCGGCATATTTCTTTATAATGGAAGCTTTTAATAAACAAGAACTTTCTAAAAGGTAAAGAAAGCCTAAATGAAGTTAACGCTAAAACAGCTGGCGCACACAACACACAGTCTTCGCTCACCAAGTTACTTGCAATATATTTTTAAATATCTGTATATTATAATAATATTATATCATGGGGTAACAATAGATTGAAATCGAATAAAGAATTGTACGAATGAACAGATAACTTGGAAACAACTATGAGGAAAAGACGACTAGGAATAATTACTAATGAGGACTGCCTGAACAGAGAGAGATTTAGGAGAGGACTGGAAAACATCAGGGTTCATGTGGAAGAGAGAACGAAGCATGGGTATTAGAAGGAGGACGGAAGAATCCACATTCGGAGAGTATAAAGAATTATTGGAGGAGAGGAAAGAATGAACAAACACATGATATTTGAGAGTTTCTTTTTTGGTTAAAAAAAAAATACCTATATATATACACACATGTTATGGCATATTAATAAACGGTCCCTCCATGGGATTACCATGGGGGGAACAAATAAAAAAAAATATATATGTATACACACAAAAGTCTGCTATGTTCATTTTTTATGCTATGTTCATTTTATTAAAATACATAACAGGAATTAAATTACACCTATCTGTGAAACAGGGGTAGATTGGGTTTATACGTCGGCCTTCGCCTGGCTGCGTCCTCAGCCGGCTTCCGTCTTCAGAGAGACCTCTTTCCAGTGGAGTCTTCGACCCCCCTTTTTTCTTATCTCTTCAAACCTTGACCGTATGGATATGACCCTTCTACCTGCTCGACCTACTTCTCGCAAACCAACATTGCTCTTTTTGCAAAACACATTTTTATGATGCCGCCTGGTATGATACATAGCAATCCCGTAATTATTGTAATATAATATAAAACTAAAAATTATTAAATCACAAGTAGGATCTACCCCACGATCAGTTTGAAAAGTTCTGAATTTTCATGCTGAAGGTTCCGGGTTCAACTCTGGCAGTGGCAGACAAATTATTTAATCTGTCAAAAGACCTGGATGGACTCTGTTGAAGTCTCACCTCTCTCTATTCACTCACTCTCACACACACAAATAACCTTAATTTTTCTTTCCATTGTCTCATCTTTATATGAAAAAATATTAAAAAAATAAAATACGGTATTGACACTCTCGAATACTGCATAAACGTTTGTAATTATATTAATAAGAATTGCGTTGGAAACGGTACATTAAGATCCAATAGAGCAGTAAACAAATTTTTTTTTGGAGTAAAACGAACTAAAAAGATTTTATTCAATTCAAATTTTAGTTGACAGGGAGGCAAAAAATTAAATAAATACGTTCGATGGTGAAACAGCATCAGGGTTAATATAAATAGCTTAAAAGAAATGGTGCTCATCTAAAAATTATGATGATTATGCACATATATCTTTTAGCCTGTGGCACTACAACACTTGTCTAAGGTTCAATACTGTTTTAAGGACAACGATTGCGCAGGGAGGTGATTTGTCAGAAATCGCACTTAATCGCCAGGTTTTTCCCTTTTAAATGTATACAGATAAACCGATCAAATAATCAGCATGCCTTCAGTTCAGCAACTAAGCGCTCTACAAACTGAGGTACTCCAGTCCCTGACGAAGGTTCTATATATTATATCTATAATATCTATATATATAGATACCATTATATATATATTATATACATGATCGAAAACCATTAGAAGAGCCAAAAGGAATTCTAAAAAACATCAAATTTCACAACTAGGTATTGACTATCATAAATACCTGAAGCTTCTAATAAGAGAAACATAAGGAAAGAATGAGAAAATATTGAAGGATAGAAAAAATAAAGAAAAATTATGAATGTTTTTTTATATTCCTTAGCTAACGAAATTCGAAAAAGCTCGGCAATCAGCTATTTTATTTTTCAAAAACGAAACTTCGGAGGAGGGTTTTATTTAATTTTCTCCCTTTTTTATTACATTATATAGGAGTTTTTAAGATAGTTCCGTTTTATTTCTTTATATTACAGTAACTCCGTAATTAGAGCTATATTTATTTCTATGCTTACCAACTATTCGCAACTAAAGGTATTCAAGGTAACTTTTAAAAGGCTTACATTATATACACTACAAGCATTTATATAGCAGTATATAAACTCATTAAGTGTACATTTGCATTTATGTTATATCAGCTATATAAATATGTTTTTTCTCTTATTTAAATCATTAAATGACTTTATAATTAAATAGAATTTGTAGATAAATACTCTTTAAAAAAAGTGCATTTACATAGCACATCTCTTTATTATATAAAAATGTTTTAGTGATCACTGTGTAGTTTTTTAATTTTATCTATTAGGAGTAATAATAAAAATTGGGTCATACAAATTTAATCATGAATTAAAAAAAAAATAATTAGTCATACTTCATCTTGTATTCAATCCTTACAATCCAAAATCCTTCGTAAAATCCTCAATGCTCCTTAATATGTCACAAACAAACTCATCCATCATGATCTTAGTATCCCATATGTTGCTGATTTGGCCCAAACTAGATACCTCTCCTTCCATGACAAGCTCCATACACACTTGAATCCGCTAGTCTCTCATCTTGCTTCCAATACTATTCCTGATAACCCTCTGAGGCGTCTGAAAAAAGGATGGCCTCGAGACCTTCTACTATAGAGCTTTATTGGAGTGCTACCGATGGGTAGTTTCTCCACATGTGGTTTTTTTTCATGTCATTTGTTCATATTAGCAAATTTAATCGTTGTAATATTATTAAAGTTTTTTAATATCAATAAATTAATAAAAAAAAAAATGTCATAAAAATTTCGACGAAGATCTTACGTCCAAAGCCGGTTCGCTGGCAACTTTTATTTAATCAGTTAGCCTCCTACAAGATCTAGGACCATTCTAGGGCTCACCCGGCCTCTATAAAGTGGGTACCCAAAATAAGTATCAAAGTATCTAAGTAGCTACCAGGAACAATAAGTATCAAATTTCCAACATGATGTACTGCGCAATTAGGTACTACGACACAATTATTGGAATAATAAATTAAGAATTTTATTAAATTTACAAAAGCTGTAAATAAAAGTTAGTATTTTTAATATGGAAGAGAGATGTATAGTGTGGAGAAAAGCTAACGTTTTAGGAGAGAAATTATTTTTCAGCAGTGCCGTCCAACTACATTGGATTGCCGTAATACACAGCATACTGATCAATCCATATCGGACATACTGTACATTACAATTTGTTTGTCTTAAATACATACTAAAGGACTACAGTACAATTCCTAATTCTTATCTCTTTTCTTCTTTATAGGGATAAAAATCTGGAAGTTGAGCGTGATCTAGGACAAATCACCTCCCTGCAGAACCGTTGTCCAGGAAACAGTGTAGTCTCTACTATGTACTGAACCCCAGACCATTCATGGGTTATGGGGGCTACAGAAAACAAACAAAAAATCATTCAATTGTATTACAGTATGTACTTAACCTTTCAGTAGAGGTGCTCTGACATTATCTAGAAATTGAAATACAGTTTACTCCTTTTTTCGTATTACTAAAGTGAGCCGATAGAAGTTGGAGTACCTACTTACCATTATTTTGAGATATTCAATATTTTGCCTTGAATAAAATAAAGAAATATTTTTATTTCATTATTTTTTTCAAAGTTAAAAATAACTAATAGTTTATAAGAAAAATAAGTGAAATCTTATTTCACTGCATTGAAATATCAGTCCTAAAATCGTGTGATAATAATGTGTAATTTATTTATCTATTTTTCACTTCAATATATTTCACTGGACTTCAATCTTTTAAATATAATTAAGAAAAATCAATAGTGAGTCATACTTAATTATTTTTTATTTCCTTAACGTTTCGAAATTTGTCATTATCAATTGTTAAATTACATGCTTTATGCATCAACCTTAATGTACATAACTATATACAAAGTTGTAAGTCAACTTATCTCTTGTATGCATTGTTATATTATTAATTTAAAATTTTCATCATTTAGGGAATACTTATACCCCATGGTCAACTACAAAAATTTTAGTTAATATTCTGTGAAGAAAGATCAAAAATCATCCAAATCTTTAAAGGACTATCAGGGAACAAATTACAAATAATATAAATTGTCTCGTTCCTATAAAATTTGGATTTTCGGACGCATATTTTTCGCCCTAATGCAAAATATATTGACATTAGAGTTGAATAACAGACTCGAAAACTAATTTAAACTTGTTCCATCTAATACGACCCTTATTGCAAAAGTTCTCTGTCTCCGGCGCGAAAATTTAAAATTATGATAAGGAATTCATCTCAGAAATTTAATCACCATTATGAAAACACCAAGTCCTCCCCCCCTTACCAAAAAGCACTAATTAAAATGTAATAGCTACCAGGAACAATAAGTATCAAATTTCCAACATGATGTACTGCGCAATTAGGTACTACGACACAATTATTGGAAGAATAAATTAAGAATTTTATTAAATTTACAAAAACTGTAAATAAAAGTTAGTATTATAATGCAATTGGGAAAAACCACCATGCAAAGCCTTATGTTTCAAAAATACACCCACTTACCAGTCGACGTTTCGCCTATTCAGGCATTATCAACACACAAAAACAAAAAAGGGTTATGTAAATCACATCTGGAAGAAAAAGGTGCAATACATCCCAACGATCATCAGCCCAAACAGGATCCAAACATGAGACAGCACCCCACCACCAAGACGTTCAACATATAACTGAAAAGAAGGTAATCCTACATTGGATTGCCATAATACACAGCATATTCATCAATCCATATCGGACATACTGTACATTACAATTTGTTTGTCTTAAATACATACTTAAGGACTACAGTACAATTCCTAATTCTTATCTTATATTACCTTCTTTTCAGTTGTATGTTGAACGTCTTGGTGGTGGGGTGCTGTCTCATGTTTGGAGCCTGTTTGGGCTGATGATCGTTGGGATGTGTTGCACCTTTTTCTTCCAGATGTGATTCACATAACCCTTTTTTGTTTTTGTGTGTTGATAATGCCTGAATGGGCGAAACGTCGACTGGTAAGTGGGTGTATTTTTGAAACATAAGGCTTTGCATTGTGGTTTTTCCCAATTGCATTATAATAAATAATAGTGTATCTTTTTGAGTTGTTGGCTCTATTTTAGTAAGTTAGTATTTTTAAACAGGAAGAGAGATGTATAGTGTGGAGAAAAGCTAATGTTTTAGGAGAGAAATTATTTTTCAGCAGTGCTGTCCAACTACATTGGATTGCCATACACAGCATACTCATCAATCCATATCGGGCATACTGTACATTACAATTTGTTTGTCTTAAATACATACTTAAGGACTACAGTATAATTCCTAATTCTTATCTCTTTTCTTCTTTATATATATATATATATATGAGAAAATAAAGAAAATACAACTCAGCACACATATCTGTGGCACCTGTGCATAGTGGGCTAAGTCGAATTTTGTGAATTTCAAGCTATCTACTTAGAATCGTAATTTTTTTCTCTTTTCTTGTGTCAAATACGCTAAGTGTTCCGTCCATTGCAATGAAGGATATTCCTTTGTGAATCGTGGGCTGATACTCCAATCTTGAACTTAGAATAGGTTCAGAAAAATTACGATTCTAAGTAGATAGCTTGAAATTCACAAAATTCGACTTAGCCCACAATGCACAAGTGCCACAGATATATTACAATGCAATTTATGAAGATAAATAAATACTATGAAAATAAAAAAAAAATATATATTAAGTATTTGTTAATAATTAAATGAAAAAAATATGATAAAAATCCTGCAAAACAACTAATTTCCGCCTACGAATTCCCAACCACGGACTACAACCCAAATCCCTTAATCCTCCCAGTTAGGCCTCGGACGATCACCAGTCGACTAAGCGCTTTATTATTTTGTAAGCTATTCTTTCGTTATTGACGCCAACAACCTTACAAACATCTGAACCTTCGTTAAGGTTTAAAAATTATATTATATGCACTTATTATTTATATTTATTACTATTATCATTATGCTCATATTATTATCCTTTAATAAAAAGCATTACTTAGGATTAATATATTTTTCGTTTCTAAGAATTAATGAATGTTATATTTGATTTCAAATACCTTATATATTATGTCAAAGATTTTAACAATATGTGGTGATAACTACTGATACCAGATAACTACTGCTAAAACCCATGAAGAGTCTCGAGTTCAGTGTATAGTAGGGAGTGTACCGTTTCCAGAATAACGGCTATGCAGGGAGGTGAATTGTCGGAGATCACGCTGATCCGCTAGGTTTTTCCGCTGATGAGAGGTACTCACTTTATATGCTAATGCTAGGTGAGCCCATAGAGGGTCTGTGCAACAAATCTCGGTGTTATTTTTGGATTAAATAAAAAAATCTATTTTATTTTAATAAAATTGTATACAGATTTTTTTTACTTATTATTATTAATAATGACGAGCTTTAGCGAACCCGCAGGCTCGATGTAGATATCACCAATTTCTGCCTACATACTTCCAAAACTCTAATCTAAATCTCTCAGAGCGGGTGGTCAAATATAGGGAGGTTTCCCACCAACGCCTCGGGCGCTAGTAAACTTCTTAGGAATTCGTTCGTTACTGATCCCAACAACTTTACCTAACTAAATCTTCGCGCCGTTATCACTTCAATTATATTATTTATTTTTGTAATATTTATTTAGTAAAATATATTACTCTGTATTCGTATTAATATTTTTTCTTTGGTAAGATTTAATGAATACTATTATGTTATTTCAAAAGACTTTATATTTTTCCTCTATCCTGCAAAGATATAATAAAATAACATGTTTAATAATGAAATAGAATGGATTAAATAATGAAATAGGAGACGTGGTTTTGGGAAACCTTTATCTTGAAACGTAATAACACTAACACAGAGGGAGTTATTAGCTTTTTGTTGATTAAAGGTTCAATTTAAATGTTTGTTTTTGGAAATAAATAGCAATAAAAATTAATCAAATATTCTATCAAAATATTATATATAACCCGTTATATAATATATATATATATATATAACCCGTTACGACTGATGGTTGTTTTTTTTTAATATAAAGTCTACAGAAGAAAAAATAGAAAATCAGTCCTAATTTCTGAAATAAACCAAAAGAAAATTTGTGAATAACTCTTATGAGGTTAGTATTTTCATTTCCATATAAATATATTAATATTTAATAATCACCAAAGGCTAAAATAAGAATAAAAATAGTATCAAATTTTCTTATTAATAATAATAATAATAATTTTAAAAAATAGTTGACAGAATTGAAAACTCAAGACTTTGGAATAACTGTGTTCCTTAAATTTTTAAATCAATTAAAGTCTTGATTATTTGAATTTCAAATTTGAAAATCTAAGTTATTAACATTAGTATTTTTTTCACATATATTTACAACTTAAAACAATAACTGCATAAATTTTCAAGTAGTTTATTATAATAAAAAATATATGAGAAAGTGCACAAGCTCAATACAAAATAACAATAATTTAATTGAAATAATAAACAGTATATGATAACAATAATTATAACAATTATTATTAATTATTATTTAATTATTATAATATTGTTATAATAATTATATAATATAAAAATAATAACCAGTTATATTATTTATACCTTGTATTTGTCATTAAATCGGTTTTATTTTCATTTCTTAGATCATTTGTACTTTAAAATCTTTTAGGGGAAAAGAAAAGTGCAACCAGTTATTTATGTTTTAGGCTATTGTAAGTATCAATTGTACAAACGATTTTTTAGATAAATGTAATTATTATTATATCAATGGAATTCTAACCTTTAAACTAAAGTTGATTAAAATAAATTTTATAACTGATGCAAAGGCCGCTAGGTGTCACCAGTCTCGAGCATGTTGCTGACGCGAACCACCTATTTACCCCTGCCAAAAATTGCCAAACACGGCTAAAGACCTTTCCACTAAAAAAAAAAAAATAAACCATTTATATTAGACCAAAATATCGTATGAGTATGGCATCATTCCGACAAAGAGATGCACCGATGACTTTGCATACACTATAATAATACGTGAAGATATTATGGTTTTTCGGCAATTTAAATATTTTAATGACTAGTAAGGAATAAACACAGAGCAATTAAAAATAATTACGGATTGTATACCGTGCTACTAAGCGCCAATTTAGTCTTAATTAATGCAAAGATGAGGTGCTCGATTACAACAATTTGTATAACCTAAATAACGGTTAATAAATTTTATATCAATAAATAAATAAAAGTATATTTTATTTTGAAATAAATATTTTTAAGCGATAATGAAATGACTTAATGCAATACTAACCTCACATTATACACAAATGGATAGGGAAAATAATTAAGTAGTTTAGGGAAAGGAAATAATAAATATTTAGAGAAAAAAATATCAAATTAATATTCATTAATTAAATGGTTATGTTCATAATGGGATTTTGTATCAGACTGTGTACTAATTCAATCTAAAATATTGGAAAAATATAACACACTAAATAAAAATCTTTATATAGGTCCAATATATAATATAAGGTACAGTAAAAGGTCATATAACGGAATTAAAAGGTTATGTAATATAATGAAATAGTTATGTAATATAGTAATATAGAACTTATTATATTCTACAATGATGTTCTTGGGGGCGGGATAACTCAGTGTGTAGAGCGCTAAGTTGCTATAAGTCCCAGGTTCGAATCCATCTGTGGAAGATAAAATATTTAAATTTTAAAAACCTGAAATCGAACCTGTAGGATATGCATACATTCCCGGGGTTTACCCAGATCCTATGAAGTAAAATTGTTCCTCACCGCAGTCAAAAATCAAATAAAAATTATGAAGAATCTTCAGAAAATGGGTTTTTGTATTGTTTAAATTGATTCAATTATTTGGTACTTGCCCAATAGAGTGGCCCCACAACAGGTAAAACTGCAGAATATAGCAATCTTGCAACCTTTTATCATTTGTCATTGTTCGTTTATGAGTGTATTTTTTTATTACTAGTTATTAAATATGATGTGTGTTAAATAAAAATGTGGGATCTTCCTAAAACTCAGGTCGAAGCAGTTGATTTTTTCAAGAAAAAGGGGTATCGCCTCGAAAGAAGAGTTGTCAGCAGGGCCACAATATGAAATTGCGTAGAAATAAAATGATTTGGTGGTGTCAATTTAGAAGTTGCAGAAGTAAATGTGGTTTGAGAAGTGGGACCTGGTTTTGTTCCACAAGACCCCCATTTCTTATTGTCATTCGCTTTATTTATTTCTGGTGCAAAGAAGTGACGACTGCTAAGTTTCGCTGTGAAGTAAAATGCAATTTGGAGAAACAAAAAAGAAAGAGGAACGAAGAGAGAATATTTGGAATCGTATTTGATCGAGTTCATATTCAGAGAAACGAATTAAAAAAGGACCTATTTTATGAAATATTAAATATTATATCCGTCAATTGGTCTGTAGGTATCTAAATTACTATTGCATTATTCTGTAAATTATCACTGTTTTTTAACTGGCTTGCCTTTTTTTTTTAAAATTATTATTTTATTATTATGTTCACTATGACTATGTTCTTTTTTTTAGTTTACTATTGTATTGTTATGTTATCAATTCTACATATTTTTATTGTATTTTATTTTGTTGTTAATTTTATATTTTGTTATTGTATTTTATGTTGTATCCTTCGTTCCTTTTATTTTCATTTCGATTAAATTGTGTTATTATTAAATACTTTTTGTTATTATTATTATAGTGGTCCTTTTATTGCTATTGCTATTATATTATTGTGTCATTATTAGTTATTTGAAGGATATAAAATAATTTTCACATATTATACGTTTGTAATAAATGTGGTTACGTCAAAACTCCCTAAACAGGCATGTAAGGCTCAGCAAGCTTATCACTGGCGCCCCTCTAATGGACAAGTACTAATTATTTATTAGTTTTAAGGAGCGGGGTAGATTAGTGTGTAAAGCACTGAATTTCTGTAGTGATGTTCTCGGTATGAAATTTGGCGGTGACTGATGAGTTCCTTAATGTTTTAATAGCCAAAGATGAACCCAGTAGAATTTAGATTACCCTCGTGGTAATCACCAAGGCTCTATAAAGTTAATACCTTTATTATTATTAAATATTAAAAATTTTAACTGGGGGGAGGGCGTGGTGGCAGAGCTTATTCTCGGCCCAATCACCATCTTGTACAACAGTTTACTTAGTGATTAAAGTCTACCTAGTACTGGACCCGAAACTTCGTGGGTTACAGTGGTATACTTTTATTTTGAATTTTTTTTGTGTTGATGAGACCACGCGAATATTATTATTTTCCTTTCTTTTCATACCCCTTCTCTACTTTCTTCTTTCTCCCCACCTTTTTCTCATTCTTTCCTTCTTTCTTCGGTCCACGCTATTCCTTTTCTCGCATCTCTCTTTCCTACAAGGACCTTAATTTCTTTTAGTCTTTTCCCATAGTCATCCCTATCGAAACAGTCTTGGTCTGTTATTTTCAGTCTCTCAGTTTCTCCCTTCATCTGTTTGAAGTACCACCCAGTATTCTTGTAACCTCTCATTTTATAGAAGGTTTCTCTATCTAATCTCTTTGGGTGCATCCTCACCATATGTCCGTAGAGCCTTAATCTTCTTATTCCAATGTCCGAGTCCAAATCATTTACTTTTTTGTATATTTCCTTATCAGGCCTCAACCTGTAGCCTTCCTGTGTCTTCTTTGGGCCGTAAATTCTTCTTAGTATTCTTCTTTCTATCCCTAACGTTTTCCTTAGGCTGGAGAGGGAAGAGGTTTCCATTCCGTACATCGGTATCACTACTATCAGTATCACGGGTTTGACGGCAGTATTGTAGCCTCTTATCTTCGCTTTTGTTGCCAGGCTCCTTTTATTATATAAATTGTTTGTCACGAAGCTTAGTCTTTCCAATTTTCTCTTTTATGCATTCCTTCTCCGAGCCATTGCCACATATAATTTCCCCCACATCAATATTCAATATAATTTGACGTCTTTATTCGATGTAAAAAGAATTATAATAAAACTAAGGCTATTAAAAATACTTCCATTGTTTATTGAAATTCCTTTCACTGGTATTGAGTTAGCTGGGGATAGGATTTAGTTGGATCGGCTAAGAGATAATTTTACCTTGATGGCTAACCACACTTGGACAATTAATCAAGTTATGTTCTTCGTGGGAGTTCCCTTTGACAGTGCCTTCCCTTTAAACTGTAGCACCAACTATAGCAACTATAGTAATTGCAATCGTGGCAGAGGGTGCCAGTTATCCGAGCTAAATATCTAAGTTCAACTCGGGCGCCTTTATAACATCACCTCTGTTGGAACAATGGAATGAAGCTATTTCAATAGAGGTAGTTGGGGTAAATTGTATTTAAAGATATTTTAAAACATAATAAATATATTATTCTTACTTC
This sequence comes from Arma custos, assembly GCA_037127475.1. Classification (NCBI taxonomy): domain Eukaryota; kingdom Metazoa; phylum Arthropoda; class Insecta; order Hemiptera; family Pentatomidae; genus Arma; species Arma custos. The sequence goes on from CM073765.1 coordinate 29,363,953, forward strand.
ATATTATTATATTTTTTATTATTACATACTCTGGCAGGCAAAAAATTGCAACTACTTGATTTTTCATGTTTTCATCTAATAATATTTCTGGTCTAATGATTGGTCTATTTCTTTTAAGGAATAAATCTGTAGTTTTTTATTTGTTTTCAATTAGGAATGTCAATAGGAGATAGTAATCCCTAATTTAATTAAATAGATGTAGATTCTGTAGATTCCCCCAGTAAGAGGACCAGAGTTGACAAGAACTCACTGAGCTACACGGCAGGCTTTTGCTTGAGAACACAGCCATTGGACTAAGGAAGAATGGAGTGCTGTACTTTTTACAGATGAATCAAGATTTGTTCTTAGATTTCCAAACGGGCGTGAAAGGGTGTGTAGAAAAATAAATGAAAGATATGCACCCTGTAATGTATCCAGACACAACCTTTTCAACTTTCAAAAGCTAGCCGTGTAACTCTGAGATCTGGTCAACTCTGGTTATATTACTTGGGGAAAAGCCATTAATCCATGCTCATTTAATCTTCTCCGAGCAGTGCATTCAGAACTTCTTCGAGCTGATGAATCGCTTGAACAAAGGTAAGATGCCGGTTTCGTAAAATTCTTAAAGTCAGAAATCGGTCATCCTTTGGTACTATTATCCTAGGTCGTCCAGAACCGGTAAGGGTTAAGGATTAAGGGTTATTTGTTTAAGGGTTATTGTTATTGTATATTGGCATTCATAATTAAAAACAAATTAAACAATACATATTTATTCATTAAAAAAATAGATCAATCCAAAGCAGAAATATTTATAGATGGAAACATGTAAGAGATTGGATGGAATTTCCCTATCAGTGTATAATAGTGATCGGGGTAACTCAGTTTGGAAAGCGAGTTGCTATGTCGAAGGTTCCGGGTTCATATCTCTCTATCCTCTATAAAGTGGGTACCCTTAAATTGGGGAAAACTGACAATTGAGTGTGATTTCGGAAAAAATCACCCTCTCGTACAACCGCTGTCCAAGAAGCAGTGTAGATGTAGATGGAATCGAGTTATTTTCGTAGTGAATATGGAGCTAGGTAAGGCATTGGCTTGAAAAAGAGTTATTGCTTACATTACAACTCATTTTCAAACCAAAAACTACGAGAATGATACGATTCCAGTTATCTGAGCAGTTAACTCTCTCTGGACAAAATCCGACTTGACCAGTTATTCACCGGGGCTGTAGATTTATGCATAAAATCACTTTTCCCTAGCCATAGCCTAGCTAACGGTTAGGTGTGAAATACTTAGATGCATAAAAAAAAAGTTTTGAATAAATATAGTTTACTGAATATTATCCATTAAGTCTAAAATAGTTAAAAGAGTAATCGTTTTCCTCATTAAGGAAAATCCCTAATAATATTTTCATAAATAATAAAAATATTATATTACATATTTTATATAATATAATATAATATTGCAAATTTGTTATTATTTATTATAATAAATATTTTATTAATTTAGGACAGGATCGATTTTTAAGTGATAAAAAATAATCTACCCGATTTCGCTTGTTAAATGAATATGTTTGTTACGAGTTACATATAATAAAAATTACATTCATTAATTAAGTTGTTGCCATGAGATATCAAAAAATAATTATTCTGAAGAATCGAGGGAAGAAGAAAAAATAAACATTTCCACACAGTAACCTGCTTTCTAGTTCTGTTTCAATTTCTCAATATCGTTCTCTAACTTTTTTAATCTGTATAAAAATTTAATCTCGCCTCTAGTACGAGCGGAATTTTTAAACTACCACTATCCCTAGTGTCTTCTTCATTTTAAATATTACATTTTTATTGTTCAATTTAATATTTTATTACAATAAAAGCGTATATGAAATTGTTAATTGAGAAAATGCAGATCAAAACAATATGGATATAAAAAGAAATACTGGAAGAAAGAAAAATTAATTCTGGATTTAAAAAAAAAAAGTAAGATCAATGGTGGGATTACAAAATTATCTAATTTAATTTAAATTTAATTAATTTAATTTAAAGTTGAAGATACACAAATAAGAATATTTGAAATAGGAGTGATTCGTGTAACGATGTTTTTTAAAAAATAATAAAAATATAGTTAAAGATTGAACCTAAACATTAAAAAATGGTAGAATTGTTTAAAATTAAACCTGGATAGGAAAAATTTAGAGCTCCCACTGTAGCATCATCCGATTATCAATAGCAGCACAGAGTGATGTTAAATGAAACAATAAATCAAACTGGCATATTTTTCGGAGGCATAACTACGAAACAGGAACCGCGAAATGATAATTCACACGACGAAGATAATCTAATCATAGAAACGGGGAATCCCGACACATATGCAAATCGTTAAACTTCATGTAAATTCCACGCTGATATTGGGGATTTGGGATCTACCTTATTGCATACCGTCCCTCTCAAGGAATGTCGCGTCACGGAAGCGATATATATAATATGTATGTGTGTGTTTATATCGATAAAACAAAAAAACAACTGTATTTCTACAACCCATCAAGGATCTTGGGTTCAGTACGTAGTAGAGGCTGTAATGTTTTTAAGTAAACAGTTGTGCAAGGAGGTGAATTGTTCGAGGTTAAGTTCTACCGCCAGATTGGCCCACTTTATAGAGACTGAGTGAGCCCCAGGAGGGTGCCCGACCTCTCAGGATCCACCCCCCGGTTGTTAACAGATTAAACAAGTTATCTGACATAGCCGGATTTGTAACCGGACATTCAGGGCTCCAACTCTACCACTCTACCCCTTTGTTTATATATAGATATAAACAATAAGAGTTGTAATAAATTAAGTAATTAAATATATAATAAAATAACTTTACCTATTAGAAAAATATTGTAATAGACCCTCACATCTTATTTTATTTGAACCCTTACGAAGTTGAATACAACCTAAAACTTTACGTTCTAAAAGTATAGCAAAAGAAACATAAGTAATTAAAAAGATACCTATGATATAAATTATATAAATAAAATCTAAATTTACTGCACTAATCTGCCCAAATAATTAAATATATTCAAACGTTAAAAAAAATAATATAAATGATTCTATAAATTGAGCAAAGTCAAGCAAAGAGCATATTTTAAGCACACAATGAAATATACAATAGCAGATTTCAAATAATATCAGATTTATAAAAAAAAACTGAACGGTTCTGGGGTTCAGTATTCGTGGTTGTGCAGGGAGATGATTTGTCCTAGATCACGCTAAACCGCCTGATTTTCCCCCTTATTTTGAGTACCCACTTTATCGAGGCTGGGTGAACCCCATGTAATCCATCTCTGGCTGCTAACAGACTAAAGAAAAGTCTTGCCAGCGGGATTTGAATCAGGATTTTCGGTTTGGCAACTCAATGGTATAAATAATAAAGGAATTTGTTTTCTCTTAATAAATAAAATAAAGGAAGAAATATAAATTAAATAAGTATATCTGTATACAGGAAGTAAAGACCATTTCCACAAAATAGGTATTCCCCCCCCTGGATCTACAGCCCTCCACAACAACCTCTCCAGTCAGCAGCTCGACCTCTCCACCGTCCGATTCCCATCCTCTGCAGATCGTTCTCCGCATCACCCAGCCATCGCAGCCTGGGCCTTCCTCTTCTTCTTTTGCCTCCTGGTTTGCCATATAATAGTTTCTTCGGGTATCCTCTCCCATTCTTTCCAAAATAGGTAATATTTAAGGTTTATTGTAATAAATAAATACTATGCCCATATTTCCAAACACTTATGAATGCCAATGTGAACATATTTCTTTGAGAAATTTATATCAATAACGATGAAACAAATTTTACTAGTTTTAAGTTACGAATAATTGGCTCTAAATACAAAGATTAAAAATTTGCGACGTGAGGTGTCATTCACCTCCGAGGTACATATATAAAAAATAAAATAATAAAAATTGACAATGTTCAAAGAAAAAAATAGTAATTTTTTATAATTATTGGTCATTTTTTATGAGTTATAAATATTTGTATTTTTTAAAGAGAAAAGATAGGCCCTCGACCCGGATTTGAACCCGGAACCTTTGTCTCACCGTGACATCGCTCTGCCAATTGAGCTATCCAAGGCACTTCTCGGTCGAGGACAAAGCTTCTCTCTTTTAGATCCTAAAGCCCCAGTGTGCTCCCGCCATTTTTGCGATGAATACACTAGAACGAAGTTCTTTGAACATTAATTTTAATTTAGGATCTTATGGACTTTCGTCATATTATTATTTATAATTTTTTATAATTATTGGTCATTTTTTATGAGTTATAAAAAGTTTGTCCTCGACCGAGAAGTGCCTTGGATAGCTCAATTGGCAGAGCGATGTCACGGTGAGACAAAGGTTCCGGGTTCAAATCCCGGCCGAGGGCCTATCTTTTCTCTTTAAAAAATAAAAATATTTATAACTCATAAAAAATGACCAATAATTATAAAAAATTATAAATAATAATATGACGAAAGTCAATAAGATCCTAAATTAAAATTAATGTTCAAAGAACTTCGTTCTAGTGTATTCATCGCAAAAATGGCGGGAGCACACTGGGGCTTTAGGATCTAAAAGAGAGAAGCTTTGTCCTCGACCGAGAAGTGCCTTGGATAGCTCAATTGGCAGAGCGATGTCACGGTGAGACAAAGGTTCCGGGTTCAAATCCCGGTCGAGGGCCTATCTTTTCTCTTTAAAAAATAAAAATATTTATAACTCATAAAAAATGACCAATAATTATAAAAAATTATAAATAATAATATGACGAAAGTCAATAAGATCCTAAATTAAAATTAATGTTCAAAGAACTTCGTTCTAGTGTATTCATCGCAAAAATGGCGGGAGCACACTGGGGCTTTAGGATCTAAAAGAGAGAAGCTTTGTCCTCGACCGAGAAGTGCCTTGGATAGCTCAATTGGCAGAGCGATGTCACGGTGAGACAAAGGTTCCGGGTTCAAATCCCGGTCGAGGGCCTATCTTTTCTCTTTAAAAAATAAAAATATTTATAACTCATAAAAAATTACCAATAATTATAAAAAATTATAAATAATAATATGACGAAAGTCATTAAGATCCTAAATAAAATTAATGTTCAAAGAACTTCGTTCTAGTGTATTCATCGCAAAAATGGCGGGAGCACACTGGGGCTTTAGGATCTAAAAGAGAGAAGCTTTGTCCTCGACCGAGAAGTGCCTTGGATAGCTCAATTGGCAGAGCGATGTCACGGTGAGACAAAGGTTCCGGGTTCAAATCCCGGTCGAGGGCCTATCTTTTCTCTTTAAAAAAAAAAAAAATAGTAATGTTCAAAATAGAAGGTGTAGTTAACTGATAATGATTAATCGTATGATAAAATTAATTCTTTACAACTTACATAGCCGTTAATGCATGTGATTAAAAAGGAGTTGGGTGAGCGATTTCATTTTGTGAAATGAGTGAAAGAAGAACTGTTGTTTACTCTCGTTCTCAATGCCAATAAGGAGAGAGTAAAAGTTTAAAAAAAAAAATAAATACAGAAATAAACTACTATATTGTGTAAATATAGAAAGTACTCGGATAAGATTTATGTATGGCATGTTTTATGAATAAGGGGCATCGATTCGGGTTTATTTGCATATCTCTTATTCAGGAAAGAACATGCGAAATCGTGGAATAATACTTTTTGTGGAAGCGGAAAAAAAAATGGGAAAAGGAACAAACAGACTTTTCAGTTCTTGCCAGTTCATTTCACTTCTAACGTTTCATTTTTCTTTGCTCGCCCCCCCCCCGTCTACAAATGTGTTTTTTTTAATCTCCTCCGAGCGAACGCTACTCAACTGATGGGGAACTCTGTTTAATCCACCGGAATCGAATCAATCATTTTTCCCTATTCGGTTTAAATGGAATTCGAATTCAACATGAATACCCGTGCAGCAAAAATGGAATGAATACCCGTCTCTACTCATCCAGCTGCTGAGATGGATATTTGGACGAGCCAAGGCAGGGATTTAACAGGCATGATAAAATCAGAAATAACGAAATTTGACAGAGTATGGAGGTATTACATCGGCAAATGAAATGAATTCGGCACGTCCTGGTTTGGGTTCCAACAGGAAGAGGATTGGTCGGATCGAGAGCTATGGGGCTCTCCTGTCACTAATTCTCCGTGAATTACGATTGTAATTTGTTATTCCCTTGAAATAACCGACCCAAAGTCGAAAAATTGGAATGAGAAGTAGCTTGTCTTTTTAAAACAATTTTATTTATTTAAAATATTTTAAAAACAGTGCAGTAACTCCGAGGTGTTGAAAAAAATATGGTCTCATGACTTCTTAGTTGAATTTGTTATTTGAGAACACTAGGTAGTTTCTCTACTTGCCTTCATCCATGCCATTATGTATTATTCCTAACATTATATTTACTTATTAAATTACTTATTAAATATATACTTATTAAATTGGTATAATAAAGTAACTTCCGAAGGTTAGACATAGGTATAGCAAGGTGGATTGCTTCAAGTGAAAACGGGTTAAGGGTTGGGGTAATGGTCCGTGTAAGGATGTTTGTAAGCAGAGATTGATGGTATCGGCATTAAGCCCTACAATTATTCGAATGTTACGCGATTTGCCATGAAAACTAACACCGAAATGAATATAACATTAAGTTGACAATAATGCTATTCTAATGCTTGCGCGATTAAGAACAAGAGGGTATAATAGCGAAGAATTATATTAGCAGAGTGATTTAGCTGGAACAGTAAGCTGGAGGACTTCACCACAACACACAATGGCTTAGTTCGCCTTATCAGTTCACGGTTTCATTTCTACTGCAAACCTCCACGAACTAAGTCCGACTTCAGAAATCAAGTAGGGACAACAGGACTTTGCATCAACTTGAACAATGGCAACTATATCGGGAAATATATATTACCAAAGGTACCTTGTATTGTTCCTCAATGTAGGCAAATATTAGGTGACTGGAGTAATAGATATCTTTATTAGGAAATAAAAACAATAAATAAATAATTAGATAATTAGTTAGGGGTAAAAAATAGTAATGATCTGTTTATTAGAAACTGACGTATTTACCCACACAGCAGGTCTTCTTCAGAGCTGAACTGGCAAGATACGAAAATGTTTAAAACTAAAAAAAAATGATTAAACTAATGAAACTATTAGAATAAAGAAGATATAGAGAAGTATAAAAAATTTAAACTATAAAATAAAAGATTGTTTGGTAATTTTGAACTTAAACAATATATATATTCCCTGTGAATAAGTGGTTAAATCTAATATTCTACAAAGTGAATGTCTTGTACTTAAGTATGCGAAATCGAATTATTTTCGTAGTGAATAAGGATCCAAGTAGGGCATTGCCTTGAAAAGGAGTTGTTGCTTATATTTTCCATTTAAAGCCAACAACTACGAGAATGATACGATTCCGGTTATCTAAAACAGTTAACTCTCTCTGGTCAAAATCCGATCTTACCACTTATTCACCTGGGCTGTAGATATAAGCAAAGGATTAAGTAATATTTTTTTATTGCAATAACTTCAGTTTTAATATGGGTCGTTTTCTAATAAATTGTTTATAACTTTTTAAGGAATTATTATATTTTCAAAAATAATATTAATTAATTTACAAAATATTTAAAACTGAAAAAAATATAGAATAAACAAAATAAAAAAGTATAAATAATTTAAACGATAAAATAAAAGTTGTTTTTTAATTTTGGACTATAAGAATGGGAAATATGTTAATAACAATAATGATGAAAAACAATACATAAGCAAAGGGTTAAGTAATATTTTTTTATAGTAATTTTTTCAGTTTAAATATTTTCATATCTTTTCTATACCGTTGGAGACTTACGATTTGTGTCGAAACCTCAGTTCCTAACAAATTTTTATATTTTTTTAAGGAATTATTATAACTATTATTTCTCAAAAATAATATTAATTAATTTATGTTTTTCTAATAATGAGAACAAATATCATCAGCAACTTTTTGTCAAACAATCCAAACTGTTTCAACTTCTCAATGTACAAGCTCTACTTTGTTAGACCAAATATATCTTATAATAGTCATGTAAATGTGTCTTTTGTAATCGATTGGGAGCTTAGGAAGTTTGCCTAGTAAGTGTTGAAGTAGCCTGAAACGGCGAGCAGTTAATGTCTTTTCATTCTGGTATGAGGATTCCAAGCTAAACGTTTGTCAATATGTGATCCTTAGCATCGGATTTGTTCTACAAGATGTTAGTAGAGTAATATTCGAGATTCGTCGAAATTTATTTTTATCCTCCAGTATTGAGGTATTGAGGTACCCTTTTTTTAATTGTATGTACACAAACCTGAAAAAAATATTCGAAACTTTATTTATCCAATTAAATTAAAATTAATTCTGATAAAAGGAAACAAAATATTTAAAATATTCGTCATTTCTGAAGACTGTGTCCAAACTCGAACATTCCAGCTTTGACCTTCTCAACGGATAATTTATAATGTAATTAAAACTTTGGAATGTCAGGGCTCTCCCAAGGGCAACCTCCAAATGCTGAATAATAATAAGTTTATAATTTTAGAACCAATAATAATCAATAACAAACAAGGGTAGTTACGGGTAATTACACAGGTCTGCAAAGAAAACATTGTAGCAGATTTAACTATTGGGTTTATTACAATTTTTTGTACTGATTACGGAAAAAATAGTGTAGAAATTCCATCATCCCTAGATAAGTCACAAATTTTAGCGGAAGTTTTAGGGTCTTGACTTAAAGAAAGACATATGTTAGCCTCCGTTGTTTCATTTTCATGGTACCGGTTTAGAAAAAAGGAATTTGTCCCTTTTTTTTACACAAGAGGGTGACCTAGTTTTCTGCAACATGTACTTGGAATCATGGAAATGTTCAAAATCAGCATGAACTAGAGGAATGGAGGCTTTTCATCGTTTCATCAAAAAGGAGTTTGAAAGCTGTACTTCTTCACAATGGTAACCGATATGCTTCTGTGCCGGTTGGATACTCAGTCCCTTTGAAAGAATGCTACGAAAATCTTGGGTTTGTTCTTAATTAATTAATTAAAGCTCGGCTACTCTGACCATAAATGGACCATTTGTGGGGGTTTGAAAGTTATTACCATGTCAACAAAGTGGTTGCACAAAGTTTCCAAGTTTCCTCTGTGAATGGGATAGCCGTGACAAGAAACAACACTATTTCAATCAGAAAAGCTCTTATTCCTGGAGTTAAAAATGTTGAAAGACAAAGTTTAGTGGATCCTAAAAAGATCTTACTTCCACCTCTTCATATCGAATTGGGGCTAATGAAACAATTTGTGAAAGTATGTACGGAAGAAGGAGGGTGTTTCAAGTATCTTTGTGAACAGTTTCCTGATATATCCAATGTTAAGCTGAAAGAGGGAGTCTTTGTTGGATCTAACATAAAAAAACTTTTAAAAGATGAAAGCTTTGTCACTAAAATGGAAATGGAAGAAAAAAATGCCTGGAATTCATTTAAACTTGTTGTAACAGACTTTCTTGGAAACAAAAAAGACCCAAACTACAAAACTTGATTGCTGAATTGTTACAAAACTACAAAATGTTAGGCTGCAACATGAGTGTCAAAGTTCATTTCCATCACTCGCAACTGGACTACTTACCAGAAAATCCTCGGGCAGTAAGTGAGGAACTAGGAGAACGTTTCGATCAAGAGATAAAAGAAATGGAGCGCAGATACTAAGGTCAATGCAAAGCCAACATGATGGCAGGCTACTGTTGGATGTTAAAAAGAGAAAATTCACAAGAACACAGCCGAAAAGTACCATTAGAAGCTTTGATCGAAAAAGAAAACGTTTTTACAAAGACTTATAATAAATTTACAACATGTGCATCACTTTTATGCTCATTTTAGGTACGGCTCGTTATTTTTTCGAAGTACTTCGAAATAAAATAGAACTGAAAATCGGCTAAAAGAACTACTTTTTTAAACAAATTAGTATCTGAGGTGGAAAAACCATCATTTTATCTTCTTCATTACTATATTTATTAATATAAATTGATATCGAAATGTTGAATTCGTAAAAAAAAATGGAAAATTTTCTTTGGTAAAGTGCACTAAGCATTGAAAGCTTTTTATTCTCATTTTGGTAAATATAGATCAGGGTCCAGTACCAAAAATTGTTGCTAAGCTTTACTATTATTGTTAATATATCGCTATCCCATATCAAGAATCGTCCCTTTAATAAAGGGCTATGTCCTAGGATGCTAACACGATAAAAACAGATTATGCCATGTCGCGGTCCGTCTGTTGTGGTCAGAGGGTGGTCACTTTGGCATGGGGGTACCAGGGGCTAACATTGCCAAATTAGATAGGCAACAACCCCTTTGATTTATTTGATGAATCAAAACATCCCCTACACAGCCCAATCACCGAGCCAGTTTCAGCCATGCCTTTAGGTTAGGAAGCGTAGCTTGATTTCGTGGAACTTCGGCAGAACACATAATTTACCTTGAACATCCATATTGAAATTATTGAATTATAATTTATTTATTTTAATTAATTAAAATGTACCTAGAAGAAAGTGTACCTCAATACCTCAATACTGGAGGATAAAAATAAATTTCGACAAATTTCGAATATTTCTCCACTAACATCCTGTAGAACAAATCCGACGCTAAGGATCACATATTGACAAACGTTTAGCTTGGAATCCTCATACCAGAATGAAAAGGCAATAAACTGCACGCCGTTTCAGGTTACTTCGACACTTACTTGACAAACTTCCTAAGCTCCCAATCGATTACAAAAGACACATTTACATGACTATTGTAAGACATATTTGGTCTAACAAAGTAGAGCTTTGCGTCTCCAATCATGGTTATTCAATCCATACAGTCCAAAATCCTTCGTAAAATCCTCAATGCTCCTAACTTTGTTACGAATAAAGTAATCCATAACGATCATAATGACCCATTTGTTGCTGATTAGGCCCGAACCCGATATCAATATTTTCATGACAAACTTTATTCCCAATCAAACCCACAAGTTTCAAACCTAGCTACTTTTTCAATGGCGTATTAATATTTGGATATTAATGAAATAATAATATCCAATTCTTAAATCATTTATAATTCTTAAATTATAATAACAATATTTTTTAACAAGAGTGACACCCCCTGTTCACCTAATAAATAAAAAAATCCTACGAATACAAAAGAATTTAAAAATACTAGCGGAATAATTATAATTATTAATAAATACAAGAAGCTTCTGTCAAGCTTCTGACAAGAAATTTCTTGTTTCCATTCAACAATCTCCCGGAATTTGGAATAATACGGGTATTATGGGAAGATTAACAGGTATTATTTAACAACTAATTGTATTTCAACGTATCACTATTTATCTCCCCCTCCCCTAAGCGTCGTAAATAACATTTAATCATCAAGCAATAAAATGTAAGTGGCAACTATTAGCCCAGATCGCAGGTTATGCCTTTGAATTAATTAAACATTGTTTAATTATTTATATTAAATCCAGCTGTGACGTGAAGATGCCGTTCACAAAGCTTTTCCATTGAAATTCCAAAGTGAGAATCCTCTTCCGCTCTAGATAGCATATATAAGTTTATACACACTCGTATATTTTATTCGGTATACAATTATAATTTTTAAAAACTGAATTATAATTTTATGCTAAATGGAATTAGTTAAAATCCGGGCTAAATTTAAAAAAAAATAATTTCTTGAATATTTTCTTATTTGATTCTGATATTGTCTCTTAATATTATGCTACTTGCGAAATATTCTAAAACGAAAATAATAATGAAAAACCAATGATGCCATTCGATAGCATTTTTTGGAATAGAGTATTTTAAAGAATCCCAATCTCTCTAGTATATATAAAATTTTATTGATCTAATATTTAATTGGTGTTGCCTAGCAGTGGATCGAGGAATTAAGGTTTGTTTGCTCGCTCAGTTAAATTATAAAAATTTGCTTAAAATAAAGGCGTTGTTCCTGACATCTTTAAGCCCTTACAATAAATATAGTACTGGTTTTAAAAATTTAAATTGAAAAAAATAATGCATTGATTTAAAAATAAAAGCAATATTTCGATGTATGGACTATTTATTATTTAAAGCCAATGAATGCAGGAAAAAAATATTTATAAAAAACTTTTTCTTATAAACTATTTTTTCTATAAAACGAACCTAACATACAAAAATATTATTTTATATAGTGTAAAATTATTATTTAATTTTTTTTTTACATAAAAATAGGAAAGTGTAACGAGAAAACGTCATTAAAATATATATCTTCAGTTATAGTGCGATCCCCAGACGTTACAGCAATCATAAAAATATCATTGTTGAAGTAATAAAAAGAGAAGTTGGTTAAATGCATCTTGTATTACTACAAATAATGAAAGATTTTGGGTTCAGTACATGGTAGAGACTAACGTTTCAGCAATGATTTTTCAGGGAGGTGATCTATCCGGGATCACCCTCAACCGCCAGATTTTCCCTCGATTAGGCTGGATGAGCCCTTCGAAGGTCAGTAGATCCGGCAGTGTCCATAGTATAACTAATTAAATAATTTATCTTCTACTTGAACCATGGACAGCATAGTAACCCAGCACCCTACAGAATGAACCACCCCGCTCCTTATGTATTATAATAATGAATGTTAACGGTTCTTTTTCTTTTGTTTTTTTAATTAGAAGACGTAATAACCAACAACTTAGGCCGAAAAGCTGAATTCTTATTAGCGCGTTTTTTCCTCATTAGCCTAATCCCACCCCCCATTCCCACTAACTGATCATTATATTATAATTTTTAATGAGAGTTAAGTTAACGTTAATATTTGAATAAATTTTGTGGAATGTTTTTTAGTTTAGAAAAGAAGTAACGTGTAAATTTTAAACAGAGATTTTTCCTTAACATTCGGTTCATTACATGTCAAACTTAATATCATACATACATACATACATAGCTGGCTCTACATCACCGAGAATGGGCCTACTCAAAACTTAATATCAATAGTAATAAAAATACTAAAATGAACAGGAATATAATAAAAGTAATAAAACTATTGAATCAATCTATAATATATAAACAAAATTCATAACTGGCGGTAAAATCATTTGATGAGTTTTAAAACTATTTTTATTATTATTATATTTTATTTATTGACACAAAAGCTTCCATTATTTCGATAAGGAAAAATTAATATTTCTTTGCATTTATTTATCACTTAACAAAATAAACTTTTTTTTTCCACGGAAAGACCTTAAAGACGACGCGAATATCATAACTAATGCTTCTTCTTCATCTGTTTCCTCTTTTGCCATATGTCCTTCATGAGCTTTGCGTGCCTATGTTTTCTCTCATCAGACCACGCAAGACCCTTTTTGGGGATGCTTTGTTCCCACAAGAACCTTTATTCCCTTTAGCTTCCTTCTGTATTCGCCTCTGTCAAAACAAACTTGGTCTGTTATTCCCACTTGGTTCATATCATCTTTAATATTCATAGTTACAGTAATTTTTTCTATAAATGAATATATTTCAAAAAACGATTAATTTGTAATTAATGACTTATTGATAAGTAGATAAAGCATTTATTAGAGTTAATAACATATAAACTATTAAATAACACATAATTTATTATATATGCTATAAACTAATATTTAGCAGATAACCTGAATAACCCGACACATATCTCGAAGTGATATCTTAAACCCTACGCCAATAATAATAAACATGACATAAAATTGGATTTTATTTTATTCATCGTTTTGTTAGGAATTTATTTTTATATTAAACATACTCTGAAACAGAAACATTGAGAACTCCTAACAAAAGTACAGGAGGAAATAAAAACACAGACAATGATACAATATTTGGAGCTGACGAGAAAGGAAAACGAAGCAGGAGCTGTGTGCCCTACTGATAAGAATTGCCTTTATTGTTCAATCCATTCTCTTCCAAATTGAAAACCGCACACTCCTCTCTCACCTACTGTCTTTTGTGTATCAAACCCACATTTACTGACCCAGTGTCAGTAAATTTTTGATAAATGGAGTTATTTCGTAAATATAACTATATAATATATATTTTAGAAATATGTTTATTTTTATAATATTTATATAGCCATTCAAGTTCCGTGCTTAAGCCACGTTTAAGTGACTTATTTATTCAACAGAAATAAAATTAATTGAAAAGAAAATTCTAGAAATATTCTTCAATCACATTTGTTGTTAAAATCAGAGATTCGAATTAATGGCTTGATCTTGTTCAAGCACTCATGAACCCTTTCTTTCCAACCCCACAAAACGCTCAGCATTACCTACCTTGGCCTCAACAAGAGCTAGGTAAACGTTTTTTAGCTTCTCTGAGCTTCGACTATGATATTTTTCGCACGTAATAATTGTGTGTAGAATCACTTGCTGGACATCCAAATTTTCTGGTACAAACATTACTGACAGACACATTACCACAGAATCCGATAAGGTGACTGAAACTTCTCTGGAGCAGAAATATACTACAGTGAGATGCTACACGCTAATAGTACCTTCAGTAGGAAGGTTTCAACATCAAGCTTCAAGCTTCCACAGTATTCCCTTAGGGGAGGTTTGCAAAAGAATACCACAAATATATTATGTGCCAAATGGCATTTATATGATATCTTTTAATAAATATACTATTACTATTATAGTTATATGTGATCCAATTTTCATCGCCATAATCATTCGCTTCTATAAATGGCTATATCCCGTTTCGTTCCAGCAGTGATTCACGAAATGGAAACTCGGTCCATTAAATTTTTCAGTGTTAATTCATTTGGAACCGAAATATCGAGCTCTTTTGGATTTTCAGTCTAATGTAAATGGTTCAAAACTGATTTAAGGTCACTGCTATGTCACGAGATGAAATACGTCGGCTTGTAATTTGTTAACAGCCGGGAACGAGTCCTTTGGAATGTTGTATCACCCAGCCTCTATAAAGTGAGTACCTCAACTAGGGGGAAAACGTAGTGGATCAGCGTGATCAAGGCAAATCTCTTCATTGCGCAACCGTTGTCCAAGAAATAGCACCGTCTCTACAACGAACGAAACCCAAGACTCTTTATTAGTTGAAATGTTAGAGATTTTTTATAGTATAAAAAAAACATAATGGTATGATGTAGACCTAATAGCTTGAAAAATTATAACTATTGTAAAGTAAATGTTAAGGGTCATAACTAGGCAATAATTTTATATGAAAAAGGCTCTAAATCTTCGACGCCATATCTGGCTAAGGAAATTAAAAGGGCTCTAGTAAAGTGAAGGAGAGAGAGGCCTCTGAAGAGATAGGGCCTATAATTCAGGGCCTATGAATAGGGCCCAGTACAATGTGGTAAAGTCATCAAATGGGTGCCTTGATTTATTTCTATTGGCGGATAAATTGCCCTTCAGTATAGGCGGCTACGGCAGAACCAACAATGGTTCAGGCGATGCCCATAAAATATATATTAAAAATCATATATTTATATATGATTAATAAATTTATAATAGGTTGGAGTAAACCAATGATTTCCTGTCCTGTATAGTTTAATAACATCCCACTGATTCCTGTAGAACAGATCCTGTCAAACATAGGACAACATCTTGACAAACTTGGAATCCTCATACTAGACTCTAAAAACAAGAAACAGCTCACCGTTTCAAGCAACTTCAACACTTTACAAACGCCGTAAGCTCCCAAAAAATACAAAAGACTCAAATACTTGACAATTATAGTACCTATCTGGGCTTAAAGAGTAGAACTTTGGGCCTCACTATGCCATTGAATTCCTCTCGTATCCTTTCATTACATCAAAATCCCTCTTAAAAGCCTCAATACTCCTAAATCTGTTACGAATAAAGTCATAATGAACTTAATGTCCTATTCGTTGGTGATTTGGCCCGAACCCGGTATCAGCCCTACTATCACTACTTTTCCGGAAGAGTGTTGGGTTCAGAACATTATAGAGACTGTACTGTTTCTCAGCGCTCTACCACTGAGCCACTCCGCTTCATAGATAAAATATAACGTCATATTATTTCAATTGTATAATTACTGATAATGACAATTAATATTAGTAGTACCTTCTCCCACCTTAAACAGTAACTATATTTCTGTTATATTTAGATAAATTCTTTATACGTTAAATACGATTATGAGTATTTTTCGAACCCTATAGACGTCCAATTGAGTAGAATTTACTTTCATACTTCCATACAAGTATTCATTTTTTTTTCCAAATGAGTAATGAAAATAGGTAATCGATGTATTACATACAAAATAATATTGTATACTTGATCGTAAAATATCACTCTTCTAATTTAATAAATCCCTTAGGTTTTGTAATGAATCCTATAATTTTTTCCTTCAATCTGGGAAAATTAATGTTTCTCTGATTTTATTAGTCATGTGCTTTATATATTTCCTTATATTATAGATTCCGTTGTTTTCCTTAACTTGAAGCCGTGGGGGGGGGGGGTAGTTAAAATTTAGTTAGTCGATACAATCCTTGCTGTATTCTGAAATCGGTTTTACCGATATGTTTAATAATAATAATAATAATAATGTCTTTATTTATTCTGGGACAAGTCCCAATAGAATAACAATACAAGCATTGTAAGCTATTATGTCTTAGAGTGTAAAATAATTACATTTAATTAATCATTAAAATTAATTTAATAAGTGAGAAAGAATAAAAAAATTGAACAAAAAAAAATGTGAATTACCTACAATAACAGTATTTTAAGAACAGATTAGAAGAAAAGAAAGAAAAAAAATTAAAATAAGTTAATAATAATTATATAAGAGAAACAAATTTATGGTCACATGTATATCAAATTTATGCCAAAAAAAAAATGAAGAAAAAATAAACAATATCCGAGATTTACATTTCATCCATTTTTGTCTTTTTTTCTTTTTTAATATCTATCTATATGACATTAATAATACATATGTACGTGGTTTAAATTCCACACACTCATATGTATGAATACATAATAACACACACAAATGTACATAAAAAAACATCATTCATTCATCGAATAAAGAGAACATTAAGTCAAAACTGGTGTTCTATGTTTAATGACTTAACTTTAAATAAAATAATTCTATAAGATTTAATTTATATTAAACTTAATTTTAATTGTAATTTTCTAAAACTATAGAATCTCTGAAGTACCGATTAGTAAAATAAGTTTATTACCGATTAGTTTCAGTACAATCGTTGAAGGGAAAGAACACCGTAAGACTGTATTGTTTCTAAGACAACGGTTGTGCAAGGAGCTGATTTGACGGGACTTCTTTAGCTTTTTCCCACAAAGGTTACCCATCTTATAGCGGCTAGTTCAGCCCCAAGAGGGCTTATAGATCTCACATTATCTCATATTTATTTGTTTGCGTTGTGAGAACGGTTGGGGTCAAAAACAACTCATAAATATAGAAAACTCCTATTCTGGCCAAGATATATTTAAATCTCGTTTCTTTAATAATGGATTAAGGGAGAGAGTAAAAACACAGTAAAGTACCTTATGCCTTTATTCTTAGTAGTTTATTTCTTATTTTTTTCGTTTCGAGATAAAAATAAACAATATACTTTCCATATGTTGTACTACACTCTTTCTGAATACAAACTGTATGTTAAATGTATTTTTAAAATCTGAATAATGTTTTAAATTAATAGATTTTGAAAGTTTTAAAATTAAATTACGTTGAGTTCAAATATATTTAAATATTTATTAGTTGAAATAGATGAGAATAGACAAATAATTTTATTCTGGAACCAGGTACCTTAAGAATGAAAAATGTGTACAAAAATAGTAGAATATGTACGCAAAAAAGCTACTAATTGCAATTTACGCACGAGAAATGTATAGAAAATAATGTCGTAATAAGAAAAGAAAATTAACAGTAAGCCATCAGTTACTCCTTATGGACATCAGCTGATAATATAACTGATTAGAGAAAATTTGTTTTGGAATTTAGGAGATATCAGAAAAGCATGGGATGAAATCAGGATAGGGAACAAGCGTGGCGGATATTAGGAGGGATTGAGTTCCAGATAGTGGTAGAAAGGCGAGATAGTAACGCTCGAATGTTTCGGTTCTGTGGGAAGGAGTGTAATGTCGGAAAGGCGCGATCTTGTGCCCAGGGATTGGATAGAGGATTTGAATTGTAGGAGACTATAGATGTAAGAGGGGTGTTGTGAGTTGATGGTTTTGTTTTAATTAAGAACCAAATAATTATTGCCCACGGATGGAGGGGAAGAGCTACCTTAACTCATAGAGGTGGGAGGCTTATGAGACCTATTCTTATCAGTTATCAATAAGAAACTGTACACGGTAACGGTTGTGCAGGGAGGTAATTTGTCCGAGATCACTCTCAACCCTCAGGCTTTTCCTCATAATTAGAGTACCCAAATTACAGCTTTGTTGAGCCTTTGGAGGGTCCGCAGATCCATCCAGAGTTAGACTATGGCAGGTAAGAGATCAAATAATTTACCTATCACAGACGGTATGAAACCTAGCAACTTCGCCAAAATAATTCGGCATTTTACATACTTAGCTATGCTCTTTCTGTAAGGATCGGGGAAGCTTGATAAAATTTTACAACCAGACAGTGCTACAAGAGATTTTTCTTTTGCCCGTGTCAAGAACTTTGAACTTTCCTAACGTCTTGCTCCCTACTCCAGCCGATTTCCTCGTTCTTTCAGACACTGCAAACTGGATGGCTGCCCTTAGACAGGTTGGGCCTGATTAGATCTAAAATAGATAGGAACGGGGATGAAGATGCTAGGGGAGATCTCTACAGATGTCTCGTAAAGTGATTCAGCCCAATTTAAAAGATTGCTTTTAGCGTATTCCGCTTCCAGATCCAACTGTTTGTAAGAATTCACTTTAACATTCTGTTCACTGCTGTTAGTTTGAATAATATATATGTATATATATATATATATATATATATATATATATATATATATATATATGTATATATATATATGTATATATATATGCATAATTTGTAATGTTTATCAAATTCATTAATATTTATAGTAATTAACATTATTGTATAAAAATACCTTTATGGTGTCTTCGAATTGTAATTTGTATTTAATATTATTTATTTATTTTTACATTAATTTATAGAAATAATAAATAGATATATATATATATATATATATATATATATATATATATATATATATCTAGAGCACCGGTGAATAAGAAGTTTTTAGAAGTAGGTTTCTGACATGTTCGCAAATAATACCTGGAATTTATTCATCTCATGTTAACCATTACATATATCTTAGCAATGATAAAAATATATATAATACAAGAACCTTATTTTTTTAAATCACCTTCATTTATTTATGAATCATCAGATTTGTAATGACCAATTTTAAATAATAAAACATAAAGTGAGTCGGAATAATTTAGAAAAATATAAAGATAATACGAATAGTCCATGCATAAATTTAACTGTGATTAATGAGAATTCATACCAATCGTATACAATAAAAAATAACGATCTGATTAAAATAGAAAAAATATTAATAGTACTAGTAAAATATTAAAAATAATAACAAACAAGGAATTACTTTAAAATGTAAGTTAAAGAATAGGAATTAAAATAATACTTAATCCAATAATTATATGCTATACACATTTAATGTTTAAAATGATTTATTGTAAAATAGTAATTGAAAAACACAATAAAAAATATGTAAAAAGACAGCTTACTTTCTGACAAAAATATAAAAATCAGTAACTTCGTATAAAAGCTATAATTACTTAAAATAAAAAAAAACACAAAAGGTGTAAAATGTAAGTGCAAATAATAAATCGTTGGTGATGGTGCTTAGAAAAAAATACAAACACAGTAATATATCGATACTGAAAAATCATATAAATTAAACAACAATTGTTCATGAAAAAACATTTTGATTCTTCGCAGCAAAAAATACAACAAACTAGCTGATATAAATGTTTCTGATTAATTAAAATCAACATAGAACCTTTAGTACATAAGATATATAAATTTTCAAATTATAAAATAGATTTTGGAAACAATCATTTCATACCCTCAAAGATATAAAAGTAATTAAATTAAATAAATAAGTAATTAAATTCCTCAAAAAATATATAATAAAATAAGCATTATTTCTATTATTACACTAAAGAATTTGGTCAATAATACTTTTTTTTTTATTTATTTCTATATGTTTGAAAAATCTTTTTGAATAATAAATTGTATATAATAAAAGAAATATTGAAATAATTTTTCTGATTTCTTTTTAGTGATATGACTAAATAATTGAAATGTTCCTGGAGATGTACTAAACAATAATTGTTTCATTAATATTAATTCCATTTAGAAATAAGAAAAAATAAACCAATATGGTTTCCCTGATAATTGTGAAATTTACTCAATACAAATAATTTAATTAACCTTCGGTTTGCTGTATAATATTACTTGTCTTATGGTCATTCGTAAAAATAATATATTTCCTATTTTTACGGCACCTAATGGATTTAATGGTGTGTATTGCTCATGTAATACAACAGCGTCATATAAAAATATCGTAGGAAACCTTATAAATCATCGTAAATCATACAATATTCTAAATAATTTTGGAGGAATACTTTGGGAGTGTTGTAGATTCAGTTTATCATATGTTATGCCCTTAATTTTTGCAGAAAAGTATTATATATTAAATTGATTGGTAAATAACAAAGATAATTAAAATTTTTTTTATTAAACAAAATAACTTTAATTTTAAAAGTAATCATATACTCATCAAACCCCCTCTTTTTTTTATCCGCCATCTTTCCAGCGGGTGGGGAGATTTTTTTAAAAATTCTTTCTTTTACATCTTTAGTAGCCCTTTTAAGGGAAGCCATTTACTGATTTTAAAGGGATTATAAGAATAATTATTTAATTAATTATCAAATATCAATAAAGCATGTTATTAATTAGTGATAAATTAAATGCTAAAGGGTAACTGAAGCCCGGAATAATTTTATCGCTTTTACCTTTTTTTTAATAAATTAGGAAATTATAGTAGAAAATCTAAAACGTAATATAAATTTTATTATTTATAATGTAAATTGATTATTCAAATAAAATCTTCAAATAATATCGAGTTTGGAAGATAATAATATAGTTGAAAAACCGGAAATCACTTAATTTTTATTTGAAAATCAAATTAATATTAACATAAAGTAGTTATATTATTATTTCATAAATACATGGTAACACTTGTATTTATATGTATAGTTTATAGTATAGTTTATATATATATATATATATATATATATATATATATATATATTTACATATACGTATACAGCATTTTTATATGTTTTACAGTATTTGGTAATAAGCCATAATATAGGAAATTTAAAAAGTATTCTATAATTTTATCATTTTTAAGTCACTGATTTTATTAATTAATTTAGATGATTTTATTTAATTATTTTAATTGAAACACATGGAAGACATATTTTGCTATATGGAATAAACATAAGGAGATACGCAGGTTTTCTATGGCGAACAAATTATTATTATTATTTTATTAATTTATTCATTGAAATTTACAACTGTATTACAATAATACAATAAGTAAATAGGCTAAGTGATACATAATGACATGAGATAAAGGAAAATAGAGAAACTACCCAGTGGTAGTACTCAAATATAAAATTCAACTAAGAAGGTAACGAGGCCATCTTCTTTTCAGGCGCCTCGAAGGATTATCGGCAATTGAAGTGGATGCTAGTTTCGAAACTAGTGGGTTTGAGTGAGAATACAGTTTGTCATGAAAAGATTGATATCGGATTCGGGCCAATTCAGCTACAAATGAGAAATTGAGGTCATTATGGATTAATTTGTGTGGATTGAAAGGATTGATTACAAGAGGAATTCGATGGCCCCAAAGCTCACCGTAAGTCCAGAAGGGTCTAATGATTGATATGTAAATGAGTCTTTTGTAATTAATTGGGAGCTTAGAGCGTTTGTCGAGTAAATGCTGAAGAAGCTTGAAACTGCTAGCTGTTTCTTGTCGTTCCAGTCTAGTATGAGGATTCCAAGTTAAACGTTTGTCAAGGTGTAGTCCCAAGTACCGGACCTGTGCTACAGAAATCAGTGGGATGTTATTAAACAATAGAGGAGGACAGGAAGTATTTGGTTTACGATGGAGGTTAAAGGTGATTTGTGGGAATTTACTTTAATCAATCGTAGTAGAATAAATAGTGCTGACTGATAATAGACATGTGTCATCCGCCCAAGTGGTAAGGATAGCATTAGGATGGGCTGGAATGTCAGCTGTATTAACTATGTTGAGGATTGGGCCGAAGATACTGCCTTGAGGAACTCCAGCAGATTGAAGAAAGAGGGACGGCTAGATATGATTATGATTTACTTTGAATGTCCTGTTGGAGAGATATGATTAGTTAGTGAGAATTTATCTACGGAGTAAACAAATTTCAAAAATATATTTTGTCGTCTCATAGTATTGTAGCATAGTAATAACGGTGGATAGTTAATTTAGAAATACACAATGCTGTAAAAGCAGAATTTAATTTTATTCAGGATTATTTATTGACCAAACGTTTTTTAAGCTCCGATTTGCGACACAATGTTGTTGACGTGAGACTATGCTGTGTTGAGTGTTGACTTAGGATATTTTTTAATTGACACTGCCAATGAGCAATACACATAATATACTTATAATAGATTAATTTAAATAAATATATATGCATTACCTGGAGGCATAGTACTCGAAGAATGCGACGAATATCTCCAAGGACCTGGTAACCGCTGCCCACATGTCTCCGTGGACTGACACCATAGGGGAATCTCATCGCCCCACCAACTCACTTTTGGAAGCCATCACATCACTAGCTCCTAGCCTCCAAGAGCACCTGTTCAGTCGGAGTCGGTGGGTAAAAAATATATGGGAAGATATTTTGAAAGCTCTCGTGTTCGATAAGAAATTGCAGATGTTTTTGCGGGAGAAGGAAAACGGAAAAACGCCCGGAAAAGCCGAACCTAGGAACGAAATCGACAATATCAACAAATATATTGCTTACAACAAATTCAGACTCGCTAAGCGCCAATCATGAAGATGGTGATAACAAATATCGGTCACTTCTAATTATATTTTTATTGATATATTGACCAATAAATTTGTATTAATTATGATGCATATATATAAAAAGTTTATAAATATTCTTTTATAATAGAAAATAATACCTAAAAAGTGTACAAATGCTGAGCCGACTGGCAAATATCCAAGAAGTAGAGCGAAGCGTAAATGGGAGGATTGCGTTAAGAATGATCTAATGTATTTAGCTTGGACGGTAGTATGAGAACGGGTCATTGCTATTCTTATTAAATATTAATGCTGAAGAATTAATTTCGTTCTGTGTAATTATTTGTCGACTATTTTCATAATTTCACTTTTAATAATAAATAAAGAAACGGAATTGCTTAGTGGTAGAGCGTTGAGTTGCAGTTTCGAAGTTCCAGGGTCGAATCCCGCTGCTGGGAAATTTTTTTTTAATCTCTTAGCTATTGGTTAGTACATATGTAACGTAAATTTTTACTACTTCTAAAATTCACTTTGAGATTAGCAGACCGCAGACGTTGTTTACTATGTTCGTGTTAACATATTGTAATGAGCTGTCATTCCTCTCTTTTTTATACAATTTACTATCGCTATAAATGAACGAACGTTATAAAATATGCCATCAAGTATGACTATGAAAATACGTGATTTCATTGTAATTTTTTTAAGTTTGGACACAATTCAGCCTAACCTTCAAGAAATATTATCAAGCCGTTCGGGGATGAATATTGTAGGAGCTTTTATAATTAATTATTTTATTTATTCTGCCTATTTAGAGATAAAACCACCACGTACTGCAAAATATTGACACAATTTAACAAAAACTTACCAAAAAAAACAACGTTCATTGAACTTATAATCTGACACGACAACGACAAGACGTTACACGCTTCACGATATACTGTGAAGAAACTAAATGAGCTGGGTTACAAAGTACTACCCAGTAATAACCACACCCACCTTATTCACCAGACTCGTCTCCAGCAGATTTCGATCTGTTCAGAACTTTTGACAAATCCCTTAAGGGTTAAATTTTTGAGAATGGCTTCCGAACTCAAGTCAAAAACTCATTTTTAGTATTTTTTTCATCACAAAATCATTTTTCTATACTGGAATTGAAAATGAGATAATAAATTGGGGGGGAAAAGTTTAGAAAATTAGGGTAAATATTTTGAGGAAAAATGTTTTGATTTCATAAAATTATTTTACTAAATAAGCTCTCCTTGAAAACGGATTTTTCATATATAACATGAATGTTATAGCGCCTATCTAATACTTAATTTTTTTTTAAATATGAAATGAGATGTACAAACATTGGATTTTAATTTGTTATTATTTCATCATCATCATTGGTACAAGCCTATTATAAATGCGGAAGTTTGTATGTTTGTCTCTCTTTCACGCAAAAAATACTGAACGGATTTGGATGAAACTTTACAGTAATATAGGTTTTACATCAGAATAACACTAGGCTACTGCAAGGGCGGATTTAGGGAGAGGGGTGCACGGGGGCACGTGCCACCCAGACAGTTTCTTAGGTACTGTGGAGAATCCATTATAGTATATAATAAAAGGCAAATCAACACCTTGACATTTGCAGATAGGTTCTTTGTTTAAGAAAGAAATTTAGATAATTCTACCCCCAAGGATTTTCCCTTAATACAATCGGGGTTCAAAGATTGTATGGAAACCGTCAGTTTTGAAGTTAGACATCTGCAATTTTGGATGTACGCGTAACTTATAGTTAAAAAAAAAAAATTAAATTATTGATTTAAAATGATCTTTCACGAAAGTTTATGTGGCAGACCGAATTCCACGCGAGCGAAGCCGCGGGCAAAAGGTAGTTATATATAATTTCATCGCGGATGAAGATCAGTACTTTTTTTTTTTAATAATTTATAAAAAATTAATTTCAGGGATGTTAATAAGCGATAAATTATTAACAATTCTATTATTATTGCTTAATATTATCAATGTTCAATACTAGAAATGTGATAAGGGCTGGAGGTACAGCCTGAGGCAATTGGTACCGTCATATCAATCCATCAACGTCACTCCCAGCATAGCCCGCAAACGAAATCTATTGTCTTACTTGTGAGCTAATGCACACATTAAATACACACTAATTTCCTACACACATACACACACACACTCACATATATATACACTAGAGTTCAGTACATGGTAGAGACTAGTGTTTCTTGGACAATGGTTGTGCTGGTTGGTGATTTGTCTAACATAGGACAGAGTTAATTTAATTATATTAATATCTTAGTTTAATTAGCTGTGTTTAGCGACTTTTGATAGTGGATATACAGGTAGCTTCGCGTCACCAACATGGTCGAGGCATGCTACACCTAGCGGTCTCTGCATGAGTTATAAACTTTGCTTTAATATTAAAAATAACTGTTCCACTACAACCCAGGTATTGGGTTCAGTAAACAGTAAATGGTATAGATTGTACTGTTTCTTAGATAGCAGTTGTGCAGAGAGGTGATTTGTCATGTTTCCCTCTTACTTTGGGTGCCCACTTAATAGAGACTGGATGAGCCCCAGGAGGGTAAAAGGTCATATATATATATATTCTAAATATTAATATAACTGTACACTCATTATTATTAAATTAAATTATTGATATTTGGTATTGAGCTAGTGCGGGTAGTGTGTTTATTATGTATTAAATAAGCTACTTGAAAATGTATATAATTATTGTCCGAAATATTACTATATTTGAAAAGCATACTAATGTTAATAATTCTAATTTACAAATTATCAAATTTAAATAATTTAGACTATTATTGAATAATTTAGTTTTGAGTTATCACTTCTATCGGCATTCCTCACGACTGCCTATTTCATTTTTTTTTTATTGATCGTTTACATTTAATAACGAAATGTAACTGAAAAGCCGCAGCGAATTTTTTTTTAAACGCCAAATATTGGTTTAGGACAGTCATATTTTCTCAAGCGTTGAAGGCAAACTCAATAAGTATTAATTTGTGTCCGGGGCATGCCAAAACTTTCCTTCCACACTTCACACGTATTTTTCCAACGGCTTTTACCCTCCCTACGGTATATTTTGATTTAATACAAATCCAAACGGTTGTGGATAGTGAGATGTGTACCGACTAGAGCGAGGTTGGATTGTCAATAGTGAGAGAAGTTTTGAACAGGATGCCCCGAGGCTTGGGAAAGTTTACGTAGGCCCTTGGAGCCCTTCGGATCGTACTCAGGACCAACCGCCTTATAAATTTTAAATCCCCCCCCACAAACCATCCCTTCAGCCACACCCAAATACGTCCATCTTACCTAAAGGTTATCGGGAACTTTCCTATCTTAGGAAGGGAGTAAGTGCCTTTTAGGAATTGACTTACAGATAGTTCTGACTGAATAATAAGCTGTTAGGAATATTCATTATAAGTAAAATGCGTTGAAAATTACGCAAATATATATATATATATATATATATATATATATATATATATATATATATATATATATATAGAGAGAGAGAGAGAGAGAGAGAGAGAGAAAGAAAGAGTGGGAGGGATGGAGGGAATCTCTCCTTTCCCACAGTCCTTAATGGCAAATCGGAGCCTATTCTGGGGAAATAAAGGAAGCCATTGCCATGGTCTCTGTTGTTCCTACCCCAATGTGGATTTATGGCAGCCATTTCTCCTTTATTGACTTACATACATCGCCCGGCCGCTGGAGAAACAAACTTTCTCAAGGTAAGGCCAACTCGGGAAAGCATTGCGATGACAGTAACATTAGGGAGGAAAACCCAACATTTCCACGGGGAAACAAAGAAAAGCTAGTACAAAGACTTTTTTGTTCTCAACAGCCCCGAGACTAATGGAAATCTATTTCCAATCTTAACGTTCCTAGTGGCAATAAATTGTATTTACTTTCCAAAGAGATTAAGGTTTCCTTTAATTTTAAGTAGCAGAGCTTACTGTAAGTACCTTTAAAGTATTTAAAAAACAATATTGAAATTTACAGCTGTATTGTACTATGCAATAAGTAAATAGAATGGTAAATAGAATACCCACCTGTAGTAATCAAATAACAAATTCAACTTAAAGCGTCACGAGGCCATCTTCTTTTCTGACTGAGGATTTCGGGAATCGATGCGGCAGCTATGTTTAGTGGGTTTGAGCGGGAGTAAAGTACCTTTAATGTCACATTTAAAAATATAACAACTGTATGAGTCGTCTGTAAGACTAAGACAAAAAAAAAATAATAATACGATCCACAAGCAATCAATGATACTAGAACATAAAATATTTCATTAATTTCGGCATGGATTGTTAACAGTTTACACTGAAAGGATGTGCATTGAAGAAGTTGGTATACATTAAAATATATATTATAATTTCATTACAATATTTAATATCGCTTTAAATTATGGCTGAATCTAATTTAATTTAATTTAAGTACAATATAAAAGTAAAAAGAAAACTGCCATACATATTAGACAATTCGACTTGCTAAAAAGTCTTTCGTTGGATAAAATATTTCTTTAGATTTTCTCACGAATTGGATGTTTTCAATCTATTTTAAAAATATCATTCAACAAGTATCTTAACCTATTAAAATTTAGATAATGCTTTATTATTGGAAATAATATTTCGTATCAGCCTACAATAATTAATAATTCTTTGTAATTATTAAAATATGTTTGAACTAAATTGAACCTATTTAAAATTGGTTATAATATTTGTTATCAACATTAGTATACAAAATCATCAATAATACTTTTGAGGAGGAAGTACTGTTACTAATTCAACGGTTGTGCACCGAAGTGATTTGCCTTATACCAAGCTCAACTGTCAGATTTTCTCCCAATTGTATAGGATTAAATCTAATAGCAATAAAGAGGCTCGGTGTGCCTACAGATCCCTCAGGGTCCATTCCCGGCTATTAAAATAACAG
Source organism: Arma custos (assembly GCA_037127475.1). Classification (NCBI taxonomy): domain Eukaryota; kingdom Metazoa; phylum Arthropoda; class Insecta; order Hemiptera; family Pentatomidae; genus Arma; species Arma custos. The sequence goes on from CM073765.1 coordinate 29,392,011, forward strand.
ATAAAATAAATTACCAGCCATAACCGGATTTGAACCAGGGACCTGCATCACGACAGCAAACGATCTACCCCGAGTGGTAGGGTGCTGAGTTGCTATGCTGAAGGTCCTGGGTTCAAAGCCCGCAGCCCCACCAGCGTCACACCGAGACTTCTTAAAGTGGGTACCCGTGATCTTGGGAATAGAAGGCTGTTATGCTAACTACTACACCACAGGTAGAAAGGAATGATTTCTATTCGATATTTAATTTTTTAATAAGCAATGATAAAAGTTGAAAGACATTTAAACTACTTACAAATGGTTATCAATTTTTAGTAATAACAAAGGAATCTCTGAGATAGATAAAATTAAAGTTTAGAACTGGCTCTTAGATAAGGTATAACTTCGAAATAATCTCAGACGAATTCCTGTCACGAGAGGAATGCAAGTTTTTTTTATTAAATTCGGAATAAAAAATCCGCCCTAGCTACCGATTCTGTAAAGTTTTATTCAATGAAATAACAATCTTAATAACTTTTAAAACTTTTTATTTTACTGGAGTTTGATATTCGATTTTCAATAAAAAATAAAGAAAGCTATTTAATCTTAAATTCAATTCTTAAATAAGCTTATGAAAAATCCAAAAAAAAAATAACAATGGTGGCATTTACAGTTAATAAAGACAGTACGACGTACCAGCATATGGCCATTTTTTTTTTAAAGATTAATATTTAATTTTATAATATGGTTAAATATTCAAAACGTTATATATATATATATATATATATATATATTACGTAACATAACCGGCTATACGTAACGTAGTATATATATATATATATATATATATATATATATATATATATATATATATATATATATATTATTCATTATAAAACGTTATTACTCTGAGATATTTTTTAATATGCATATTCGTATGATTCGATAATAGTAAAGATAATGTAGAGTAAGAACATTTTCACTCTAAGTTTTCGGTGTAAGCCCGTAATCGTTTAATTAAGTCCCATTCCTGTATCTTGTGAATGTAACGAAGCCAATCTAGCTAGGATATCATTTCAGGTGTTGGTTCTTATAGCTTCTATTGTCCATCTGTATCGGGGTACATTTTTAACTTATTAATCTCTGTGTCGGTATAATAAAACTATTTACGTGCAGCAAGTGGAACCTTCAAAAGCAGTTTTAAAAAATAATTTGCATTATTACCTAACTATTTCATGAATATTAAGGAATAGGTAACCACAGATGTTAGCTTGGTGTGCACTTCCGTCTTCCAAAGATGTTGATTAGACTAGCAGTAAGTATTCTTTCTCAAAGATTGTAAACATTACACAAAATATGAGCAGTACATCTGAGAGAATATGGGAGGGTAAAATATTGAGGTACCTATCTTCTCCTTCCTAAAATAAATTTTTATAAATTTTGTCTTCGTAGGCTAATTAAGCCCTTATATTTAATGGCACTTTTATATTCCATAAAAATGGGACCTGGCTGAGGGAATGAATATTGATGTAGGATCACTTGTTGCCCGGACCAAGAGGTCGGAGTGGCCGACCGCAAACATCTCTCTGTTTGCGAGGCCATTAAAAAAAAACCTAGAATAAAGATGAGCCCTTAGCCCAGTCCTTGAAGGGCAGATCGATATCGAGGGATCGCAACCCCATTCGGAGGAGATAACTGCTCCAGGGGTTTCGTGGAGCTGGAGAAAACATCTCTGAAACGAGGGATATTTCGCTGAATAATAATAGTTTAGTATATTATGACTAGTACTTATAGATATTAATTTTGAAAAATGTTTATCGAATTTGTATAAAAAATATAGACATTCTCATGAGGGTTACTGTAATGCTTGGGAGAAGAAAATCCTGAGAAAATATATGACCCACCAACCAAAGTTGAAAATACATTCATTAGGTACATTTAATAATAAGATTTAAATATTTATATACATATTGTTCTGTAAAGATTTTCTGTAAGCATTTTCTGAAGATGGAGCCAACATCTCAAAACATAAATTACTGTAATTATAAAAATAAAACTGTATCACAACATACAGTGTATCGGGTTCAGTACATGCTAGTTACTAAGCCTGAGGAAGGGATTTAGCCGGGAGCACGCACAATCGCCAAGTTTCCCTACGCTGATCAGGGAACCCAATTAAAAGATGCTGGATGTGCCCACGGATGTTTCCCCCACCCTGAAGGAACATTGGTTGATTTCATCCGGGCTAAGAACCCTCTGAGATTAGCCTTAGTAATATATGTTATGTCGAAGAAAAAGTAAGGAAGAATTTTATATTTTGACTTACAAAAAAAAATAGACAAACAGATACGATGAGTCTTGAATATCTGCACTCCGTAATAACAAAAAAATATATTACACTACAGCCCTTGAAGGGCCTTGCGTTCAGCAAATGGTAGAGTCTGCTGTTTCTAGGAAAATGGTTATACAAGGAGGTGATTTGTCCGAGATCATGCTTAACCATCACGATTTTCCTCCAGTTTAGAGTACACTGTTTACCGAGTTGGGTGATCTCAGGATGGGTCTTTAGATGCTACAGGATTCACCTGTGGCTGTTAAAAATTAAATAATTTGTCTGTCTAAATTAAGTTGAACCCGGAATCATCATCAGCACAACAACTGAGCGCTCTGGTCTCTGAGCTACCTTGAACTTTATGTATTTCAAGGACTCATAAATAATTTTTGTTCGAAACTGATACGGAATTCTGGCATACATGCCATAAAATGAGATCTTGTAGTTAAAACAAGGTAACTTAGTTCTTCAGTAGTGTTAGAATAAGCAATGATATCAGGCAGATTTTACTTTTTTCCAGAGAGGACAAGGTAGGTGGCGAAAGAGAGGTGGCAATGGAGACAGGTTTAAATGAGATGGAAGCTGCTAACCTCAGGGTGGAATGAAGGCTACTTCTCATTAGTATTGACCCGCTCCGGGCTATCTAAGGCGCCGAATTACTGTTCCAAAGCTGAGCCAGTGTTAGCACCGAGTCAGGGACCCTTCTTTAATACAATTATTTCTTCGGAATTAAACCCAATTAAAATATAACTAACGGTCTCCAGTCATGTCTTAGAAAAGGCGAGTACTAAAATTGTTGATAGTCTTTTGGTCAGAGTAGTTCTTCGTCCACTCTGAGAGAGAGAGAGAGAGAGAGAGAGAGAGAGAGAGAGAGAGAGAGAGAGAGAGAGAGAGAGAGAGAGAGAGAGAGAGAGAGAGAGAGAGAGAGAGAGAGAGAGAGAGAGAGAGAGAGTGAGAGAGACATTTGATAGAATTTGATAGAAAAAAAACACACATATCTCCATCAAAACAACGACATAACTCAAAAATTGGCATTTTTGTTAGTTACTTTCAATTCAGGAATGACATATCTTATATGATATGGCATTTTTTTTTAATAAAGTCATATTTTGATTTATATCATGTTTGAATCTTTAATTTCATGGGGATAATGACATCAGTTCAAAATAAAAGAAGTTTCAAGCTTTTAAAAATTTTCTAATGATCAATAAAAGTATACCAAAACCATTATTACATTGCTTTGATTTACCGTAAAATAAATTGTTTTTCAACTCATTAATTTTGACAAGACATAAATCTATTGGAAAATTAGGTAATTGAGTTATAACACTGTTCTTTTGTGTGTGTGTTTCTTCTAAATTGGCTCATTAACGAAAAAAAATCCTAAATTGCTAATTACCGCTGTGCCGACTGATAGGCTGAAGGATTGCGTTAAGAGTGGTCTGGCATCTTCTTTGAGTAGTAGTCCGGAAATTTCTAAGCAGAGATTGGTAGCACAGGCATATAGCTTTTTGGTTCGATAATCCTTACTATTATTATCATCTAATTAGAAGCGTCTGAGAAATATACCAAGGAGTAGGTGGGAAGATTGCGTTAAGTGGTATCTGGCGGATTTCGGTTTGGGTAGTGATCCGTGGACGAAAATGTGTACGCAGAGATTGATAGTAACGGCATCTAGCCTTCGGGTTCAATAAATTTTATTTTTGTTATTGGTATTGGATAATTGTGGATAGTAATTTAGTTATATTTTTAAGAGAAAGGATCACGCCAAAAATACAACCGCTGTAATCAATAGTCATCAAATATTCAAAGATGCCAACGAAACCACACCGCCTCTGCCGCAAATTACAGCTTAAGACTGAATAGTTGATGAGGTCCATGGAACGGAAGAGGTTCATCAAGGTTGAACCATCTGGAATGGATCAATGCTTCCGCTCCAAATGGCATCCGATCTTTGTCCTCACAACAATCTCATTTGCATCCATATTGTCGCTACAAGAGCTCTATTACGTCCTCCGGAGGACCTTGAAGAAATATGCTTCGTTTCTCTTGTGGAAAAGTAGGGTTCTCATCGATAATCTATATGCGACAGAGAGTCGATTATCCGAAGTGTTGTCCGGAGAGGCTCGGATAATCAAAAGTATAAGTAATTGAAATATACTTTTAAAAAAGTAAAACGCAAAACAATCACCACTTACATTCCATCAATATTAGTATAAAGAGTTGAGTAAAAATTATATAAGACTAAACAAGTAGTTTTTTTATATTAATTTAAAAGCGATATGCAATATAAAATGGTGAATCGAGTAAGTCAAATTTAGAAAAAAAAATGTTTTTTTTTAACAATCCAAGACATGGGAAATTTAAAAATCTATACTTTTTCTTGAAGGTTTTTAGTTATATCTGTTGAATCTTCCAAAAAACACGGTCAGAAAATCATTACGATAATATAAATTTCCATTTACTTTATACATGTATTTGGAAGCAGTGTATATAGCAGTTTACAAAATCTGTTGCAGAATAAACCATGAAGGATTTTGGATTCAGAACAAGGTAGATACTGTTCACTTTTTAAATTGTAGAGAGAGGTGATCTGACTGAGGCCACGGTCAATAACTAACTTTCCCCCAATTTAAGTTTTTTTAGGTATTTAAGGTATTTAAGGTATCTACCTAGAAACTGGGTGAGCAGATCCTACCGAATCCATTTAACTCCATTCACAGATTTTATCTAAAAATTTATCAGTAACAGTCGGATTGGATATGGGATTCGCAGCTTAGCAGTATAACGCTCTATAAGATGAGCTTCCTGTATATGTAATATGGCACATTAGTAAGATGCAATATTACTACTACTAGTACAGAGCTACAGCCCAGGTTGGACCATGGTTTCCATAATAATTTTGTTCTAGTCTTCTCTGTTTCTGGTCTTCTGTTTCTATATCATATAACCCAACTATATAAGGACCTTCTTTTTCTAACTACAAAACCAAACTAGAGTTTTCTCGGTACTTTTCTATCAGGCATTATATTATGGACTAACAATTCTATTCGGCGTGTCTCGATGAATTGGACCACATGAACACGCTTATACATGGAATAAACATTTCGTAAAAGGTTAAGAGATTCTTTATGTCCTTACTATTTTATCTTCAACGCAATTATAAAATCCAAGGGGCTCGGGAAAAACTCGTATAAGGTGCTTCCTTGATAGCCTCCAACACTGCACGAACCCACCATTCACAGCGCACTTACACCGACATGCCGACCTCAGCGTTGGCAACTAACCCTAATCGGAATGGACTAGCGTGCCCAATCACTAGACCTCCTAGACTCCTACCGTTCACTTGAAATCCATATAATCCTATATACATTCCTCTCTTATAATGCACCTGGTGTAGTAAAAGAGATCCCTTAGAATAGAATAGAATAGAATAGAAAATAAACTTTATTCTGGGACAAAGTCCCTTTAGAATAACAATAATGAACAAATAAAGAAAAACATAAAATTCATCAGGCCAGAAGGCTACATAATAACACAAATCATGAAATAATCAAGTGTGACAAAACATTGTAAAAATAGAAATAGATAAGAAAATAAATAAATAAAATACAAAGAACTTGGCTGCTATTTAACTAATTGTCGAAAATAAATATATTTATATTAACAAAATAATGATTAATAATATTAATAGAGTAGTTGATGACGAAATTGCTAACTAAAATAATTGATTAGCATAGTATGTGATAATATATTTAAAAAGTCGGTATCATCATTGTTGTTGGAAAAATAAACAAAACAAAGGGTAGCGGGATCGAGTTTACAATACTGATATATTCAAGCAGACCTTTGACCTGCTTGGAGAGCGACTTTTTGAGATGCCAAGAGATGATGGAAAAGCAGGGATTTAAATGAAGCTAGTGAAGAGGAATGGCGAATGAAAGGAGGGATTGAATTCCACACAGTGGTGGAGCGGGCGAGGAAGGAGCGATCGAATGCCTTAGTTCTGTGGGAAGGAATGTAGAAATCGGAAAGGCGAGATCTTGTTTTGTGGTGCTGGACAGAGGATTTGAATGGGAGGAGACTATAGATATATGAAGGGTGTTGCGAGTTGATGGATTGGTATAGAAAAACGCTAAAACGTCTTATATCATATGATTAATAAATTTAAAAAAAAAGGTGCTAATTACAAGTTTGTAGCCTCCATACATTGTTTACATTATTAAAAACCGAACATTTTTTTAAAAATTTATTTATTGATATTTACAACTGTTTTACAATAATACAACAAGTAAATAGGCTAAGTGATACAAAGTGACATGAGAATGACGAGTAGAGAAACTACCCACTGGAAGGGCTCAATTCAAAGTTCAACTAAGAAAACGTGGCCATCTTCTTTTCAGACGCCTCGGAGGATTATCGGGAATTGAAGAGGAAGCTAGGTTTGAAACTAGAGGGTTTGAGTGGGAATGAACTTTGTTATGAAAGGATAGATACCGGGTTCGTGCCAAATCAGCAACAAATGGGAAATTAAGGCCATTATGGATGACCAAAAACCAAACATAAAGTTTCTTCAAAACCTTTCTCTCGAAAATTCGCATACGTGATATATACATACGAGTATATGTAAAGTATACCAGCTAATGTTTAATCAATACATATATAATAAATAATAATTATTACTTTTTCATATAGAGAGGATAATAAAATCCTAGTTATTATTGTTTGTTTCGCTCTCTCGATTCCCTAAAAGCTAATAATAAAATTTATTGACCGCTCTTACTTTATTCTAGAAGAAGCCCTCAGTACATATTTGCTATCTTAACAATGAGTAATGGAATATCCCACTTAATGTGAATTTGGCCGGAGCAAGTAATCAGCCAAGTCGGGAGGAATGGTGGTCCAGATTTATCCACATGTTTGGCGCTTGACCCAGCTACAGCTCCGGTAAACACCCTTGTTTTCCCCCGAATTATAGAGGGTTATGGCGTTGGGAACATCCTTTTTAATATCTGTGGATGAGGAGAGTATTTTAAAAATATTATTGTTAGTGGTATTAAGGTCAGCTAATCTAGAACTAAGATCGGAGTTGCAGCAAACCTTTAAGGGACAAATCCTCAAAGAATTCCTTCAGGTCAAACACTTGTATGGATTGTAAAAAAAAAGGTACCAACCCATGAAGGGTCTGTACATGGTAGGGATTCCACTATTTCTTAGACAACGGTTGTGCAGGTTCTCCCCTTATTTTGGGTATCCATTATATAGAGACTGGACAAGCCACAAGAGGGTCCTAGATACGATAGGATCCATGTCCGGCCGCTAGATGGAATCCAGAATTTTCGGCATGACGACTGAGTGCTCTACCGATCAGCCACTCCAATCCCTATGCATTAAAATATCGAACTATTGCAATTAAAAAAAAATGGAATACCGTATTAATTAAATAAATTCATTCTTATCCAGAACGGTTTTATGTCAACTGATAATGCTATAGTGAAGGAGGAGTGGGATGGCTTATGAGTAGCGTTGTGAATTGCTATGCCAGCTGTGACAGATAAATTATTTAATCTGTTAAGCCATGATTGGACCCTATTGGACCTGAGAAACCTTCAGGGGCTCACCCAGGCCTTCTTTTTGATCTCGGACTAATCACCTCCCGCACTTTGTAGAGGATGAGTGAACCCAAAGAGACTCTGTTGATCTCAAAGCGTCCACCATGGATTATATAATCCTTCTTCAATAGCTGGATTCTAACCCGAATCCTGCGGCATATTATTTCAGCACTCAAACTACTAAGCTACCCGCTCAATCATAATATACATAGTTAATTAGACTAATGAGAAACCTCATAATATTCCGAAAAATATTTTTTAATTATCACCTTTTCTTTGCATAATTTATTTAACATTATTTTTACTTAAAATTTATTTAATCTGTCTAACATCTACCAATGAACCAAAGGTACATTTAAGTCTATTTCTTATATGTGAGGTCTGTGATCAATAAAACATTTATTAATGCAAAGACATGGAACTATATTTATGGAACCTTGTTTAATTGATTGAAAGTATACATACGCACTCACATGTATAAATAACTATTTTGATTAAAAAAAAAAAAAAAAATCTGTACCACTACAACCTGTGAAGGATCTGGGGTTCTGTACATGGTAGAGACAGTACTGTTTCATGGACAACGGTTGTGCAAGAAGGTGATTAGCCCTCGATCACGCTCAACCGCCAAATCCCCCTGATGTTAGGTACCCACTTTTAGAGGCTGGGTGAGGGATCCTACATGATCCATCTCCGGCTGCTAACAGTCTTGCCTGCAGGGGGATTTCAACCAGGATTTTCGGCATGGCAACTACCACTGAGCCACTGCGATCCGTATTTGTATATAAAAGATAATAAATTAATTTTTTTAATCGAAAAACATTGGAGTGAAGAAAATATAATGCTGTAGGAATCGATCGGCCCAAACATGACTGAGTTATGAAGTGGTATACAAACTAATTTATTAGGGGTGACAAAAAAAAAACTTTTTAATCCTAGACTAAAAGAGAGTCGTGATCAATCAAAACTTTATGACATTCAAAATTATATCTTCATCTTTATCGCGGCACACACGAGACCAGAAAAAATATAATATTTTAAAACTCATTTTATCAGTTAATCACATATCATAAATATTTAAAAATTTATGATGAATTTTTTTTTTAATATGGAACTTCATCGTACTCGTACGATCATTATGATGATTAAAATTATTTTGAGGATGTTATTAAAATTAATAATATTAGACTAATAAAATCTATAATTTATAGTTATTTACATATTCATATTTAAATAATTAAGTTAGCTAGTTAGTAAGTTCATTTAACGTCACTTTATGCTGATATGGCTAATCGGTCGATGCTACAGTGGGAGCTCTAAATTTTGCCTATCCAGGTTTAATTAGGATAGGGATTTTTAACGAGTAACTGACATCGTACAGTCTCGGGACCCCCGTTTAACGTCCCTTCCGAAGGACGGCGTAACTAAGGATATTTTACTCCCTTAAAAAAATCCTAGGACCACCTGCCGGGCTACGAACCCGCGATCTAGGGCTTAGTAGTTTGTTACGCTAACCACTAGACCACAGGTGACCTTTTATAATTAAGAATAATTAATTATAATAAGATAATTAAGTTATTTTTAAGATGGATAAACTAACTCAAATTTTTAAAACTATTGTACATTTTGGCTAAGACCATTATAAGTTTAAAAAAAATAAACTAAAATCATTTCCTGTTTATTTGTATAAACTATATCATAATTTGGAAGGGAACGTATCTAAATTAATAAAATTAACTAATTTTTTTTTAATAATTGATTCGAGTCAAATAAAACTATTTTTTTAATATAGAGAAAATTATATAACATATCTGTATTTAATTAAGTATAGTGTGTGCTGTTTCAGGCTTTTTAATACTTACTAGAAGAAAGCTCTAAGTTATCAATGAACTATAAAAACTACTCATATAAGTGACTATTATCAGACCTATTTGGAAGAACGGAGTATAGCTTTGAGTCTCCTCTAAGCCGTCCAATTCCTCTCCATAGTATCCCATCCTTACAATACAAAATAATTCGTAAAATCCTCAATACTCCTTACTACGAGCATGTTACGGTTGCAGCCATCCATAATGACTTTAATGTCGGTTTGTTGCTGCTGTGGCCAGAAACCGATATCAGTCTTTTAATGACAAACTTTATTCTCACTCAAACCCACTAGTTTTAATACCTCAAAACAATTAGAGAAACTATCCGATAGTTTCAACTTAGACGGCCACGAGGCCATCTCCTTTTCATACACCTCGGAGGATTATCAGTAATTGAAGAAGTAAGTTTGGAACTAGTGTGTTTGACTGAGAATGATGTTCTTCATGAAAAGACTGGTATCGGGTTAGGGCGAAATAAGCAACATTGAGGTCTTATGGATGATTTTATTCGTAACGCATTAAGGAGCATTAAGAACTCTAAGAAAATAAAACTTCAAAATATTTCTTACACTTCATCAAATAAGTTCATAATGCCTTAAAATGACTTCAGTTGAAAACTTAGCTGGTTGAAATCTGAAGTAAATTGTATTTAACCATTCTGATCCGTTCAACTCTTCAAAAACTTCCCCTGAATAAGAATATCTAAAACCATTTTACGCATCATTAACCGGCCATATCAATTCGCGCTTGAAGAAACATTATCAATATAAAAAGATATTATCAGAAGGGAAACTTTACCAATCACCTTTTCTTTTAAACTGATGCTCTTTCGTTGAGTTATTTTTATCGCCTCCCTTGAAGGAATTTAGAACCAAGTTTTTTAAAGCAATTACGTTCCCAGAAAAAAATATAAGTTTTTTTTTAATAAGGTGAAGTATAGAACAAACTTCTTATTGAGGAGTCTGAAAAAGACAATTTTTTGTTTTATTTCCTTGTATAAATAAAAATATTGTATTGTAAATATTTCCGGTTTTATGATAAAAAAAAAATATTTTAATCACACTTAAAGCAAACGTTGGTTTAAATCAGAAAATTTTGGAAATAAAAAATTGAAAGTTTTGTTATTTTAAATTGCTTCAAGATCTAGCACATTTAAGTAAACAAAAAACAATGTTTATAGAATTTTGTTATCATTACATCAGATCTTATTTAAACAACCCTCAGCCAACGATATATGGAGAATATATGATCGGAGATACCAAAACGTTTCTACAAAATTGCTATTTTGCTATATTTTTACGCAAACAATCAATAGTGAAAACAAAACACTTTTATGCATGAGATCTTATAATAGAACTTGAAAATAGTATAAAATAACTCACATCTCAAAAAAGTAAATAGATACGTTGTTGTATGACTAAGGCAATGCTATATACTATTTTAGCCTTGGGCATTTAAAAATAAAATTAATATATAGATCGGTATAATAGAGTTCTTTCTACAAAAATTATTGAAGACGGTTATGTATATGGGAATAAGGCAGTAAATTCTGGCTTCAAATAATAAACCCGATGCATTAATAGAAACACTACATGTACAGCCAAAAACCTGTACCGTAACAACCCATGAAGGGTTACGGGCTTAGTACATGATAGAGAATGTACTGTTTCTGAGGTAATGGTTGTGCCTGTAGGTTATATCGTCCCTGCCATTTCCAACTATCGAGTGTGAAAATCGGTACTTTTGAGGAAAAAAAAGCAGTTCCAAGGTTCAATAAAAATTAGTGCCTATAGTCAAACCAATGGCATTCGTTTTACATTGTTTTTGTGACTGATAGATGCCTCTATATGAATTTTATAACAATTATTAATCCTACAGCAACTGCTATAAGTCGAAAATGAAAACTGTTTTTTTCACATGCGATTCTTTGCGACGGTAGGGACGATATGTCCGAGAATCCACTTTTCACCACTTTATAGAGGCCGGGTGAGCCCTAGGATGGTCTGAAGATCCCAGAGGGTACATCCTTGGATATCAAGAGATTAAATAATTCATCTGTCACAGAATCCGGAATCTTTATCGTAGAAACTCAGCATTCTCTCTTTATATTTTATCATTTTTATATATTTTTGATTTTAATTGATTATTGTAATGGCTATATTTCTAGCTAGAAAAGTATGTTGCAGTGGAAGTATATTCCAGTACATATGGAATGTAGTGGAATCATATTATTCACATTTTTCCAGAATATTGATGATTTTTTTTTAATTTCATTTTATCAAGGAACCTACTGAACGTTAGAAAAATGAAAACAAATATTATCTTACTTATAGAATGTTATATTAATTTTTGAACAATATTCATATAAGCAACAATATCTCTAATTTTATAAGCAATATTGATACTATTCTCTATAAAGTTACGAAACAGAACCAACATCTAAGTTCTGAATAATTCAAAGCCGCAACTAAAGTCTTCCGAACTTAACTAAGCAGTCGCGTATGTGTGTGTGCGTGTGGGTGGGTGCTTACCTGTTTACTTTTCATAGGACCACTTCGCCAACTAAGTTTATCCAACTGTAAATGCTCGTAATCAAACTTTTAAATTAATTTAAAATATTCCTGTCGGTTTTGTTCCTCTCTAAAACGGAATCGTTACAGTTTAAATTACTAACACAGGTTAGGAATACAGAGCCCTTCTTAATGCTTCCTATAAAAAAACCTTTAAAAGGCATATGCTCAAATAAGTTCCTCTGGTTAAGAAAATAATTATGTATTTGAATTTCAAAATCGAATTTAAAAACTCTTCAATCGGTAATATTTTATTATGTTATGTTATAGGTGATTATTATGGCATTACTAAAGCTGTGGGGTAGCTTAGTGTGTGGAGTGCAGAGTTGCTATGCTGAAGACCCCGGCTTCAAATACGGTTGTGATAGATAAATTATTTAATATGCTAAAAATCACGTTTGGCCACATGGAGTCTACAGTCCAACCTGGGCCTCAACCAGCATCTATAAACGGAGTATTTTAAATTTTGGGAAAAACCTGATTTTGGACAAATCAGCTCTCAGTACAACGAATTTCCTAGATATAGTAGAGCCTCCACTATATACTGAACTCTAGACCCTCCATAGGTTGTAGTGGCACATTTTTTTAAACTACAATTACGAAAAGGAAAAAAAAAAATTATTTATGACAGATTTGTATATTAGAGTATAATAAAATAAACTACAATAATTGTATCTAATTATACTCATCAAATCAGGTTTAACAAATCAATGTGTCTATTAATAAAAATTCTTTCTACCCGTGTCTTTTGAAAAATATATTTCCGAAAGACTTTAGATTTACAAAAGCTCATCTATGAAATAGGACAAACGTGATTACTTAACAACCACGTTATTATAATAAAAACATGGTATAAATATTTAAATATGATATATAATATTTAATATAAATATCTATATATTATATAAATATCTATATTAAAACTATCAGAAATTATTACATATATTGAATTTACTTATTAATTTATGCCACAACTGCCAGTGTATTATGTATAACTCATTGGCGTATGATGTCACGATCGTTAGATCTCTTATAGTGAAAAAATATTGAACAATTCCTCTGAGTTTTGAGAATATAGAATAATTAACGTATTGTTATAGCAATATTTTATAACTTGCGCTTTATACAACGAGCTAGCCCGCTTCCAATTAACAATATAAGTAGTTTAAACATATTTAATGAATTAAGTTAAGTAAATAAATGAACAATACTCTTGCATCAATCGAGAATTTTTTTATTTATTTTGTAGGTAGAATATCTAAATCCACTTATCTTACAGAATATCCGGTGTGATGTTATATTTTATATTTCATCTATTTTTTTTAACATGCTCCGCATTGAGATATTCTGTATTCTGACATTGATTGAGTGAGTATGGAGTATCGTCATTCATTTTCCCGTATCCGACGGGAAAAAGAACGAGCAAGCTACGTGGAAAAAAAATGACTGAAATCCTTTCCAGAGATGCTCCCGATACAATTCGGAAAGTTTCCGTTTCCATATATACCGAATGACATTCTTTTCTGAGAGTAGAATAAATTTGAAGGACTGAGCAGTGTGCATTCCTGTTTTTGCAGGAAAACATTTAATTATCCCAAATTGCAGGCATTATTTAATTTTAGTTTACTAATTGCTAATTTAAAAACTTTTTTAGCCCCTTTTAGCGACTTTTGGTAGGGGAAAAGCTTAAGTTTTCGCATAAGAAAAATGTTCGAGGCAGGTGACGCCTTGCGGCCGCTGCATGAGTTATATAAATTCTTTTAATCAACTTTAGTTTAAAGATTAGAATTTCATCGATAAAATAATAATTATATTTAACTAAAAGGTCGTTTGATAATTATGCAATTCGTACTATTAATAACCTAAACCATCAATAACGTTAAACTTTTCGCTTCCCCTAAAAGATAAGAATTGTCGTAGTTAAATATCTCGCTTTAACTGAAATGATTATTGAACTTAACATTGATAATAATGCTAAAAAAATATTAAAATATAAGTAAATACAAATACAAGTTATAAATAACAGAACTATTTACTAATTATTATTTTAAATAATTATTGATATTAAGTATTGCGCTTGTGCAGTCCATATGTTTTGATTAACGAATAAACAACTTGAGAATGTATGCAATTGTTGTTCTAAATTCTAGATTGTTCTGAGTGTCAGAATATGTTAAAATCAGACTAATATTAATAATTTAAATTTACAAATTTAAAATTTACATAATTCAGACTGGAATTGATTTAATTAAAAATTCAAAAGTTTGAACAGAGTTATTATAAAAGTTTGAGTTTTCTTTTTCGTCATATGCTCATACAAACAAAATCCTGTACCACTACAATCCATGAAGTCTCAGAAGTTCAGTACGTGTTAGAGACTGTACTATTTTTTTTGGTAAACGGTAGTGCGGGAAGCTTTTTAGTCCTAGATCACGCACCACCGCAAGATTTTTCTCTATTTTAGATAACCCACTTTATAGAGGATGAGTGAGCCTCAGGAGAATTTGAAATGCCAAAGGATCCATCCTCGGCTGGTAACAGATTAAAAAATTCTGCCACAGCCGGATTGGAACCCTGGACCTTCGTCTAATAATAATTGTACCTCCGTTTTGTAATAATAATAAAAGTGGAAACAAAAAAATGGCTAGACTTCCAGAGCAACCAGAGGTATTATAATACTTTTGGTGTTAGTTTTATGTTGAGTTTGTTTAAATGTTATTTAGGCATATGTTGTGTAATTATATAATAATAAGTAAATAGTAAGAGAAAATTTAACGAACTAGTATTACTGCACAATCTTATGCAGCTAAATAATTGTAAATAGTTATAATTATTATTATTGTCTCATACAAAAGTCTTATGTATTTGCCATTATTTGAATCACATAATAATTTTGCTCTATTTATTTCTTATATAATTTATTATTATAATTTCTTATATTCTTATATATATATATATATATATATATATATATATATATATATATATATATATATATATATATATATATGTAGCTATGATATGGCGGATATGATGTTTTTATTACTCTCAAAGAGCGTTTATTCATGGAATAAACTTGAATAGGGTGGAGGTAATAGTGAATACTCATTTATTATTCATATTATTCGAATGGAGAACACTCATCACGATTCCCTTTAAAATGCGTCGGTGAATACAGGTCAAGCACTCAACATTATGACGAGATATCTTTCACATTCAGAGTCATTTTTGTAATTTGATATTTACCTTTAGTTTTAATATACCATGAGCAATAATATAACTACCCGAACGTATGGTGTTTACCATTTAAAATTATAAAAACCCATCTTTTTTTTTTTATTAAATTTAGGACACTACTAAAAAGCTGCTACGATTTATTATCAATATGAGTTTTCAAACACTTTTGGAAGTTAAAAATTGTTCTTAAATTAACTCATACATTTTTCTTATGAAAACTTTCTGTGTTTATTAGTTATATCTTTATCATTGAATCATTTAATACCTTAGGATTTAAGACCTTAAGACAAAATTCTTCTTTTTAAAAAAATGTATATATTGAAATTTACAACCGTACAATAATAATATATCAAGTAAATATAATAAAGATATATAACATCACATGACGAGTAGAGAAACTACCCACTGGTAATACTCCAATAATAAATTCAACTTAGAAGGTCAGAAGGCCATCTTATTTTTAAAAAAATGGATATTGAATAAAAAACATATATATATATATATATATATATATATATATATATATATATATATATATATTAAAATTTACAACTTTATAATAATTATACTTTATAATAATTATGATATTTAAGGCATGAGATAAAGAAAAGTAGAGATAAAACCCGCTATTAGTGCTCAAATAAAAAATTCAACTAAAAAAGTCACGAGCCCATCTTCTTCAGAAATAAAAAAATAGTTACTTATTTAATTTTTAAAATTTAAAAAATATCGATTCAAATTTACAACTATATAATAATACAGTATCAAGAAAATATAATGAAAGATATATAATGCCACGAGATAAAGGCAAGTAGTATAACTACCCAATGGTAGTACTCAAATAACAATAACCTTTTGAAAAAGCATAAATAAAAAAAACAGATATTCCATTTGATATCATATGAAGAAAGTATGTATAGAACATTTTTCTTAGTAGTATAGAACAGAATTAATTTTTTTATTAATCAGGGTAGCTCAGTGGATATAGCGCTGAGTTGCAGAGCTGAAGTTTCAGGGCTCCAATCCAGTTGTAGCAGATAAATTATTTAACCTGCTGAAAGCCATGAAAGGATCAAAAGACACTGCTGGGGCTCACCCAGCATCAATAATGCAGGTACACATTATCGGAAGAAAAACTTGACGGTAATACCGAACAAATCATGCATAAACCTTATTCTTGTTCAGTTAATAAATAATATTTTCATATAATTCAATGAACATTGAATGATTCAAAGGGAACAAAACGGATTTAACATGGGGAAAATGATTTCATGCTGATGATAGTATTAAAAATTGTTTATATGTGACGTTACTATAGGAAAATTTTGGTATAAATAGTAACAATTTCTTTTATTTGGTATATTTTGATACTATAATTAGTATGTGTTTATAATATTTCGGACAAATAAGCTCCTTGCTCGCCCAATGTCTTAAGAATAGTACTGTGTACCATGTACTGAGGACATGACCCTTCATAGACTGTAACGGTATTTCTTTTTTTTAACTATTCTCATGAAGAATAAATTTTCATTTATTTGTGAATGTTTTTAATTTAATAAATACAAGTAATTCTAATTGAGAAGAACTACTAATTCCTGCAAAACTGGGGGGATGTAAAACTTACGGTAAGTGCTGTGAAATGATAAGAATTCATTTTTTTATGGGAAGTGAACTTACATGTTAGTTTTTTTTTACTTAACATGAGTTTATATATATAGTAGAATGGCAGGTATATTTTAAAATAAAACATCCATAGAGCAGGCAAACACCACGACACTGATACAGACACACTGTAATGGTTAAATATTACCCAGCACTTTGGCTGCCTCTCGAATAACTACAGGAGCCGCGAAAATATTTACTCCGTGAAAGGAACCAATTCAGAAAAAGGGCAAAATTAATGAATGGTCAGTTTCGGTTATATTGCTCGTTCTTCCTGAGATGAAAAGCAATAGGCTTTTCTTTTAGAATTGCTCTCCAATGATTGAGGAGGTAAATAAGAAGTTAGAAAGAAGGCAAATGGAAATATGTGGAAAGTTACAAAAGTTAGGTAATATAAAGTTTATACAACTAATTGGACTGATTAATTAATTAATTATTGTTGGATTGAGTTCTTTTCCAGGATATTATATAATTAATAATACCAATTAAAACAACTGTACTAATAAAACCGATTTATGTCTAGGGTTCAGTAGAGGATAGAAACTGGACTGTTTCTAAGACAACGGTTGTGCATGGATGTGATTTAGCTGAGACCAAGCTGAAATGCCAGGTTTTACCCTCGACTAATATATGCACGACTAATAAATATGCACTTTATAGAGGCTAGATGAGCTCCGGGAAGGTCTTAACATCCCACGGGGTTCGTCTTCGGCTATTAACATTATATAAATCTGCTAAAAGCCATTATTATAGCCATAATTGTTTATAGATACTGCAATATCCCTAGCTCACATTATTAATCTCTAATCAAAACTTATATATTTATTGTAGTTGATATTTGTTTTTAAATTGGAACTAGCCGGTATGAGTAATTGACTGCTAGGTTGAGTCGTTTTTCGAAATATTTATTTTTCTTTTATTGATGTAATTATATTAATTTATTATATACTTTTAATTATTTATTGTAAACTCATCAATAAAGCTAGGAGCACAACAGGTGATATTTGTGTTTAAATAGGAATCAGACGGAATGATCAATTGATTGTAGGGTTCAGTCGTTTCCCCGAATATTTTACAGTTATTTTTAAATATTAAAATATCCTTATAACAGATTATTTCACTCATTATTCGTGTTTTATTAATTTTGAACACTCATAAATAAAATTGTGATAATGGTGTGCAAAAACAAATATTTGTTCCTATTTTGTTATTTCTCCTTACATATTTTTTTCCTTGAATAATATTAGTTGACCATATATATATATATATATATATATATATATATATATATATATATATATATATATATATGTGTGTGTAAGAGGAAAAATGGGCCAGGTGGAATTGAAAAAAATCTCTCAAATAAAGAGAAATGTTTATTGGAAAGCCAACGTTTCGACCCACATTGCAGGTCTTCTTCAGGGCTATGTACAAAAATACAGACAAATTAAAACATTAGATAAATATACAAAGCAAAAGTTCCCTCCCATATTTATATTTTATCACTGAGATACCTTGATGCTTACATGTATTATTAATATTTACGATGTAAATTCCTCATACAAGACTGAAAAGACAAGAAACTGCTCGACGTTTTCGCCTACTTCAACACTTACTGGAAAAACGTTCTTAGCTCCCAATTAATTATAAAAGACTCATTTACATGACCGTTATCAGACCTATTTGGACCATCCATCCAACCATCCAATTCATCTCGTACCCAATCCTTACAATCCAAAATCCTTCGTAAAATCCTCAATGCTCCTTATTATGTCACAAAAAATCTCATCCATCATAATCTTAATATCCCATATGTTGCTGATTTGGCCCAAACTAGATACCTATCCTTCCATGACAAGCTCCATACACACTTGAATCCGCTAGTCTCTCAACTTGCTTCCCATACTATTCCTGATAAACCTCCAAGGCGTCTGAAAAAAAGATGGCCTCGAGACCTTCTACTATAGAATTTTATTGGAGTGGCTACCGATGGGAATTGTTTTTTTTTGTTTTGTTTTTAATAAGAGGAGCGGATTGGCTTAGTGGTAGAACACTGGGCCCGCTGCTGCCAAGTGCCTTTGTTTAGCCTGTAAGCAGCCGGAGATGGATCAAATGGGATCTAGGACCCTCCTGGGGCTCACCCAACCTCTATGAAGTTCATACCCGCAATAAGGGGTAAAAATCTGGCGGTTGAACGTGATCTTGGACAAATCAGCTCCCTGCACTGTTCTTGGAACAGTACAGTCTCTACCATGTACTATGCCTCCTACCCTTTTAGGGTCCTAATGGCACAGGCTTTTTTATTCTTGTAAAACTTGTGCAACCCCAGACCATTTCCATCATTTCTCAAGATACTTAAAATTTGCTCATCAACACGTTTTCTTAATTTTGATCATTTATTATCCTTAATCTAGTGTTAATATATCCACTGAGGATATTGAGCCACTGAGGGACTTCCATACACTGAAAGATTAATTGGGAGAATGATCGAGGATAGGGGACGCAAAGGTAAGAGAGAGGAAATTGATTCGAAGATTAGTGATTAGGCCTCGGCTAAGGAAGACCCGATCGATAGCTAATGAAGAAGAGGGGGGAGGTGTGGGGGATTCGATATCTTTCCGAATTAATTAATCTACATTGAGTCTCGTCTGTTTTAAATTAAATACTCGATCGACTCAAAGGATACAAATTTAGATGTAGATTCGATTAATTCAATGGACCATGGCGAGATCCGAAGAATTTCATCATTTTTTTAAATATGGATTTCATTCTTCAACGTAAAGTCTTCGTTTAACTTTCACTACTTTACTTATGCCAATATAGTTATCATTGATTAGGTATCAATACCATAATGCTAGTGTTACGGGCGCCGGCAGGAAGACGGAAGCAAGAGGATTAGCGGCTTAAATCCGTCGGCGGGAGAAGTTAAAATAGGATTAGGACAGTTCTAGATCGTCTCCTTTTGTCGGCAAAGGATTAAGAAGATTCCAGAATTTTCTGGCCCCTTCGTGTTCTAGAATGTTCGGCTTTGCCTATAAAAAGACTTCCCTCACCTCGAGTCAGTCAGTCTTAGCCTGAGAGTAGACCAGTGAAGATCAGTGATAAGTGTAATAAGTGAGTGTCAGTGTGATAAACTAGTCAGTGTTGAACCGGCCAGTGTAATAAGTGTATCAGTGAACTGTAACAGTCTCGCGAGTGTAACAAACTGGTTCTGTTTGTTACTGTGTGTCAGTTTGTGATACTTGAAGAATCTTACGGTCGGTGGACTAGTGAACTGTAAGTGTTAATTATTAGTTATAAATTGTAGTGTAATATATTCATAGAAACTATTGTAACTAGTTAAGCTATCTATAATTAGTAATATCTAATATTATTGTAATAATTAAATAGGAATTAGGCCTAGATAATAAATATTTAGAATATTGTTATTATAAATTTATATTAGTTCAATAATTTAATTGTTAATAGTTTAATTGTATCCTTTTTATCATTTTGTTAGTAAATATTAGTATCTTTAATTAAGCAATTGTTTAATTCATTTTAATACCCAGTAGCCCGTAACACTATAATAAACATATCAGACTTTAACAAGCTAAACTCGTAGATGTGTATGTGAGCACGGCAGTAGAGCACTGAGTTGCTGTGCTTAATGCCTTATAATGGATATAGTAAACATTATTATTACTAGCATTCAGGTTAACCAAGAAGCTCTTCTTATTTATAATATATTTTTAATTATTTTTAATTTCATATTTTTCCTAATTTATATTTATGATAGTTTATTTCGCGACAATACTAGAAATAAGTTTAATTTTAAATCTAATTTTATAATTTTTTAATGATGAACCATAGGGGTACCAGTTTATGTATTGTATTTATGAAGCTATTGAAATATAAGTACCCACTTTTGAGTCCTTGAGATATTGAGTATTTTGCAATAATAATGCAATACTGTTTTATTATATAGAAAAAAATATTTTGTAAGAAAAATGCTTATATATTATCAAACTGTATTTTATATATTGAGCACTAAAATCTAATTATTGAAATATGATGTATTTTTTAAAAATTTTTAAATCGTTTCATTTAATTTTTTCCATTTCAATTAAAAAACAATGCTACATTTCTTGTAACAATTCAAACCAGTCAGAAACAGTGGTTTTGTGGCTTGTAAAATTTTAAAAACATTTATAATTAAACTGATCTAGTGCGATAAAAGGCTAAAAGAAAAGTATTTCCCCAACCCGTTGCTAGGATACGCTGAAAGACTAAAAATTTGTTTATATAAAATAGAGATTTCATTAGATTAATTAATTATTAGTACCAATGCTATTATTAATATTTAATGAGCAGTATTACCGTATCAGTGACTTGATCACTATCGGCCGGAGATATTAACTCCATCGTTGAGGTTAACTATTCAATCTAATAACTCCAGTTCATAATTAACTATGTAATGGAAGCTATTTCGATATTCACTCTCATGTTCAGGCCAATGACTAAAACTGTCTTCACGTTTTACCGCTAATAGAAGCGGAGTGCCTCATCGGTAGAGCGCCGAGCTTCCATGCCGATAGTCCTCGGTTCAAACCCAGCCTCTGACAAGACTTTTATTTAATCTGTTAGCGGCCAGAGATGAATCCGATGGCATCTAGGGTTCTGGGGCTCACCCAGCCTCTTTAATGTGAGAATCCGAAATAAGTGGGAAAAATCTGGCGTTTGAGGATGCACTAGGACACATCACCTTTCTGCACAACCAAGAAAAAACACAATCTCTACAATGTACTGAACCTCAGACCCTTCATGGGTTGTAGTTTTTTTTTTGTTAATGATTTTTTTTGTTAATGATCCTAAAAGCATAAATAACTTAATAAAGAAAGTGACATTAAATTGTGACGAAATATTAATTATTGCAATAATAATAGTAATAAAACAAAATTACATGGTATAAGAATTTTACATAAATGATTACTTAATATCTGATTTTTTTCTGAAGTTTTCTGTATATTTTTTTCTTTCATTGTATATTATGATTCTGGATAGAAATATTTAAATGTGTCCTTTGGAAATTGTTTTTAGTTTGAGACTTGTCAATTTGGTACAACGTATAATTTTTGTGAATTGTAGCAATTTATATAAGAAATAAATTAAAAAAAAAAGTAGGTGGACTTAAGATTTTTTTTAAGGGAATACAAACTCCTTAGTTATGTTGTCCTTCGGAAGGGACATAAAATAAGATGTCAGGTACTCGTTAAAGATCCCTATATACTTATAACAAGATATGAAAAAATAGAAATCCCACTATGGCATTATAAGATTAGCCACGGGAGCATAAAGTGATGCTATGAATTAACAACAACAATAAACCAAACCAATAAGAAAAAATAAGGAATATTAAATAAATAGTTTCAAAATTAATGGTATATTATTTGTTTTCGACCCGGGTAATTGTTTTTTTCTAATAAAAAATAGCTATCAGTGTAACTGAAGTTATTAGCGATATTCTTCTATCTACAAAGAATAAGTTATGAGTATATAAGCCTATTGTACTTGGCAGCCTATGATGAAAACATCTTCCCTCTTATTATTCCTAAGTCTATATTATATCATGCTTACACATACAAAAGAAGCCTCTAAAAATACACAGGATCATTTAAGAGAGTACGCATAATTAGCGAAATGAAGAACAATTGTGAGATATTAAATGGATCCCAGTAAAGGGCGAAGGGAGAGAAAAACAGAAGGGCGAGCCACACCCACTCGGCTTGATTAAATACTTTCTTCCCGGCCCTTTCCCGCCCTTATTACCAATTCAAATTTCCCTCCTCACATTTGAGGGAGGAATGCCCACTCCGAGGAGGCTCCTGATGGGCATTGTAGCTCGTTTTCCCACTATTCCAACCTTAACAAGAATTTTTAAACACATCGACTTTTGCTATAACGCCATTAACTTCATCCTTCAGATATAAAGTTTTGATAACCTATAAAAAACTTTACCGCTACATGAAGGCTACTATTTTTAGGTCAACGGTTATGCAGAGAGGTGATATAAGTTAGATCGAGCTCAACCGCCAGATTTTCCATGTTTATAGAGGCTAACGGTAAGCTCCAGGAAGGCCTCAAGATCTCACAGTGTACACCTAGGAACAAAAAATGTATTTGTAACATCCGGATTCAAATACTGTCACCAAAATTATAGCTTTGTGTCCACCAATTAAAATTCGAACCTTCCACCTGTGTACTACGTACCGTCGAAAAACAATGTAAGTTATGTCGGACCATGCTTAAACAAGGAACATACATAAAAAATTAAAAGGACAAGAACTGACAAGACGCTACAAACAACTACCGCATGTTCTGGACTACTATATTCGATAGAATTCCGAAAGACTAAACTAAGACCCATTTGGATATGTGTGCAGCAGAGCTTTGGGGGTTCAGTAAAATACACCTATATTCGAAAGATGCGATCATGGTATTTAGAATTCTAAGAAAAACTGTAAATCTTCAGTTAAAATTTTTATTAATTTGTTCATTGAAATTTAAAACTGTATTATAGAAATACAAAAAGTAAATGGTAGGAATGATACAAAGTGGTTTGTATAAAGGCAAGTAGGAAACTACACATTGGTTCAACCTAGTAAGTCACGAAGCCATCTTCTTTTCAGGCGCCTCGGAGGATTATCGGTAATCGAAGAAGTAGATAGGTTCAAACTAGTTGAGTGGAAATAAAGTCTGTCACGAAAAGATTGATATCGGATTCGGGCCAAATCAGCAACAAATGGGACTATTTGACGTCATTATGGATGAATTTGTTCGTTGGAGCACTGAAGGGTTTCGGATTGTAAGGATTGGATACGAGAGGAATTTGGAGCCCCAAATCTCTAGTTCCTAAATTCAAATAGTTTTTTATAATAATCACGCATATGGGTCTTATGTAATTGAATGGGAGCTATTATTATATCATACTAATATTATAAATGCGAAAGTTTGTATGTTTGTCTCTCTTTCACGCAAAAACTACCGAACGGAGTTGGATGAAACTTTACAGTAATATAGGTTATACATCAGATAACACACAGGCTACAGCAAGGGCAGATTTATGGGGGGGCACGGGAGCACGTGGCCCCCTCCTCTCCCCAACAGTTTTTTAGGTACTGTGGAGAATCCATTAAAGTAAATAAAAGAATGCAAATCACATGATAGTAGTTGTTAAAATAACAGAAAGAACATGAAACTATTGTTTTGATATCCTAGTAATATTATAAATGCGAAAGTTTTATATATGTTTGTTACTCATTCACGCAAAAACTACGGAAAGAATTTGGATGAAACTTTACAGTAATATAGGTTACACATCATAATAACATATAGGCTACAGCAAGGGCAGATTTAGGAGGGGCCGTTCCCACAGACAGTTTTTTGTGTTCTGTGGAAATCTATTATAGTACATAATTAAAGGCAAATCAGGAACTTAGCATCTTGAAATTTGTAGATAGGTTCTTTGTATAATTTAAGAAAGAAATTTGGATAATTCCATCCTCAAGGTTTTCCCCCGTAATATAATAGGGGTTCAAAGATTGTATGGAATCTGTCAGTTTTGAAGTTAGACATCTGAAACTTTGGATGTACGAGTAACTTATATTTAAAAAAATAATTAAATTATTTATTTAAAATGATCTGTCTCGAAACTTTATGTGGCAGACCAAATTCCAAGCGAGCGAACTGCGGGCAAAAGCTAGTCTTAAAATAAAAATTTAAAACAATAATATGAGCTAGCTATGGAGGTAATAGAATACGAGCAGAAAAAATAAATATTCTCGGGCCACATCCCTCAATAATTACTAAATTTTATTTTTAATAACACATTACTATGCGAACAAAATCATAAATAATAAAAAAACCTATAAATTTAAAGTAAATTAATTCTCGTGAAACATATATGATAATGTTAAAAGTAAAAAAGAACAATGAGGTAAAATGAGGTAACGAAAATTACTTTAAACAAATACTTCATTAACAGTAATTAAAGTAAAACATCAAATATTTTTCCTAGTCCTAGATCAAGCTCAAACGCCAGATTATCATCCTATTTTGGGTACCCATTTTACAGAGGCTAAGCAAGCCCCACGAGGGTCAGCAGATCCTTCCAAATAATTTATCTGCCACAACCGAATTCGAACCAAGCTACTCAGAGCTGTACATACTGAGCTACACTATTCATTCACAATAAAAATTAAGTTGAAATAGGTTATTATTCTTTATTTGTTCTGATACGTTAAATTATTGAAGGATATGAGAATTTGTCTCCTCACTAGATGGTTATTTTTGCATGAGCAATGATTACGATACTACTTAAATAACAAACAGCCCTTGTGCTTAGATGAGGGTACTTAGAAGAAGGAGCTTAGTGAATAAGCCGCTAGTTTGTAAGGAGCCGGCTTAGTGGTGGAATAGCTTAGAGCATCGTGTCGCTTGCGTTTATTAAACATGAGTTGTTTTGGCTCTAGAATCTCCAGGGCAACGCACGCATATCTCCCGCATATAAAACTTTACACTTAGTTTCGGGAATTGCATTGAGAAGGGGATTTTAAAGGTGTATAATAAATAAAACCTATTATTATATCTATATAATAATGTATATTGAAATAGGTTGGCTATGTAGGAGTAATAATGTAACCTACACCTAATAGTGAAGTATAAGTTTTCTGTAGTTGTTTGTTCATTTAAAGTCACTTTATGCTGCTTTGGCTAATCGGACGATGCTATAGTGGGAGCTCTAATTTTTGCCTATCCAGGTTTAATTAGGATAGGGATTTTTAACGAGTACCTGACATCGTACAGGCTCGGGACCCCCGTTTAACGTCCCGTTTGATGTCACAGAGGCGATGTTGCTCTGTGCATGCAATATAACTAGTGGTATTATTGGTCATTTTAAGTTTATTAGTTATTCCTCTTGCTAACTGAATATTTAAAGTTATTACTTAAAAAAGAGCATTTAAATAACAAGCCTAGGTACTCTAAGATATAATATTGAAAAATGTATAGTAAATAAAAATACGTATGGCACTTAATACAGTCAGTCTGGCCAGATACAGCGTACAGTTAACATCTAGCTATCTCTCTTTTAGTCATCTTAACTAACATTTTATATGTGTCCATATATTTATATGTCAGTATAATTATAACAGTTTTATCCATATGTCAACTGTCATGGCGTCGGACGAGGCAGATTTCTTAGAAGCTCTCGAGTTTTTAAATAGTCTTACGCAGTTGAAGATAAAAGATTCTCTAAAAGAAGGTATTTATAGACGTATTGACTCCTTGAAATTAATATTTGGACATCTCCGAAGAGATAACGAGCGGTTGAAGAGTGAAAGGAAAGAGATCTTGAAATTAACCTCAACACCACGTTTTGCCGTTGCCCCTTCTTATGCAGAAATAACAGGTAACAAAAGACCTACAGTTAAAGAATTTAAAGCGTTCATAGAAAAAGTAAATCCGGATAGTACAGATGATACAAAAGCCCTTTTCAAGAACGCTATTAATCCCAGAAAGTTAAGAGTTGGGATAAAAACATTACGAGGGACCAAGAACGGAGGTTTAATTATAGGTTCAGAAGCAGAAGCCGATCTCATGAAATCGTCAGTAAGCATGGCAACAATTTGATGGTGAAAACTCTGAAAATAACAACCCTATAGTTATAATAAAAAATATACCTCAAGACTTAAAAAAAGAGGAAATAGTCCCAACAATTATTGAGCAAAATAGGTTACAAGAGGAGGACATGAAACTAAGAACAATTCTGTCGAACCAGCACAGGAACACAGATGGAGGTTCACTGGTTAAAATATGGAAGCACGCAATTGTGGAGATAACTCCCAAAGCGAGAAAGTTGCTGGCTGGCAGGGCGTTCGTGGACATGGTGACCTGCTCCGTGGAAGATTATCACTCGGCTCCGAGGTGCTACGTCTGCTCCAGGATAGGTCATACCAAGAAGTTCTGCACGGCCGTCCAGCCTACGTGCCCGCTCTGCTCGGAGCCCCACATCCTGAGGGAGTGCCGATCTGAGGCACACAAATGCATCAATTGTGTGAGTCATAATAATAGAGTACATATTAAGAAGAAAGTAGATTCTAATCACCCTGCATTATCTAGAAATTGTCCTTCTTACAAGGCGGCTTTAGATAGAATAATTGCAAATACAGACTATGACTGACAAACTAAATAACTACAATAATGGTAGATTATCGTTAGCCTGTAAAACTTTTAACTATATAAAAAGCAATTTACTAATAAATTGTTTAAAAGTAAATAGTATAAATTTTATAGTAAGTTATATGCTAATCAATATTAAAAATATTAAGAATAGTGGAACATTTCTAATTAAATCATATCTAAATACAACAAATACATTTATAAAGTCATCAATAACAGAAATTAACCAACAACTTTCAACTGCTTTCATTTGGAACTTGCTGTATCCAGTTAATAGTTATAAGATAACACTTTTGAGTTGTACTGAAATAAATAGGAAAATGTGTATAAGTAAACATATGTTTTCAAGTGACTTGTTCTAGTAATATAAACATGAACGTTTTACAACTAAATACTAAACATTCTAAATACTGTACAAATTTACTGCAACAAATTATAAACAAGAAACAATTAGACATTTTACTGATTCAGGAACCATACTCCTACAACAAAGACATCACAGGCTACACAGGATACAAAATTTATCAAACATATGACGACATCCCTAGAGCAGCAATAGTAATTGCAAATTCTAACCTAGACAGCTGTTTGATAACATAATTTTCAGATCGAGATATGATAACAGTGGAAGTTATTACAGGGAGAGACAAATATATCCTTGCTAGCTGTTATTTCGATATTACTAGGGACATAAATATCAATTTAAATAAGCTTAATAAATTTATCACAAGCTATAGAGGTTATAATATAGTGATAGGCGTTGATTCGAACAGCAGATCCAAAGTGTGGCATGATAAGATTTCTAATACAAGGGGATTACTTTTGGAAGAGTTCATCGTAACTAATGAGTTATTAATAATGAACATGAAGTCAAATATTCCTACTTTTGATGGGCATCAAGGGCAGAGTAATATTGATTTAACTCTGTCTAATATACAAGCTACAGGACGAATAAAAAACTGGACCGTTTCAAACGAAACTAATCTTACAGACCACAACTGTATTCTATTTGAAATTAAATGTAATAGGCCTTTTGAAAATACAAATAAAACAAGAAAATACTTTACCTCAAATGCTGATTGGAATAAATTTGAGACTAACTTACTAACACAACTTGAAAAAGAATTTATACCGCGTAAAAAAACAAATATACACCTGAAGAACTACAAAACTATATTATTGAATCACTACAGTATATGAGCACAAATTTAATTTCCAGAATGATGACTAAAATAATAATTAAAGCTTCAAATATGACGTTTAAAAAATCAACTAATAGCCCCCGTATAAAACAATAAAAGTCTGTTCCTTGGTGGAATGATGAACTGTCAGCCCTACGTAAAAGAACGAACAAGCTCAGGCAGCAATATCAGAAGATTAAAAACAACCAAGAACTCAGAAATAAAGCTAGAGACAGCTATCTGGAAAGACGCCATCTTTACCAGAAATTAATTAGTTTAAATTAATTAGAAATTAATACGATTTCCAAAATGCAATCTTGGAAATCGTACTGCACTAACGCTAAACCATGGGACTGGACTTATAAATGGGCTGCAAGAAAAGTAAAGAATGAAATGCTTTTAAAAACCATACAAACATCGACTAACAACCAGTATACCAAAAATCTAAAGGAAACTTTGAATCAGGTAATGACCGAACTAATAAATGTAGATACTCCTGAATCAGATGACAGCAGACATACTATAATTAGATCCAATGTTATGATACCTCCGGATACAACTGATGACTTACCAATAGAGGACCATGAAATTTCGATCGCAATCAAATCGTTAAAAACAAAAAAATCTCAGGGTTACGACGGGATTACTCCTATAATTTTTCAAAAAGTCTTCGAATTTGTACCAAATTTAATACTACTTGGTACAAATTGCTCTTCAGAAGAAACGAATTTTCAGACAACTGGAAAATTGGTCTATTAGTCTTTGTACCGAAACCCTCTAGCACTAAGCTTAGACCAATTAGTATGCTTCCGATCATGAGCAAAATTATCGAGAAAATCGTTAAAAACAGACTGATTAATTTCCTTGTTAAAAACAAAACTGTAAACAAAAATCAATTTGCATTTATGCCGAAGACTGGAACATTAAACGCATTGCATTCACTGACCCCCAATATCAGCGAAGCTCTAAATAAAAAAGATCAGCCTTATCAGCCTTGACATAAAAGGGGCTTTTGACAATGCTTGGTGGCCTGCTATATTAAATAATCTCAAAAAATATAGGGGTCCAAATAATTTATATTTATTGATTAGAAATTTCCTTGAAAATAGACGGTTAATTTTTACAACGAATACCATCTCCTGCTTAAAAACTCTAACGCTAGGAACACCACAAGGATCATCTATATCGCCCATTCTTTGGAACATTTTAGTTAATACAATTTTCGACATTGACTTACCAACTGACTCAAAATTAATTATTTACGCCGACGATATATTAATTTTAATCAGAGGAAATTGTTTTCAAAATTTAAAACAGATAGCAAACACAACATTAATCAAAATACATGAGTGGACAAAAACATGCAAGTTAGAACTCAACACAAGGAAAAGCAAATACATTATTTTTAGCAGAAAAAGGTATTTACCGGATTTAGACATTGTCATTGGCAATGAGCAATTGGAGAGCACTCAAACATTGACCGTTCTTGGCGTAGAGTTCGATAGAAAAATGAGTTGGTCGAAACACATAGAAAGAGTAAACGTCAGGAATATGCAAACAGTTAACTC
This sequence comes from Arma custos, assembly GCA_037127475.1. Classification (NCBI taxonomy): domain Eukaryota; kingdom Metazoa; phylum Arthropoda; class Insecta; order Hemiptera; family Pentatomidae; genus Arma; species Arma custos. Next base: position 29,422,235 of record CM073765.1, read on the forward strand.
CCTGACTATTGCTTCAAGAACAACCTGGGGCCTCGGGGCTGAAAGTTTTAAGACAATATACGAGGGGGCATAGAGCAATTGAGAAAATATGCCATCTACGGAAACTTCAGAGACTACAAAGAATCATAGGTATCAGGATTGTCAAGGCATATAAAACTATATCATATGACGCAGTTTGTGTCTTAGCAGGAACTGTACCCATCGATCTTAAAATTAGTGAAATCGTACAACTCTCATCGATTAAATTGCTTAACGATAACTTTAGAGAAATCGAACATACTATGATAGAAAGGGAATCTGAACCTTTTGATTGGTTACACCCATCAACATTTGCCAAACTTTACACGCACTTGACACAACATAACGGAACGGGTACAAATCACTATCATAGACACAGACGGAAGTAAAGAAGGCAATAATGTAGGCTGTGCTTGGCTACTTTGGGACACGAATGGGAAGATGCTATGTGCCCAGTACAAACTAGGCTCTACGAGTTCCAACAACCAAGCTGAAAAGTACGCAGTAGTAAAAGCGACAGAATTCCTTCTTGACCTTTCAAACAACGTACATACAGACATAGTCATACACACAGATAATAAAATCTTGATACAATCAGTTCTCAACACAGACGTACATGACGAGCTTACCGAAAATATCAGAATGAACTTGTGCACACTTAGGCTTCTAAATTTCTCTGTAAAAATAATATGGGTAAAGGGTCACTCTGGTATCGAGGGCAATGAGATAGCGGATAAATTAGCAAAAGAGGCAGCACAAAGTGATATGTCTCCATCTTTTCAAAAAACACCAATTTCGTTCATAAAATTCAAAATTAGGGAAGATTCACTTATGAGGTGGAATGAACGGTGGACTATTTCAAATAAATCTCCTAGTTTTCATAGGTTCATTCCAAAACTAACTAACAATAACTACAAATTAATAAAATCCACTAACTACAAACTAACTCAGGTTTTAACTGAACATGGACATACCAAATCATACTTACACAGATTTCACATAACCAACGATAGTACTTGCTCAATAGACAAAGAAGAACAGATATTTAAACATATAATATATGACTGCCAATTGTATGAAGGACAAAGATCAAAATTAATTATCCCCACAATATTAAAAGGGAAAGTTTGGCCAGTTGCTGAACATGACCTATACAATCACTTTCGACCCGAACTCACTAAATTTATTTATAGTATTGATTTTGAAAATTTGACATCCATATAAGAAACTCCCTGTACTATACTAGGTAAAAAAAAGATAATCATTATGTAAGTATTGTAATTTTAATTTAAAAAAAAATGTTAATTGTTAAATTTATAGTTGTTAAATTCGTTAATTTTGTTAATATTGTTAAGTTGTAACAGCATGTATATAATAATGTCTTTTGCATATATTTTAGAAGTGTCAAACTGTAGTTAACTATTTGTAAAATGAATTTATAAGGCACATAGTATACTCACGTATGGAATGTGCTAACAAATAAACGGTCCTTTCAAAGGGTTATTTTGAAAGGAAAAAAAAAACTAACATTTTCTTTGTTACTCCATTTATTTCATCAATATTGATTTATTATTATTATTAAAAATCGATCTTCCCTATCTGCCTGTGAATATTTAAAAGTGAGTAAAAGTGATTCTTAGTGAGTTTCTCTGTACGTAAATCTTTATATTTCAACCTGCCCAGGAATTCCCTGAAGCATAATCCACCTGGAGATCCGAACGGCGGAATAGTTTATCTTCGGATAACAAGCGTTTAACCTTAGAAAGATCCATGACTATTAGAGATATATTTTAAGTAAAACACAATGTTAGTAGGGCGTTTCAACCTACGTTAAATCCCTCAAGCAAGCCTGAGGAAGGGGGGGGGGCGTTCGCATTGTTGATCAGTAAGTCCATCGGACTTAGCCGGGGTGAACTTGCAAGAAATTTCCACCGACTATACCCAAATCTGCTACCCATGGGCCGTACTGCTGAAAATATTCCTAACATTTTCTTTCAAAATTTGTTAAGCGAATAATGATGAAATAAAGATTATTCTGTTGCTATGATACTTGATTATATTAAGATAAAAGAAAGAACGAAATTTTTTCTCATTTCTTAACTGATTTTCCGATGGAATAGTCAATTTAAAAAAAGAAAATTAGTATAACAGAATTTTGGGAAATATCAAAGAATCCTTAGCACCAAGTTGAAGAGTCTTATAGAGTTTAAGCATTGCAGAAGAAGTTACAACTCCATCAGGAAGCTAATTCACGTAAGTAAAAAAATTTTTTTTTTATTATTTCCTTTTTATTATTATTGAGTTTTAAGAGTTCCTCCGGGAGAAGGAACTGGAGGGCGGAAGTTATAAGGACAAATAGACACTAAAGATAAATAATAAGTAAGTAGTATATATGAGAGGTAAGATAAATAAAGTTCAGTTGTGACTTAAATCTGTGCCGTTACTCTGCCCCAAACCCTAGTTTTTCAGTCTAATTATAACTTATATATTAGACTGAAAATATACAATACAAAAAATAGGGTTTCGGGTAGAGTAACGACACAGATATATATATATATATATATATATATATATATATATATATATATATATATTAAAATCAAAATTTGTATTAATATAAATTCATATTTAGGTAAAAGTTCGTTTTAGCGTACCTCGCGAGGTGGCAACCACAAATATCAATCGAAAGCTTTTTCGATTTGTAGTCGTATGACATAACTCCCATCGTCCGCAAAGGTCAAATAAAAAAGTTTCTTAAAAAGGTTCTAAAGGCTAGATACCCTATGTAACCACCTCTAACCACCCCTAACCGTCTAATCACCAAAAAAACTTAACCTAATCTAACCTAACGGACGCGTAGCTTTTTTATTTGACCTTTGCGGACGCTGGGAGCTATGTCATTCGACTACAAATCGAAAGAGCTTTCGATTGATATATATTGTTGCCACCTCGCGATGGTACGCTAAAACGAATGTTACCCCATATTTATATTATTTTCCAAAAAAAAAAAAAAAAAATAGAAACACAAGATTGTGTTCGCCTATCGTGGGCCTGCTTCTCTTTTTCTCTCTGTTTGCTTACAGTAAGCGCTGGTTGGGACCCTCCTGCATCCAATCGGGTCCCTCTAGCAAGCTGACTAATGTTTAGTAATTTATCAAGTAATATTTCTATTACTTTGCAAAAAAATCATTATTAGACATCATCATTATTATAAAATTCAGAAGAATATAAAACTATATAATACAATGATTTATTAAATTTGTAACGGGAGTGAAATAAACTGAATAGAAAAATAATTACAAAAGATTTTGTTGATTTCTTCTGGTTTAGATCGTGTTGATAAATTTTTCGCCAACGTTTCACCATCCATGCTGCTGACTTCTTCAGGGCATTCTCATTTCAGCCCTGAAGAAGTCAGGAGCATGGCTGGAGAAACGTTGGCGATAAATTTATCAACACGATCTAAACCAGGTGTTCAGGCATGATAATTTTTAACATTAAAAAATTTGAATGTGTCCTGCTTATATGCGCCAGTTATTTATTGTTAATAAAACCTATTGTAAGAAGTAGGTCAAATAAAATAAAATGATTATGACTTTAGATTTAAACATAAATACAAAATAAACTTTACCCATGTGGCTTTAAAGAAAGGAAGGAACCATTTTCTGGAAGATTAAAAACAAAGGAATATTTATTTGCATGTAGCGTATATATAAAAAAAAATAATAAGATTTATAATAATATGTATCACTTATTGCAAGCGTTATCACTTAATTTGAGAGGTAGATAACAAAAGCTTAATTTTAAGTTTGTATCACAGGTTTTTGTGAAATAAAAAAAAAAAAGAAACTTGCCCTAAAATAAGATCGCTGTTTATCGCGTACCTTGAGGACTGGTGCGCTAGTCGGCATCTTCTGCCTCTTCCACTCTTCCCTTTTCCTTCCATGGAATATACAGCTGGGGCGAATCACATCTTGAAGGAAGGCAAAAGAAAAGGGAACAGGCGACGAAAGTGTTCGTCAATTGAGGTCTCGTGGGTCCCACTGGTCCCTCTATGATCCTTGATCGTAGCGCAAGCGGTACCCAGGAGTACGTCTTTAAATCTTGCATTGGTGGATAGAGACACGGAAGTGGGACCTATTGTCTGTTCGCCTTGATTGTTACTTAAGGAATCCTCACTTGTGGCTGTGCTGTTATTGGCAGGCATGCTTTCAGAATCGTCGTCCAAATGAAGCCAAGTATGATGACGTTTTTTGCAAATATAACAGTTACGCCCCGAAGGACATACTTTTGCTACGTGATTTTGATATAGGCAATTTAGACAACCCTTCCAATTACTGAGCAGTTTCCTCTTATCTTTGTTCGTTGCCCGACGAAATTTACTACATGAATAAAGAGAATGGGTGGGTATCTTTGCATACAGGGCATGAATTTGCTTGCCATGAGGATGAAGGTTTTTCCTTTGCCAGGTGCGACGAGTTGATTTTCCCTCCACGACTAAGGCCTTCTTAACTTGAGTTCGCATTCGAGTTTCGTGGTGATGAGTCTGGCGATAAATTCGTAGAACGAACGTCTGAGAGTTCCAAAATCCTACACTCATCTTTTATAAACTTTATTAGGCTATCAAATTTCGGAAAATCCAAGTCGAGATTTTTCTTTTCAAAGTCCCGCCTAGTGGTTGGATCTAAGCATCTAATAGCTAACGCAAACAATATAAATTCGTCAGCAGACGGTACGTTCAAAAGCTTGAAGGCTTGTCCGTTCTCACCAACGTCCGAAATGAACGATTTCAATAAGCTACGGATTGGTTTCGCAGGCAAAGGTTTGAAATAAAAAGTGCGTTTAAATGTTGCATTGCTAGCACTCTCTTATTATCATAGGTCTCAGTCAAAGTAGTCCATGCTTGATCATAATTATCTTCCGGAGCGGTATACTCTTAAGGAGCGAACGAGCGGACCCAACCAAACAAGACAACAGGTAGTGGTACTTCTCAATTTTTGGAATAGATGCGTCACCAAGAATCAAGGAAATGTAAGTGTCTCGAAAGGTAGGCCAGTCACTGTAATTTCCCCCAAATTTGGGAAGATTGATCCGCGGCAGGTTAGCTCGGACAAATCTGGATTCATTGAGAAAGCTCGTCGAAGTCGAAAGTGATTGCCTTGTGGGTGTAGGGTTCCTGTGATGCTCATAAATCGCGTTAGCTTCATGGAAGTAACGTTTCACGGCTTGCAGCGTATTACGATCCTTATCAGTAATTTCAACTCCATCGGCAGCAGAAAGGTCTTCTAATGCTAATGAGAGTTATAAACGGCTCTAAAGCTTTTGTACATCCCCTTAAACATGAAGAGGTTGCTGGGTTCAGTTTCTATTTTACGCCCTAATTCAACAACCGTTTTTATTTCCGGTCCAAGTTGATTAAGCCTTTTTCGAAGAGCTGCTTCAGTCATCTTGAGATTTGATTAAAAAAAAGGTGTCAAGGGAAAATAGTTTGAGAAGGTAAATGTGACAATAAAGCTCCTTACTAGCCCAATAGCACGAGATAACGACAAAACAAACCAAAAAAACGGAATAATAAGCGAGAAATAAGACAATCAATCTTTAAATACTAAAATAAAGAGAAAGTGAGCTCAATGTTTCAGCGTCAATATTTTAGGAACAAAACCCTATTATTTTATTTTTAATTGTAAATATGTAAAGCTGAAATAAACAAAGCAATTCATTAGAACTTCCAGAAAATGTCCTATTTTATTTTATGTTTAAGTAATTGCGAACCAATTAAGAAATCCGGCTTCGGAGGACCAAATGTTAGGGCATGATAAATTTTAGCAATAAGAAATTTGAATCTGTCCTGATTATATGCGCCAGTTATTTGCGGCATGACACACTCTTTAGTTACGAGTATATGCGGTTTTCCGCATTTGACGCACCTTGGAGTATGATGACAGTAGTGCTTAGTGTGTCCGTATGCTTGGCAGTTATGATATGGCACAATGTCTTTCTTCGGGTAAGGTTTTTCGACTTGAACCTGTTATAGTAAAATCTAGTTACCTCATAGATTTTTTCGACTCCGGGTCGGGTTCTAAGTCTATCAAGAAAAGAGGGAGTGGAATTGTTGCCTGCCCCAGGATGCCCAGTATTGTTCTTGTAGACATTTGTTATTTGTCTAACTTTGAAGCTTATGGCGGTGAGCTCTTCTTCTATGACGTCAGCAGGAGTAGTGAGATGCCATATTCTGACTCCACTGTGATGGATCTTTCATCCTTTAATTGGTAGGTGTGGTAATCAACCTTGGTCTCCATTAGATATTTCACTATTCGCCGGTATGTTTCGGGCGTGTCTGGTTGGATCTTCGTATCATTTGTCCTACTAGTGCAATAGTATTTTACTGAGCTTACTGCCTTGCTCAATTGGCTGCAGAGAAGTGTTTTATACTTCGTACGAAAAGTGGTGGTGGCCTATGCACTTTAGGAGCCGAAGTGGACTCCATTGCTTCACTAGGAAGACTTATCAGAGGTTGAAATCTGTTGCGTGAATAGAACGGTGAGTCTTCAAACAACTCGGTATATAACCCTGAATGGGTGTTTTGATTCGATGGCCCTGGCTTGGGTTCTTTATTTTAATTAGTAGTCGTAGGAGGTGTATCAACTGTACGTTTTGTGTTAGGTTTAGGTTTCGTGGGACTATTTCTGGAGGTTGATTCTAGGGATCGGCTTCTCTTGGCATTTCCTTTTTTATCGGATCTCCTAGACAGTACTTGGTGGTGGAATTTCATATTTGCTATATTCAATTTACAGGAGCTGAAATAAATAAAGAAATAAATGGTAAAACACAGAGAAGAAAAGATAAATAAAAATAAAAAAGGTCGTAAGAGAACTGATCTGGCAAAAGCACAGTTCAACCTCATTCAGTGCCAGGGGCCGTCTGGTAACTGATAAGTTCTACCTTATGTTGTGGGTGGGGATGGACCCACTGATAACGAACTCCTGTCTCTTGAATCACTCAATTTTCTAATTAATACTGTCAAGAAATGAGTCAGTAATTTACAACGAAACTTAAAAATAAGAAATGTCACAGAGGCGATGAATATAACTAGTGGAATTATTGGTCATTTTAAGTTTATTAGGTATTCCTCTTGCTAACAGAATATTTAAAGTTATTACTTAAAAAAGAGCATTTAAATAACAAGCCTGTGTACTCCAAGATATAATATTGAAATATGTATAGTAAATAAAAAAAAATACGTATGGCACTTAGTACACACAGCCTGGCCAGATACAGTTAACATCTAGCTACCTCTCTTTTAGTCATCTTAACTAACATTTTCTTTCTTACTCGATTTATTTCATCAATCTTGATTTATTATTTTTTTTTTTTAAATCGATCTTCCCTACCATCCTGAGAATATTTAAAAGTGATTCTTAGTGAGTTTCGCTGTACGCAAATCTCTATATTTCAATTTGCACCAGGAATCCTCTGAAGCATACTCCAACTGGAGATCGGAACGGGGGAATAGTTTAACTTGGGATAACGAGCGTTTTACCTTAGAAGGATCCATGACTATTAGAAATATTATTTAAGTTAAACATAATGTTAGTAGGGTGTTCCAACCTCAAGCAAGCCTGGGGGGGGCCTCTCACATTGTTGGTCAGTCAGTTGGATCGGACTTAGCTGGGGTGAACTCGCAAGGAATTTCCACCGACTATCCCCAGATCTGCCACCCATGGGCCGCCTCGCCTACGAGAATTTTTATTATAAATTATTTCAAAATTCGCTAAGCGAATATCGATGCAATAAAGATTATTCTGTTGTTATGATACTTGAGTGTATTTAGATAAAAGAAAGAACGAAATTCTTTCTTATTTGTCAACTGAATTTCTGAAGGAATAATCAATTTAAAACAAGGAAATTAGTATGAAATATGAAAGAATCCTTAGCGCCAATGGTTGAAGAGTCTTTTTCAGTTTAAGCATTGCAGAAGAAGTTACAACTCCATCACGAAGCTAATTCACGTAAGTAAAACAATTTTTTTTATGTACTAATATTTCTAAGAAATCTTTTAATCTGCTACTCAGTTAATAACTTGGCTAGTAGCATAACTAAGAATTCTTTTGATGAGGAATTTATAAGAGTAAGACGCTGCCATCTGTGATCACCAGTGTCTGTAATCCCCACATTTTATGTTACTGAACAAGAAACTCATGGTTCTTTATAACTTATAAATATAAAAGGAAGTTAGTAACTTGAAGAAAATAGAGTATGTGCTCAAGACCCCACGGCAGAAGTGAAAACTATTTTTTATGATGTTTTGTTAAGCATGCATTAGCTAATTTACTCTTTCGTTTTAATACGTCATCGAGTTTGTTGTTTTGATCCATCATCGATTTTGCAATCTGAAAAAGACGGTATTCAAGCATTCATACGTCATATTATTACTCATAAAAAGAACTTATGTCACAAAGATTTTTATTTTTGAATATAGGAAAGTAAAAATTATAAAATATAAATATCCAAAAATTTGAAAATTACATGAAAAAATTACATAATAACGAAATGACACATGCCACACATTTGAACAGAAAAATATTCATTCATTACATACATACATAGATGGCTCTACATCCCACGTTGGGACAAGGCCTCCCGCAACATCAACCGCCAGTCATCCCTGTTCACAGCTGCTGCTCTCCAGATAGGGATGCTTTTAAGATGGTCGGAGCGTCCGCAGCCACACCATCCGCCCATCGGAGCCTCTTGTTCCATGCACTTTTTCTTGAAGTAATTTTTTAGGGACTTCATCCGTTCCCATACGTGCGATGCGTCCTGTCTATCGTAGCCTGTTCACCTTTATAAACCTGATAATGTCGGCATCTTTGTATAGTCCAGCTATTTCTAAGTTCGACCGTTGCCTCCACGTGTTATTATGAAGCACTGCTCCATAGATTCTCCGTAATATTTTTCGATCAAACCTTATGATAGCGAGCTCTTGTGCCTTTGTGAGAGTCCAGCACTCCGAAGTATATGTCAGGACAGGGCTTATCGGAGTTTTATATATTCTTATCTTTGTGGTCCGGGATAAGGCTTTACTTCTGAGGTGCTTTTGCAACCCAAAAAAACATCTATTTGCCGCCATTATTCTTCTTTGGATTTCCGCTTGCATTTCATTGTTGACATTTATCTGGGTACCTAGATATAGAAATTCGTTCACGTTTTGTAAGGTGTAGTTTCCTACTTTGATGGTTGTTTCCCTGTGCTCTTGCTCGTTTCTTTGCCTCGCAACCATGTATTTTGTTTTCGATTTATTGACAACGAGTCCTATTTTAGCGGCTGCATTAGTTAGAGCAAGGAATCCATCCCTCACAGCATTGAAACTAGTTTTATTATATTAAATATACTTATTTCCAGGAAAGTCACGATATCTTAATCAATTTCATTCGTCTTAATCACATATAATTTCACTTAGCCAGCTTTCACGTCTAAAGCATTATTCAAATTAAAATTTGTCGACTATAATAATAGAAAATAAGATAGCGCACTGCAATAAAATACAAATTTGCAAGAAATAGTCTTTAACAGTTTGGATCAAATGAAAATTCAATGTTATTAAAATGTATCATTTATAAAAGTTATAAAATATAAATTTCAAAAATTTGTTTATAGACGAATATTGCACGAATACGAACAGCTTATTTCGATTTTATAAAAGTTATAAAATATAAATTTCAAAAATTTGTTTATAGACGAATATTGCACGAATACGAACAGCTTATTTCGATTTTATAAAAGTTATAAATATAAATTTCAAAAATTTACATTCCATTACATTACAACATTCCACGAATACGAACAGCTTATTTCGATTTTATAAAAGTTATAAAATATAAATTTCAAAAATTGTATAAAGAGCAACATTCCACGAATACGAACAGCTTATTTCGATTTCACATTAACACAGAATAGTATTCATTCATTACTTTTCAACGGGAGTGAACTAAATTATTAAATTTTGTGTATTTAGCTCTTGGTGTAGTTGACTGTTTCGTACAAACCAATGCGCGTTTACTGCGATCCGTAGGATTTTATTTAGGAGGACACTGCACCCCACATTTCACAACCGTACATTAGAAGAGGTCTAAGTACGGTTTTATAAATTAATAAGGTCGTTTCTGGTTTTAAGCTAGATTTTCTATTAATTATCGGATAAAGTAGAGCTAGTGGAGCGTAGTCCTGTGTTAATTTAGTGTTGATATCCTAGTTCCAGGCAAGACGAGGATCTAAATAAACTCCGAGATATTTTATAGCTTCTTTATTCCACGGGAGGTTGCTGCCATTGATCACTAGCTCAGGTGGGTCTCAAGGGCCTCTAAGGGTGAAAATTTGTTCGCAGCGTTTTTGAACGTTGAGGTCAAATTTCCATTTAGAAAAGTATTGTTCTAACTCATTAAGGTGACTTTGAAGTGTGTTCCTGGCTGTAATTATTTCATCACTCTGCGAGAATACTGCCGTGTCGTCAGAGAACATAGCCACGGAGGTAAGTGGGGGCTGTGTGATGTAATGAACATAAAAGTTGAAGAGAATCTGAGAGAGAATTGAACCCTGTGGGATACCGTCACTGATTGGGCCAATGGTTGAATTGGTGTTGATTATTTTAACGATTGTTTAGAAATGAACATATGGTATCGTGGAGGTATTAAAAATCTGTCTCATAGCAAAACTCAGGTGCTCGCATTTTCACGAAGCCGTATTGTTTCTCTTGGAGCAATCCATCGACTCGTCTTCTTATTCCCTTTTCCAAGATTTTGGAATATATAATATCTTAGAATGTTATAGAAGAAAACTTATTTTGGAATCAAAAGGGCGACTTTTAGCATACTTAACATTTTAGCATTTTTAACCTTTTTCTGCATCATCAGAATAACGAAATTTATCTCATCTTAATTTGACGTAGTTAGGCAATAGAATCAACATTCCAAACATTTGCTATTCGAAATGCGTCGAGTAGCTTGTGAACTTAGCGTGTGTTCAATTATTTGAAGAAAATATTAGAATAAAACTTATTTTGGAGTAATAAGCTGTTGAGGTCCATTCATATCACTTGGATACAACCTCAACTGACAACAGGACAGCGTTGCTCTGATAAGAGTAGGAAATGGCTATTTAATTGTGTACAGTGATTAGTGTGTAGTGTGTAGTGCTATTAGGACAGGAGATTGGTGTATTGGGAAGTGGAGGGGCAGTGATCATGCTGGGCTTAGAGAAATACTACAAATATTTTTTAAATATTCAAATTGATTTGGGGATGCCAGAGTAATCATTTAAGATGATTACTCAAATTATTATTTCTTTAAACATCCTAACTTTATTCTAAATTGGTTCTTTTCCAGAGGTTGGATGTGTGTTTACTAACTTACTAACTATTTAAACCCTCAATATATTTAGTCATAAGTATATAGTGGCATTTGGGAAAAGGATGAAGTGGGAGCACGGACAGTGGTTTCATAGGGCTGAACTGATTGCATTAGCAGGAGCCATTCCTGCTACTGGATTCAGTGCGGCGAACCATCCACTATAAAAAATGGGTAACGGAACCACAGCAGCACCTCAAGGGTGGTTTTGGAAGCCTGCTTTCTCGTAGGGAAGTATTTTCTTCTTCTTCAACTTCTTCCAGGTTCCTTTCTGCTTCGAGTTGTTCTACCCCAGGATCTGCAGGGATAAAAGTAATTTAGTGGTGGCCTAGCGGTCAAATGCACTTGCATCCTACGCAGTGTATCCCCCTGCAGTTCCTATCCTCAGATCTTATCCATGTCGTGTTCTGCAACCCCATTTTATCGAAGGTATCTCGGTATTTATTGATATTTACAACTGTATTAAAATAATACAACAAGTAAATGGGCTATGTATATAATGACATGTAGAGACACTACCCACTAGTAGTAATCAAATCACAAGTTTAACTAAGAAGGTAAGGTAATGTAAAGATACATCTGAGAAAAGACATGCCAAGGTGATTCCTTCTTGCTAAGGAGAGGTTATTAATGACTTGGAGTTCGAGATTTGGTGTCTTGATAATGCCTGAATAGGCGAAACGTCGACTGGTAAGTGGGTGTATTTTTGAAACATAAGGCTTTGCATTGTGGTTTTTCCCAATTGCATCATAATAAATATTAGACTTATCTTTTTCAGCTTTTGGCTCTATTTTATTTATTTGTTAAAGTATTAATGTGGTTTTCTCCTTTAATATTTCATGGCTGATTATTTCATGAATATGAATATGGTAAATGTATCTATAGTCCTTGACCCCATTAAAAGCCCTGAAGAAGAACTGCAATGTGGGTCGAAACGTTGGCTTTAAATGAAATAATTCTCCTTATTTATGAAATTTTTTTCTGACCTTCCCTCGGAACGTTTTCTTCCTATTAAATATAGTACAGTGTACAAGTAACACTATTCACTTTATATTTTTGACAAGCTGCTGTAGGATGTTGGTGTTAACCTGGCAATTGACCCAGCCTTGAATATTTACTTGTAACTTTATTTACAATTTGCATCATAAAGCTATCGTGTTTGTCGTAGGCTTCAAGGCAACTGGAAGTACTGGTAGAGACGAATCCGGGTTTAAATGTTTTTGAGAAATAAATTGCTGATAATTGTTTTAAACTTAGATATGAGCTTCATAGAAACTTCAATATGTATTTTATGTATGTATACAGGGAGTTGCAACCTGCCTTAATGGACTAGGAAATAACATTGAAAAAAATTTAATACGAATGTTAATGTTTATATTTAATGAATAAAGTAGTTAGAAAAACTGCTAAGGATAAAAAGGAGGATCTTAAGAAAACTATATGGGCCCAAGAAAACACAGGAAGGTTACAAGCGAAGATCTAACGAAAAGAACTACAGAAAAATCAAAGACCTGGAAACCGAGACAAGAATTAGAAGGCTGATGTTCTATGGGCACATGAAATGGATGAAGGAGGAAAGATTGAACAAAGAGATCTTTAATAAAATTTTTAGCTACAAAAGCGTAGAGGACACACTCAGGAAAACAAGAACAAAAAAGGCAACCATGAATATTGGCTATATTGTAGCATAAGTTTCAAGAAGAAGATCGGACATGCAAATCGTTAAGGTGTCTGGAAACATGGACACAATAGAGCCAACGAGTTATGTAAAATTTTTAAATGCCAAGGCTAGTCTCCTATTGTTCAGATTTGTAGATTCGGAAGATTGGAAATAAAATATTGGGGATTTTGTATGAAATTAATTTCTATCAAGTCTGGAAACTGGAAACCTGTAGAGCTACGACCATGAAGGGCCTAGGGTTCAATTGTGGACACTGTACTGCTTGTAGGAACGACTTCTATTGTGCAAGAAGTTGGTTAGTTCCAGGTCACGTGCAACCGCCAGGTGTTCCCCCAATTAAGGGTATCCACTTTACAGAGGATAGGTGAGCCCTAGGAGTTTCTGTAGACAACAGAGTTCAACCGTGGATTTGTTGTTTGTTCATTGCAATGTCGATCCCTCATTGTATCTTTTCCGCAAAGCCAGTAGGGATAATTGAACATTAGGATTACCGACAACCTACTTTAAATATAAATTCTCATCTTTCAATCTCCCTTATTTTACCCGCCTTGGTAAAACCTTGAAGGTGTAATTCGATTAAGCCTATACTCGATTAAACTCCCACGTTTGATTCCTAACATTTCCCTTGAGCGAAATATAGGAAATATTTAGAATAGTAAGGCGTTAATAATTGGATCGATTCGGGACAAGGATAAAAATCGTGGAAAAACCTGGAGAGTCTTATTGAAGGGAAAACGTGGGATTGGGCTCCGCATTGTTCAAAGGCTAATCGGTCTTCCGCTAGTCTAAGGTTACCAAAGGACGATTCATTGTTAGCTTCATTAGGATTTATTTAATGGCGTTATAAAAATGAGCTACATACTGGTTAATTATTTATTATTTATTTATTTAGCGTCACTTTATGCCAAGTCAGTAGCCAGGAAAACATTTCGGGGGAGATCAGGTCAGGATCCAGGATTTTAATACCATTATCCATGATAATTTTTAAAATTTGGATAAATTTGCTATTATTGGACGATGAATGATTTAAATGCAATACGCAACAACAGCAATACTAATTATATTAAGTGTAAAATATGACACTTAATAGTTTACCTTTTATGACACTTAATACACTCAGTCTGGCCAGATACAGCGTACAGTTAACATCTAGGTATCTCTCTTTTAGTCATTTTAACTAACATTTTCTTTCTTACTCCATTTATTTCATCAATCTTGATTAATTATTATTATTAAAAATCGATCTTTCCTATCTGCCTGTTCTATAGTAGAAGGTCTCGAGGCCATCTTCTTCTCAGACGCCTCGGAGGATTATCGGGAATCGAAATGGTAGTAAGGTTTGAGACTTAGTACCACAAAGCTCTTCTTCGAAACTTTATATAGGTATTACAATAGTCATGTATATAAATCTTTTGTAATTAATTGGAATAATAGAACGTTTGTCTAGAATGTGTTGATGTAGCCTAAAACGGCGAGCTGTTTCTTGACGTTTCAGCCTAGTAGTGGGGAAGTTAAAAGAAATTTTTTTTTTTATAATTTATTGATTGAAATTTACAACTGCTTTATATCAATACAAGTAAATGGCATGAATGGTAGATATTGACATGAATAAAGACAAATATAGAAACTACACAGTGATAGAACCCAAATAACAATTTCAATTTAGAAAGTCACGAGGCCATCTTCATTTCAGAGGTCGCGGAGGATTATCAGGAATTCGAGAGGTTGCGAAGTTTGAAACTAGTGGGTTTAAGTGAGAAGTATTCACCATGGAGAATAGTTGAACCCCAAGGAAATGAAAAAAAAAAATTAAATTATTAATATGCATTTTTTAAGAGAGTTTTGACTTAGTATGTTGATGTTTTAAAAATATTGAAAATGACATTTAAAACGTCATTGTTAGAAAGAATAAATCAATTGACTGGAAGCTGTTTTTTTGTTAAAAAATAATATTTACTCGGGAATAAAGTTTGTCATGAAAGAATTGATACCGGATTTGGGCCAAATCAGGAACAAATGGTACATTAAGGTCGTTATGGATTTTTTTTGTTCGTAACAAAGTAAGGAGCGTTGAGGATTTTGGATTTTACGATGGATTTTGGATCGTAATGATTGACTACGAGAGGAATTCGATGGCTTAATGGACTCCCAAAGCTCTACTCCGTAAGTCTGTAAGTGGGTTTAATGATTATCATGTTTATGAGTCTTTTGTAATTAATTAAGAGCTTAGAGCATTTACTGCACAAATTTTGTTTAGTTAAAAAACAAAAATTATTTTAGGTATGTAATTTCCTCGATATTAAAAAAATATTTTTATTTAATTCATTTTATTTAATCACCAAATGGATACAAGAAGAATCGATGGCATAGTGGAGCCCCAAAGCACTACTTCGAAAGTCCAAATAGACCTAATAAAATGTATTCGAGTCCTTTGCAATAATTGGGAGTTTAGAGCATTTGTCAAGGAAATGTTATAGTAGCTTGAAACGAACGAAGCATGAACTTTTGTCGTTTTAGTCCAGTACAATTATGGATTAAAAAACTAAATTGTTTCAACCTAAACCAGATAAAAGATAAAATAAATAAATTCCATTCGTTCATTGACATCTATATTGTTTGTTGACATGTTAAGTAAATTTCATTTGTTTTAATTAAAATATCACTTTATTATTAAACGTTTTAATTTCAATAATTCCCAACTTAGATTTTTATTTCAGTCTGTCATAATACGGTAATAATATTAATCACGGTTTTCTCATTCATCCTTACAGCCTTTTCAAATACATTTTTTCAGTCTGGCTATATTTACTTAATATAGTCTCTCCATCTCTAAAAAACAGAATAAAAATAAATAAATTTACAAAAAAATACGCTAATCTCCAAGTTATATCTGGGATTTAGTTTAATTTTCTTTAGTACCCTGGGAAAGCTCACAATAGAGATGTCCCAAAATGGCAGGCCGGGGGAAAGCTTTAACTTTTACAATAGAGAGTTGCTAGAAGTTTATTTTTCTTTCTCTTTTTTAGCTCCGTTTTTTGTCGACGTTTCCGATTAGGTCTTCTCTCGCTGCGATTTCTCGAGACAGTATTACCAAAAAAATAAAATATATATTTTCTGAAGAAAATAATAATAAACGGGTATAATAATTATTGTTAATATTTTCCATTCCATTTCACTAAAGAATTATTTTCGAAGCATATTAATTTTCAAATATTTTTGTTTAGAAGAGAAAAGATTTGTCCAGGCCGGGATTCGAACTCGGGTCGTCTGCATCTCCGTGGCAGTGCTCTAATATATTAATTTTCGAGTTTTCCTCTGAGTGACTCAGTGACTATTAATCGAATAAATAATGTAATATGATAATTTAAATAATAAGAAATGAAAAAAAAAAAACAGTAGCACTATATCACTTGAAGGATTTTGGGTTCCGCACATGTACACAAACTTTACAGTTACTTTAATAACGGTATCTCGACAAATTAGAAAAAATGTATAGATGGTAAATATTTTGAATAAAAATTTCCTGATTTCATAAAGGTGTTTTACGACTATTTAATTTCAATATGAAACGACCCAATATATTTTCCTTTATTCTGGAGGAACTTATAAGCTTCTTGAAATTCATCTTTTTAAAACTATATGTCTTTATTAGTTAAAAAAAAGAAACCACCAGCCTCTCCCCTAATTAAGGGTATCCACTTAATAGAAGGTGGGTCAAGAAGGTCTACTGGTCTAGCAGTGTCCATCCGTGGCTGTGAAGAGATTAAATGATTTAACCTTCAACATAAGAACTCATCAATCTTCACAATGAGCTACTCAATCTACCTATTACTTTTTATTAAGCGATAAAATAGGATAGAAAAAAAAACAGGAAGAAATTAAATAATATACTAGTAACTTACTAAAAAAAAATCAGAATTATTGTAAATATGCTGGTGATATTTGCCCACATGAGCCAACCGTCTGGCCACAGATTTAGAATATAAAATTAGTTAAATTCGCACTAATAACAAAAAAAGAATGAACTTATGGATCCTCCCTTTATAAGTATAACCTATAATTACATATAAGACAGAAATAAAATAATAATTGATAAGTTAGAAAAAATATAAATTCATTGAGTTTCTAATACTGAATTTTTTACTATTGCTAAGGTCCCAGAGAGAAGGACGGAAGGAAGGGATTAGCGCCTTAAACCCGTCGGCGGGAGAAGTTAAGATTGGATTAAAACCTTCTTGAACATACTAGAACCGCCTCCCCTTTGCCGGAAGAGATTAAGAAGGTTCTCGACAGTCCCAGAACAGTCTCCCTCTACTTCCGTGTTCTAGAATATTTGGCCTTTTCTATTTAAATACCTCCCTCGCCTCGAGCGGGTCAGTCAGAGAGTAGACCAGCCACTGTGATGAACTAGTAATAAGTGAGTGTCAGTGTAATAAATTTTTTCGGTTTATATAATATAAACCGTATCAGTTTGTCATATTTTGAGAATCTTACGGTCGGTGGACTTTGATTAGTGAACTGTAAGTTTTAATTAGTAGTTGTAAATTGTAGTGTAATGTTATGGTATTCGTACAAATTTATATAAATAGTTAAGTCATTCAGAATTAGTAACATCTTATATTATTGTAGTAATTAAATAGGCCTAGGTTATAATAAATATTTAGAATGTTGTTATTGTAAATTTATATTAGTTTAATAATTTGATTGTATGTAACTTCATTGTATTCTTTTTATCATTTTGTTAATAATATTAGTATCTTTAATTAAGGAATAGTTTAATTCATTTTAATACCCAGTGGCCACGTATGTTGAATAAACTAGTCTATAATTCAATATCACTTCCAACTTGATTTGTTCGGAAATTTTACGAAGCATAAAGAATAAAATAAGGATAAAAATAAAAGTAATAATAATAGATAGATATCTGATGGCTGTATAAACTAAATTTTAAAATTTTACTCCAATTTAACTTTTAGCTTGACTTTCTGACTCCTATAAAGAGGCATACGCTTAGTTAGGAAGTATCAGGATGTTTCATTTATAAACAAAGAGTAATAGGTAAGAGGGGGCGTAACTAGGTAAATGACTCTCGGAATTTTTCCTCATCAAGTTTTAGCCAGAATTAGAGTCGCAAAGTTGACAAAGCTCGTACTTCATCTCGATGAAAGCTATAAAAGCATTAAGCCGTTCATAAATTCCGAAAAGACCCCCCAGTTACTTCCTTCGATATATTGCTTCCCTGAATTGATATTCAGAGTTATTTTTCATTCTCCCCTTCCTTGGACACTTTGCCAAAATTATAACTTTTGAACCCTGCAGCTAAGCGCAAAATTATGTCTTTAATATTCCATATCGCAGATGATTTAATTAGGAATGTATTGTGATGGTTACTGTAATTATTTTTTACATGTATATGGAATTTTTTTTATTCAATACATGCAAGAGAATGTAGGTACTGTTACTTGTACAAAAATATTCTTGTTTGAGCAACCTCGAAATAGTTAATGGACCTTTCGATGAGAGCTCCGAAATATGTTAGGGAAATAACACTGATTCAATTACCAGATCGCATGTCATTCTTATGAAACCGTTTATTGAATTAAAAATAAAAATCATTATATAAAATAAATTAGCAAAACAACTTTTATATTAATAATAATATATAAAGAAAATAAATTGCTTATACTGAAATTAATGAACAGAAAGAATTACAATTACTACTGATATAAAGGAACTAGAGCACAATTTAAATGAGTCAATGTTTGTGAAGTATAGCTACTATTAAATGTCTATTGGTTATGATAAAACTGGCTAGGCAGTCGAAGTAGTGTAAATAAAAGAATTAAAACTGTCTTATCTGTCGTCAACGGCGGGGCGTGCGACGATGTCCAGGCCGAAGGAATTCTCCGCAGGGCGGGCGAATCCTCGAAGTCATTTTTTCTCCGCAGGGCGAGAGATAAAGTCCATCAAATTCCTTGCTCCAACAGGGCGAGCTAGGATCAAAATATCGGGTCGGTTCGAAGTGGTCGAACCGACTGACACACCAATACTGTGTCCACAAAATTCCTCACTCCAACAGGGCGAGCGAGGGTCAAAATATCGGGTCGGTTCGAAGTGGTCGAACCGACTGACACAAGAATACTGTCCTGTGGTTGAACTTGAACTGCACTGGGGCAGCGAATTAGACTAGTTGAAGTCCACCAAAACAACTACACTATTGTTTATAATATGCACTTGGGCCAACACTGTCTGGATTACATCGACGTAAACAATAGCCGATCGAATCTACCGTCGGCATGTGTCTTTTTTTTTTAAATTATAAATAAACAGAAACACTAGTTTCTATCGTCTACTACAATAAATTATATCAATTATTTAAACAATAATAAAAACATAATAATAAACAAATAATAAAATATGAAAATAAACATTTAGATTACTATATTTGCAAGATGAAAACTAAAAGGAAATTGTTCTTTTACAAAATATTTATTGTTTTATTTTACGATTAAAATAAACACCACTCCAGCAAATCAAACAAACCTTAACAATTCTCGAGATCATTTTAACCTCCAGGTTTTACCCCTAATTAAGGACACCACCTTTAGAGGTTGGGTTAGCCTCAGGAGGGACTAAAAATTCCACAGGGTTCATCAGTGGCTGTTATTAAATAATCAAAGTCAGAGTTGAACCCGGATATACAACAATTTATATATATACACATAAAAATACCTAATATCTACAGATATGTTAAGACCGTGGACAAAATTACAACGAAAAGCCCTAAGTCTTCAAACTAAAACAGAAAATGAAATTATCTGTCAGATATTTCGCCTATTCAGGCATCCTCAGGGTAGAAAGAGAATAACAAAAAAAATGAATAATGCACTCAAGAAACATCCCACCACCTCCAAGGCTACTAATGCAAGGCTAAAATGCAACTAATGAATCATAAGGGAGGTTACTAGAACCCGGCTGGATAAGGTTAGATAAAAACAGCTGATAAATATTCCAGAATTTGAAAAATAAACAGACACTCAAACAAACTTCAAAAAGCACAACAGGAAACAATAAATGATAGTAAACAACAGAAAACAATAAGACAAAAACCATATGAAAAAATAAAAGTAAAAATGCAAGAGAAATTAAAAAAAATCTACAGATATGCTTTTTTCTATACTCATATACAATAATGCTGTATATAAAAACCCAGGATTATTAATTTGAAGAGTACTTTCCTCTCTCTGTTTGTGTTTTTTAAAATTACTTCAATAATTATTTTATTAGCACAGTTACACGAATAAATAAGACTTTTTTCTAAACAGTTAATTTCTAATAGTTCTAGGTTCAATTGATAAAAAGAAAACAAACCTTGAATTATATTAGTTGACCTTATATTATATATATAGGAAGAAAATTGTCACGGATCTATCTAGTATAAATATTTATGACTAACTAAAGAGAATGTTTTCCGATTTCCACTCGAGCCATTTTCTTCCTTATATCATTATATCATATATTTACAATTACATTACTATATTAATTGGAGGTTTTATTGTACTCACCTTCTCAATTTAGTGAGTGTAAAAAAATAATAACAGAAATGAGTCCAAGAATGCCAAAAGTGAGCATACATTCAGTATAATATCAAACAACTTGGTCTTTATAGAAATAATATTGAATTATTAACGATGATAAGAAAGTTGAAGCCTAAAGTAATTCTTGAGTAGTAGAATTACAATGAAAATGAAACACGATCAAGGAATACAATTATCGAAAAAATGTTACATTAATTAATCCACTTCTTCTCACGTAATATAAAAATAGGTATCATTATCTACACGGAAATGAATTTGAGGGGGGAAAAGAGTCCTGTTTTATTAAAAAATTTCATTCAATTACTTGATAATTGAAAATGGACGCGGGAAGTCTGGGAGTCGTACTGTGTTCTACAGCACGCCATATCTCATGACTATCATTAACGACCAAACACCAGAAAACGTGTGCAATAAATAATCACTTGTTGGATTCCTCCCTGCTCATTTGTAATTTTTATTACTGGGATATTTTTATTTGTTCGTTTCCATGAATAGTTTAGGGTCACCTGTGGTGTTGGGGTTAGGATAACAAACTACTATGCCCGAAATCGTGGGTTTGTAGCTCGGCTGGTGGCCTTAGAATTTATAAAAAATCAAGTCAACAATCCTTAGTTATGCTATCCTTCGAAGGGGGCGTAAAATGGTCCCGAGCATGGACACCGCGTCAGGCTTCTACTGATGCATGGTCCGAATAGCCATTAGATTAGCCATTAGTCCGATTAGACAAACAATAAATAAACTTTAATAAAAAAATTAATTTTAATCAATGCTAGAATTTAAGTCATGGTAATTTGAGCTATTATTAAAATTTATTATAAAACAATTAAAGTAGAAATTGACAAATTTTTTAAATTAAATCATCATTGACATAAGGAATTTTTATAATTTTTACATCGTCAAATTAGCAATATTCACATAAACTGGTGTGTATGTAAATAACCATTAATGGGGGAAAATGAATAAATAAAATATCGATATAAATGTGAGCCATGTTATGTTTGTGCTATAATTTAATTTAATTAAGTGTAAATTAAATCATCATTATGGACATAAGGATTTTTTTTTAATTTGTAGCATCATCCGGTTAGGTATAGCAGTATAAAGTAAATTTGGTTAAAACAAACAAACAAACAAAAATCATGAAGAAAGAGTTATTTATTCATCTAAGGAAATCTTCACCACAGTTATGTCTAAAAAAAGTTTATAAAGATTTTTTTTCAATATTTGATAAACAAAGTATTGTTATACTGCGGTCTGACAAACCTTTATAGACTCTTAATAGTGTAAACACTGTTATGACAAAATGTAATAAAACCACCTTTTATCAACTCTAAATCATTTCTCCTATATCTATAAATGTAACCAATCCCCGGTTTGTCCCTTCAATAACTGTAGCTATTATACCGCAACACTAAAGCTAAATGCGAGTCTGCAGATCAGAGGAATGAAGGGGCAAAAGATACTTAACCCTTCTAGGTCGGATCGCTGTATCAATAATCTTCACCTTTACAATAACTTTAATGCCATATTTGGTTGGGAGGGAAACTATTTTTATTGGATATCGGGCTACCTGCGAACACCTCTACTGCCATGATGTACGCACCAAGGAGGTATCGAGGCCTGGGACTGATCCGCTGTCAAAGGGAGGCTCCACTTCAGCATTGGTCAATAGCCCAGCGACTGTCTAATGTCCCGGATGCCCTGTTCCAGTCTACATTTAATTATGAAACGGAAGCAGCTCAATGTCTAGAAAGGCTGGGAGTTGATCATGGCTTCCGAAGCCTGAGAGCTCTACGACAGTCGCTGCGTGAGAATTCTTTCGAAGAATGGGCTAATTGTAGATGGCAGGGCGTTGGAGTCCGTCATTTCAAGGAGACACCGAAAGCCAATAGGTTTATATGCGAGAAACAGGTACTTTCTGGGTCGGAGTGGACCAACGCCCTAAAACTGAACATCAATTATGCGCCTCTGCGTGGAGTCCCAGGAGCCGGCGGACAGGCGAGAGAAGCTGGGTCCCTCTGTCGCAAATGCGGCAGAGAGTCAGAAACACCAGCCCATGTGCTGGGAAATTGCCCCAACAACTCCCTCCTCATAGCACGCCGACACCAAAGGGTCAAACACGAAATAATGAGGTTCCTAAAGGAAAAAGACTTCGCCTGCTTTGACGAGGTCTATTGTATCGACACAGAGGGATCCACAAGATATGCAGATATTGTCGCATTTCCGAAGACCGGAAAGGTAGTCTGGGTGTTGGATCCGACGGTGAGATTTGAAAATAATGACCTTGACCAGGCGGGTGGAGTGGAAAGGGAAAATAAGGTAATATATGACAAATGCATCCCTTTCCTAAAGGAGAAATTCCGCGAGACCTTCGGAGAGAGAGAGTTCACCGTGAGAGGCCTCTGGTTTGGGTCTCGCGGAACGATTCCGAAAAGAACTTGGAGCTTCCTCGATGACCTGGGTGTCAATGGCAGGGATGTGGCGGTGCTCGCCGAGAATATTATTCTTGACTCCCTGGGGATAATTCACCATCGTGTATATAGTAGCCGATACCCCACACGCTGATTTTTTTTTTTTTTTAATTTATTTATCTTCATAAATTGTATGGTAGTGTATGTGTGCTTGGTTTATCTGGTTTGTATTTTCTTTATTTTCTTGTATATGAAAAAAAAGAAAAAGAAAAGAGGGAAAAGAAAGTAGAAACAAAATTAAGAATTGTACTGTAGTTTTTAAGTATGCATTTTAAACTAACAAATTTTAATGTACATTATGTCCGATTGGATTGATCAGTATGCTGTGTATTAAGGCAATCCAATATAATTGGACACTGATGAAAATAAAGCATTTCTCTCTCTAGTATAAGTTTCCAAACTCTAAAATTATTAAGTAAACTCCTACCATTTTTTTGAGATTTGTCCTAAATTGTTTGAGATTGAATCCTAAAGGTACCTATCGAGGGATCTTTAGCGAGTATCTGACATGGCGTTTTTTTAAGAACAAATAAGGTCAACCAAGAATTTTTTCTTCCGTTTAAAAAATCTAAAAGTCACCTTCGATCTGGGGCCTAATAGGTTTTTATGTTAACCACAACACCACGGGTGGCACCTTTAATAATGGTTAATTTATTGATTAAATGACGGTTTTGTTTAGATATTCAGTATTTTGTAATTATATATGATTTAATTTTTTTTTTCTTTACATATTGGTACACTTACTAATTTAGACTTTTGCTTGATCTGTGTCGTTTATTTAATTGTTGTTGTTAAAATTTAATTTTTGGTATAGAATAGAATAGTATAGAAAATTAATTTTGAGTGTCCCCACACGTATTTTACCTGCGTCTTTATACTTTTTTGTGTAGTATATGTAACCATATATGAATTTAATATCACTTATCAATCTTAAAGCTAATACTATAGATAGAAAACGAAACGTGGGTGTTTTTTTTCCCATTTGATATTTCTCATTTGTATCAACGATATGACCAATGAATACGAATGAATTATATGGTTCCGTTAAAAATTAATTAAAACCCTTACTTTTTATTGAGACATAAATTAATCTGAATAGATGACTTTTTTTCGAAAAATGTAGGATAATTCTGTACTGAACATTGTCCCTTACGCGACGCCTATTTCGGCCTAATCATAACACAAGCGTCCCTCTAATGGTTTTTGTTTTCTTGGAGGACAGGAGAGCACAAAGGGACCAGACAGGGTTGACATGACAGCCGAGACAGTATCTCTATTATTCCTAGTGTACTATCTAACAGTTGGAAGGGACAACAACAGTTCTATAGCGTGTGGCCGTCGCGCTCTCCTGTGCGGTGTTCAGGAAAGGAAAGTTTAGGAGGTATAGTTTGAATTAAAAATATCTTATTGATCGTACACAATAATAAAATATAAAAAACAAAAACTCTTTATAAACAACTTGTAATTTTTGAAAGTGGTTTAAATCCATTTGGATAAAAAAAATATATATAAAGTAATAAAATACAATTGAAAATGTGGAACTTTAAAGTTATTTTTCTATTTTTAAAAAAAATGCCGGTAATGGATTATTAATGTTGATTTGAAGAATGGCTCCAATGGATTGAGACCCCTCTACGCTAAATGCCACAAAAGAGGTAGCGAAAGAAAAAAATAATATATTTAAAGATAACAGCTTGTGTTTTTATAGTATAAAATTTATGATTGATTTATATCGCTATATATTCATTATTCGAATATTATCAACCTGAATATAATGAACGAGCGGATTTCCAAGAAAAAGTCAAATAAGTGAATTTATTCATACTGAATAAGTAAATTATTCTCTTGTATAGTTTCGATCAACTGAACTGTTTGTTTGTTAATTCATTAAATGCCATGTTATCCGGCTATGACTACACGTGGGAATTCTAAATTAGGATAGTGATTTTTAAGGAGTAGCCGACACCATTTTATGTTCCCTCCGAAGGACGGCGTAGCCAAGGATGTTTTCTCTCTTTTAAAAAACTCTTAGGGCACATGCCGGGCTGGGGACCTACGATATCGAGTGTAGAAGGTGGTGGTGCTAACCGCAGGGGACATTATAATATAATAATATAGTTAATTGTTTTTTTAAATGTATTAGTAAATATAGAATTACTTTTAATTTTAAATCCAAGACCCTTCATTTAAAATACCGCTTTAGTGCAGTATTTTTTTTTTCAATATGAGGATAGTTTAAAGGATATTTTCCTGTTTTTTCTGTATATTTGTTTATTTAAATTTATTTTATATTGACTATTTCTCTTTTTACTTGGGTAAAACATTTTACTATAACTGATCACCTCCCTGCACAACCGTTGTCCGAGGAACAGTAAAGTCTCAACCATGTACTGAACCCAAGACCCTTCATTGGTGTAGTGGAACATGTTTTTTTTTTCTAGTATACCTTGATTATTGTCAAGTTTAACCGATCCTATATGTTTGCAGTTTGAGTCCTTTAAGTTTAATAGTCGAACATCGGTGCTGTTAGTTTCCATAAATATTTAACACGAATTTCGGTAGTAAATAAAATGAATTCGGTTCTATTTAATAAATTATTCATAGTATAGCAGCTTTACAGCTTTCAGCGATTACATTATTCATTATTCCCATCAAAATTTGTCGTTTAGAATCAATATATTTTCAGCTTGCGAATACGTTTACACATTTTATATGCTAGTAAAGTATAAGAGTTTCTACGGTCCACGTTGATTTATTATCATTTTTAGCATTTGTATCACAATATGCTCTAGAGTTAAGTGTAACTTGATGTCTGGCACTTTGTTAATTGTTATTAAAGAATTCACTTAAATTTTATTTTAGTTATACGCTTTGCGTTTTACATTCTCTTGAGATATAATGAGAAGATTAATATTCCATTAGAGAGCACGAAGTCTTCATCATTTTCATCTCATTTCTTAGATTTTTTTTCAGAATTTTCCCTAGTTTCCTTAACCTAGATGTTGTGTGCCTCTAGTTAGCCTTGTCCCATCAAAGATTTAACCACGTCATTAGCCCAGATTTTTCTATGTCTCAGTTTCTTGGTTCGTTTATTTTCGTTGAGTATAAATCTCTTCTAAGTCTTCCTTCACGGGTTTTATATAAACACTTCGGACAAATCACCTGCTTGTATAACAGTCTCTACCACGTACTGAACCCAAGACCCTTCATGAGTTGTAGTGGTACAGGTATATCCACTTTATAATACAATATTATAAAAAATTGAGTACTTTTATTTTGTCGAATAGTCTATCGTTTATCACCCGTTGCGGTAACTAATGTGACTCTTTTTAAATTATTTCTGTCCTCAAATTTTTAACCGATTTTCCAACCATTTCACTTTGCCACGCGGCAATATCTAACCCGATGTAACTAATTTTAACCAATCTGTGTACCTATTTTTTTCTTAGCAATTTACATCTTTAACCTTGAAGTATTATAGCTCCTTGTAAATATTACGCAGCTCTACGTTATATATTTCAAAAGAGAAATGATAACCGGTAAAACTTATAAGCACCCTTAGTATTATAAAAATTAAATAGTAAATTTTTTTTTTATTTTATTTTTTATTAATTGTTATAATTTTTAAATATTTTTATTTGAAAAGAAAAGATATGCCCAGGACCGGGATTCGAACCCGGGTCGCCCACGTCTCTAGCGCGGTGCTCCCCAACTGAGCTAACCTGGCTCGCATCTCGGTCAGACACATCCTTCCTTTTCACTGACCTCATCCCCGTGTTCACGCATTTTGCGATGTATACAAGGGGAAGAATGTTCATTGAACATTACTTTAATTTGGATCTTGTTGACTTACGTCATTATACATTATTATAATTTATTTTATTTTTTATTAATTTTTCTAATTTTTAAATATTTTTTTAATTGTTGTTATTTTTTTTAATTTTAAAATAAAAATATTTAAATAGTAAATACTGATCATAGGTCTTTTGTCCTCTAAAATCTGTGAATACATGACTGATTCCATTCTAACAGTATTTATTAATGTTCTGTATTATCTGATCTCACTGGTCATCCAATAGCAATCTATTTATTAAATTATTATATCACTATGATCCTCATGAACACATTCCATCACTTTTTTCGTATATCTCATCATTTTAATGTCAGTACCGACTCATGCCACTTTCTTGAATTCATATATAAATTCACTCTTTTTTGTCCTAATCAATGATCCAAACTAATAAATCCATAAATTTTAATGTAGAATTCATAAACAAATTTAATATTTTTTTTTAAGAATGTGAACCGAAATACCAGTACCGAAGCACGGAAAATATGATTATCATTCTCGATATTTTGAAGTTTTAGAGAAATTTTTTCAGACTTTATTAATTTTAAAATAAAATGCAGTAATAATATCCGTTGAAAGAAAAAAGTTTAAATATATAATTTAAAAAATATGTAAGAACATAATCACCCATATCCTTCTAATGTATTAAAATACATTTATAATAATAGATGACCTACACTGTAGGTCGAAACGTCGGCACATAATGTAAGTTCATTACTTATTCTGTGTTCTTATTGACTGCACCCCCCCCAACTATCTCCTTTACATTTATAATAATAATTGGCTGTACTATGAGAGCGGAGTCGCTCAGTGCCATGCCGAAAATCCTAGTGCAATTCCCACTGCAGGCAAGACTTAATAAAAAATCTGTTAGCAGCCTGAGAAGGATCATATCTAGGATACTTCTGGGACTCACCCAGCCTCTATAAAGTTGGTACCCAAAATAGGAGGAAAATCTTTAGCGTGATTTAAGACGAATCACATCCTTGTACAACCGTTATACATGAAGCAGTACTGTCTCTGCTATGGGTTAGCACAGGTTACTCAATGTACATTCCATTGGTAACGTAATATTATGTTTTATCAGTTCCCCATTTATTGAATATATTTATGTTCAATTTATTTATATTATTATAATAGCTACTATTTTAGAGAATTGGATAAGTTTTAATAAAGAAATTTAAATCGATCAGGCCTCGGAGAGTTGGCTGCCTGTTATGTTATCGATGGGTGTCGAATGGACAAGAGAGAGGCTCGCGTTAGTTTTGATAACGAGCTGGGTTGTAGGGATAGTTAGTAAGTTTGCTCATTAATTATCAACTATCTCGACTTGATCCAGACGTATACATCCCGTAGTACCAGGCTAGCCAATCTCCATGTCCGGGGTAATCACTATGATTTCCTTTGCTGCCTCAATAGGAGCCAATGCAGATTGGGTAGTTAGCAATAATTGAAATTGGCAAGCATCATTTCAATCGAGATGGGAAGTAGCAATGAGAATTCAAATGAGTATAACTAGGATCATTGGGAAGAATTGGATATGAGCGAGTTAAAAAAAAATGGAGTGTGTGGTTAAGACCGCACGGCAGAAGCGAAAACTAATTTTTACGATGTTTTGTTAACATGCATTAGCTAATTTCCTTTTTCGTTTTAATTCGTCATCGAGTTTGTTGTTTTGATCCATCATCGATTTTGCATTCTGAAAAAACAGTATTCAAACATTCATACGCCATATTATTATTACTCATAAAAAGAACTTATGTCTCAAACATATTTATAACATACATGCATCCTCGTTTTTTTTTTTTCTGAACCTCCTTTATTTTATTAAATTCCAATTAAAATATATAACAATATAATATGTACATTATATTGTTATATATTTTAATTGTTATATATTTTAATTGCAATTTAATAAAACAAAGGAGGTTCAGAAAAAAAAAATCTCCATCCTCACAAACGTTCGCATGTATAAAATTAGTAGTGAAAATGCTAAAGACTTTGCTAGTAAGAAACACGTGAGGAAGCTACTCAGGGGAGAGCCCTGTAGCGATGCTAACGATATTTAAAATATTCAACAATTAAATTAAATAACCGCGATTACCTACTGACCTTATGCTGGAGGTAATATTGAGAATGTGTTATAACCTAGTACTTTTTAATGATATTTATCGTTTTATTATGACTAAATTACACAAAATCATTATAAATTGTAGCCTATGTGTTATTCTGATGCATAATTAGTACGACAACTTGGTATAATAGAAACGGTAAAGATAATTCATTAAGATAATTAGAATATTTTTCTTAAATTCGATAATATAATATTAATTATAATGTTAATGCAATTAAATATAAAAGTATAATAAAATAATTACTTAGTATAATTTGTGTAGTAATAATGTATAATTTATATTAATTATTTAATATAAGTAGTATATTTGATTAACGAAAATATATGACTTTTTGACCTAATATCACGTGTTAAGCTAATATAGTTTAAATTTAATTAATTAAAAAAAATAGTATAGTATTTTAGTAGAGAGCGGGGTAGCCCAGGGTTTAGAGCGCTACGTTACTATTGTGAAGGTTACGGGTTCAAATTCGGCTGTGGCAATAAATAAATAAATAAGCAATATATTGTTTAATTTGTTAATAACAAGGAATGGACTCTGTGGACTCTCCTGGGGCTCATCCGGCCTCTATTAAGTGCATCATGTCCTGGTTTTAAATAATTAATTTCTGATGTTATGATGGTTAACAAAATAATAAGGCTAATTATTTAAATAAATGGGTACTTTAGGAAGGAATAGTTAAGGACTATCGGACTATTTCAACGATAATAAGAACTATCTTATATTAAATACCTTTTAAATGTAAAATACGACAAATGATACAGCGATACAATTGTTTCTGTAACTTTATCAAGCACAACTTAGTGTTCCCAAGTTAGCAGTTCGGTTAAGCATTAGCGTATATCAGGGGATACATTACGAAACGAAAAGGTAATCACAAACTGGCTTAAAACTCGTGAAGTTCGAGGATAAAGTTCCTTAATTTAAATATATTTAGGCCTCAAGCTAAAGCCTTTTAAGCTTGCCACAGAATAAATTCCGAAACGTTGGGATCACCGTTCTGGGAATATTCCTCAACAGCGAATAAATAATGGGTTAAAGAGGAAATATATATATTTAAGGCATATAATCAACTTAAACTTTCTTACTAAACAACATTTTATTTGAAAAATAATAAATCGTTTCAAAGCCCCCAATATAATAGTATAATATATATTTAAATAGTATTTAAAAAAAAGATAAAATTCGTACCACTGTTAGAAGGCTTAATCGCGTAACTGCTGCTACATAGACATTAAACATTAAACTCAGAAATATAAAAAAAAATGTTATTTTAAACGACATGGCATAAGTAATTTTAGTTATTAATTCTATACCCCTAAGAATAATTTATTGCTAAGAGAACATGTACAATTAGATAATTCCTTCAGTTATTTACTTGTTTAAACTAATACGAAAGATGGATGTGAGGCGCCATAAAAGACAAGTAGGCTTACATGAATAAATATATTTTCAGTTAGTAAACATATCATTCAATTTTGTTGATTGATGAATTACTGTAAGTATTCCTCATTCATAATGATATTATTCTTATGTTATTACATGCTCTTATTTATTTATTTTTGTATTAGCCCATTTCTTTTTATTGTAAAATTGTATGCTATTTATGTTATTACTTTTTTTAATTCTCTATTACAACATACTTTTTAGTTATATTTATTTTCATGTTATTATGTAAATATTGTATATTCAAATAATGTAGCCCATTGGCCAGATATATTTTTGTTAAATTTTGTTCACTTCTGTTATTCTTAAAACTTAGACGCCCGCTAATGTTTTGCTGAAATTCACTCTAAGACCGGTGATTATATCATATATCAATATAATTTTTATCATATATATTATAATATCAATTTACCATGTGACCGGAGCTTATCATCAAAACGAGATTCTCCAACAGACTAAATAAAACGAGAAACCTCGTTCCTGGACGTCAATGTGGTAAGAGACCTGGCCCCAGAACAATAATTATTTTTCTATTCTATTCTATATAATTTAAAATATAGTTAAGTTCATACCTCGAGTATGCCCATGGAATTTGGAATCGCACAAAAATAATCTGTGATAGTTAATTGGAAGGGAATTATGTGGTATGTTGTAAGATTTAAAATTCTCCATAAAGGTGTATTTATATCTCATAAAAAATCCTGTAAAATCTGTGTACTACATTGATTAAGATGTAAATCCCAGGGAATACCCTCATCAAGTTTTTGGTATAAAAAAAGGAGAACAGAAGAGGAAACAAAGAGAAGAAAGGAGAAAGAGATTGAGGTGAAAGATAATTAGGGAGGGCCCTTTGTGAGGAGTGATTCAGGATCTCTTTGATCCTCAACTTCTTCAGCTGGAGGTTTCTGTCTTCTTTTTAGTTTCAGACGCCCTAAGCTACCAACACCTTTTATTACTAGAAGCGATAATTAAAGAGTGAACAATTATTTTATGACAAAAACTACTGCCATTTGATAACGTTTAAACTAAATTCATTAACCACCTTTATATATTACTTGTTTATTTAGAAAAAAAGTTTATAGAGATCTGCATAGGTATTTTAGTAATAAAAATAAAAAGAACGAATGATATGTAATGGCGTGAGATAAAGGCAAGTAAAGAAGCTATTATCCAAAAAGTACAAATTTCAAGAAATGTGAATTTTTAAAAAGGCCATCGGTCATCATTATATAAACACCATTGATGAGATTGTCATAATAAACATATATTAACATGAATATCGCGAAAAATTAACATAATTACCAAAATCTCTTAAGAATATTAACGAAAACTGTTAACACCGAAGTCAGTAATCTAGGCTACATTTATGATCAAATATTATTTCTTATAGTTATAATTTTTTAAAAGATGTATTTTGAAATATTACAATTATATGTAAGTAATAAAAATATATGCGAAGATAAAAATATAACGAATGATACAAAATGGCGTGAAATAAAATAAAATAGAAAACTACTCGAATAAAAAATTCAACTTAGAAATGGGAATTTAAGAGCTAGGTTTCAACTGGACTACAGATTGAAAGTATTGGTATCCGGTTCGGGTCAAATCAGTAAGAATTGGGACACTGAGGTCATTATGGATGATTTTACTCGTAACAAAGTAAGGAATATTGAGGATTTCGGTGGATTAGTGTAGCTTTTTAATTTAATTTTAATTTTAAATGAGTCTTTTGTAATTAATTGGGAGCTTAAAGCGCTTGCCTAATAAGTGTTCAAGTAGTCTCAAACGACGAGTTTGAGTTTCCTGCCTTTTCGATCTAGTGTGAGGATTTCAAGTCAAGATGGAATCATAGTTATCGGATCTCTAAAAAAAAAAAAAAAACCTGTACCACTTCAACCCGTGAAGGGTCCGGGTTCAGTACAAGGTAAAGACTGTACTGTTCTACCGCCAGATTTTCCCCCTTATTTTGGGTACTCTATTTTTATAATATTTTATAGAGGCTGGGTGAGCCCCAGGAGGGTCCTAGATCCTATATGATCCATCTCCGGCTTCAAACAGACTAAATAAAAGTTCTGCCCTGCAGAGGTATTTAAACCAGGATTTCCGGCATGGAAAATCAGTGCTCTACCACTGAGCCACTCCGCTCCCTATCGGATCTCTACTCCTTACGAAATAGTATTATTAATTGTTTTTTTATTTTAGTTTCCACCGATACAATTTTATTTGGAACATTTTGCTGTTCCTTACATTTTCAAAGGTTTATTTTAACATATATTACCAAGCACTGTAATAATATAATCTAGATCGATAAAAAATAATAATAATAAATATTTTATAAAATCATAAGATCCATATACAATAAAACAATTGTAGAAAAAAGATAATCTATTTCCTCTTAATTTATCCTTAAAAAATATAATACCAAATTAAAAATAATATTATTGATTTTCTTTCTTTAAACTCACTTTTGAAATAGATTATACAACCTATACTCCTATGCATTGGTTTTCCAAATTAATATTAATGATGATACGAATATTGAAATTAACTTACGAGAATGAATATGTCAAACAATTATTATGTTTGTTAAAAAATATATTTCTATTTTATTCTCTATTAGACAAGCTAAACCAGTAAATATCGATAAATGTGTTCTAATATTAGGTTGCTTAAATATTGACTTATCTTAAGTCTCATATTATTTCATGTAAAGCAGTAAGTACTAATTAATAGCTCTAGTACTAATTAAAGTTTAGAGAAAATACTCTCCAAACTCATTTTGTATCTTTTCAAAACTTCGGATAATTGAACGTTCGGATAATCGACGTTCTACTTTAGTTTTATATACTGGGACTGTATAGTTTAAACGTGATGCTCTATAAAAGTATGTAGGTTATTCATGAGGTGAAAGATTTATTACACGTTGGTAGATAAGAGGGGGAAAAACAAAAACAAAAGAAAAATGGAGGGACTGATAACAATGAATCAGCAAACCTAGCGGGTAGAATGCGTGGCAACGTCACCCATTTATTCGAGTAATGTATTCAATTCCCTATACAGGGCTACTCTGAAAATCTTGAGCATGGATATGATTCGCTGGCCGGATTCCTTTATTAAATTTAGGTATTGTAAAATTTTCTAGTATCTGAAAATTTGGAGATCTAAGAAAACACTAGATTTGAATGTTTGAAGAATAAAATAAACAAACTATTCACATGCTCGTGGGGCTCACCTGACGGTCGAGGGTGATACCCTGATGGACCTGGTTTATACCCTGATATACACCCTGAGGGTACCCTGACAAATACCTCTCTGCAAAACCGTTGTCCTAGAAACAGCACAATCTCTACCACATACTGAACGATATAAGGGAAGAGATATCTTGAGGAATATATTGTAACGATTTATTGCAAGACAAATTAAAAAAAACAGCTGATAAAGCGAGACCTGGGTGATAAAAATTTGGTAACTGGACAATTTTCACTTCAGTTACAAACATGAGCTCCATTGGGAAAGAAGTTGCAGTGGTTAATTGGTTAAGGTTAAAAGAAAATACTTTATTTTTATGCGGCAATAGAATATTTACTGGTGCGCTCATGAGCTATTAATGAGTAACTACCGAATTATGTTCTCTTCTTCCCGTCATATTCACTGCTAGAAATATCGGACGATACAAATCGCTGAGGAGACCGACAACTGCTAATTCGAGAGATGCGTCATTCGCGATAAATTACAGAATTGCGCAATTATGATTTTTTTATCGTCTACCTTAGTATTTGATGAAACTGTCTGAGCGTATCGCATATCGTACATCGTTAACGATACATCGTTGATCTTATTTCGCTTTTGTTTTAACGCGCCTTTAGAAGGGTGGACCGTGTTTTTCTCCAACATTAGAAATAAAAGACAGAATATTTTTAAAATAAAATATTGATATTTTTAATGACACAGTATTAGTAATTTTAGTTATCAACTCGATACACATATGGATAATTGCTAAAAAAATATTTATTAATTAATTATAATACCTTAAATTATTTAACCTAATACAAAAGGCTGGGATCTTATTAGCCATAATCCATGCAAGACAATTAGGCTTACATGATTAATTTTATTTGGTCGCTTCCCCTCAGCTCAATTAGTGAACATATATAATTTACAATAAAGCGAGGTTCATTCCTAGAGTATGCTCAAGGAATCTAGAGTTTCATAATCTTCTATCATACCGGTTTATGTTTCACTGAGTTGATTGATATAAATATGGGTATATAATTAAATAATTATAATAAAGATGTATAGTGTCGAAATCACGGGTTCAAATCTAGTCGTGGCAGGTGTGTTAGCACAAACGGATGGCCCTCTGGGATCTGGAGACCCTCCTGGGGATCACCCAACCTCTATAAAGTGGGTATTCTTAATTGGGAGATAAAACTGGCGGTTGAGCGTGATCAAATCACGCATAATCATTTTCCAAATAATCGTAAATACTCATCATGTACTGGACCCAAGAGCCTTTATTGGTTGTAGTGGGACAAGGTTTTCTTATATATATATATATATATATATATATATATATATATATATATATATATATATATATATATATATATATATATATTGGCTTAATATGTACTATGAACAATATTTTTATGTTTAAGTTTTGTTTTTTTTAATGATGCATTTTCAATTTGGCCTTTAGCTTTGTATATAAATAATTAAAAAAAAAAAAAAAATGTAAACAACATGTAAGTACACTTGTGTGTAATGTACTATAAATGTACGGAACATGCAGAACAATAAACGTCCTTCTCGTAGGGGTACTGCGTGAAGGGAAAAAAAAAAAAAAAAAAAAAAAAAAAAATATATATATATATATATATATATATATATATATATATATATATATAAGAAAAAATTCCCTACGAAAAATGAATTTTTGAGATAGTAAGAGATAACAAATAGAATGACTATTAAAGATCTAAGGTAACAAATACATAATATATATTTTGCTATTATTATTTTTCAAGTTATTGCTTAGAATTAAAAAAATAAAGTATAACTGTTCTATTAAAATTACCAAAAATGTTTCGTATGATATTGACATATTTAATGATTCACAAAATATTACAAGGTGTGAATAATGTTTTTAACCTATACGTATAAGTTATGTGTGTACCAACAAACTATGAGGATTAGTAATACTAGTTCTAGACTAAGAAGTAAGCATTTGTTTTGATTTTTATGTAAATATTGTACGACTATGTATATATGAGATGTAAAGAATAATAAAGTCAGTTGATACCTATCCTGTCTCGTATCTATGCCCGAAACCCTTCTTTTTTTTTAAAGTAGTGTTCAGTCTTATTTTATCTTATATATATATATATATATATATATATATATATATATAGATATAAGGGGTCACCTGTGGTGCCGTGGTTTGCATAACAAACTTCTATCTCAAAGGTTGCTGGTTCAAAGCCAGTGCGGAGGCCTTAGGATAACTTAAGGACAGTAGAAAATTCTTGGTTATGCAGTCCTTCGGAAAGGACCTAAAATGAGGATCCTGTGCGGTATCAGCAATCGTTAAAGACCCCTATCCTAACTATGCATGGATAGGAAAAATTTAGGAGTCCCACTATAGCATCGTCCGATTAGACATAGCGGCAAAGTGACGTTAAATGAATAAGAAAACAAAGGAATGCTAAATAAAGAAACATAAAAAAACAGGAAATCACCGAAAGAGATTGTTAATTTCCATTCAGTTTATCCTCTAAGCAATCTTATTCCTATCGAACGATCGAATTCAGAGGAACTTTCACGAAAGTGGTCGTAAATTCGGAACTTTATTTCCCGATGCCTCTGCCAGCTGTCGAGGAGAGGACTCGGCTTTCCTCCAGGCAGATTTTTAATATCAACATTTGGCAAGGGTTCCCCTTCCCAATATACTTTATAAATTTGAGTTCAATTCGTTCAAGGAAAAAACGTAAAGAGTACAAGAGGAAATTAAAAAAAAAAGCTAATTGCCTAAAGACGTCTGTTAATATTAAACAATCTCAAATATCTGAAAAATCACAAATTTAAAACAAGTATATATGTACATATTCTACTCTTCCTTTTTGTCACATCATGAAGAATCATGAAATGTGTGTATGTATATTTCAAATAGACCCAAAATATGTTTTCCAGTTCAAAAGATTTAAATCCGAAAATTATAGACAAATTTAAATAGATTGTATTTTTTAAATGAATATATAAGTAAAAATAATCATTAAAGTACCTGTCGCCATCATGTACAGTTATCACAACTTGACCTATGAATTAAGTGTGAGTATATCTATTTACTGTAAGTTTAAATAAGTTTTTATAAACTTAAAACTGTTATAACTCAATAAAAAAATACTCGAATAATTTTAATGACAGGTATATTGTTGTACAAAGGTATATTCTTGTATAAACAAAGATCAATTTTACACATCAAATCGAATTGTGAAACTAAACTATTCTCGAACCCACATACGAAATTTCTACAAAATCGGTATATCTGGTTATGAAGAGTTCATTTTCACTTGAAAATTCTGGTTAGGGGAATTTTCATTTTCATTAGCTACAAGCACTGGAGATATCAACCTTAATTTAGCGACGTGTGGATTGAAACCGAGAGATGAAAATCAGAGGAAATGGAGAAACTACAAATCATTCAACACAGGATATTGTAGCGGTCGATCAGAACGAAATTAATATCCTTTGAAAATAAATCGTTCCCAACTGTTTCTAACAAATAATTACTGTTCCCTAGAAGTTCTTGAGATTCCAATCCAAGATGGAAGTTAAATAGATTTTTTTTCTGTCTAACCTAGTAATGATGAGTTACTTTGATTAAGAAAGTAAATTTTACAAATATCAACTAATTCTTGAACATATCTGGTTTTCAGTACATGGTAGAGACTGTACTGTGTCCTAGAAAACTCTCAACCGCCAAATATTTTCCTTCTAGGTGAGTCCTAGATGATCACATATGATCCATCTCCGGCTGCTTACAGTTTAAATAAAGGTATTGCCAGAAGCGGGATTTTTGGCATGGCAACTCATTGCTTTACCACTGAGCCACTCCCCGCTCCATTTATTCTTAATCCTAAGATTAAATATAATTAATTTTTAAGAAATTTAAACAAACACATGTTAATATGCTGCTTTGGAACACCGCTTCGGTTACTTCGAAGGAATTTAATATAGGAAAATGTTTGTGTTAGGGAATGTTTGTGTAACTTACAAGTTGTTTGTCTTACCTAATCGTAACTAACGAAAGCATTAAAGCCGGAGGAATTATCGGTGTTAAGAAACTTCGACGTGATATTAGTTAGCGGCTTAATTGAGTCATCAAAATTAATTAAAAATATAATTAATTAATAAAATATAATTATTATTGTTCATTTAATTGTACTGCAGTAGGTACTTGACCCTTTAGTAGATTAAAATATGCGTAGGTACCAAATACCATTGAAATACATTCTCGTCTACTACATTTCCATTTTGAATAGCGATTTTCGCTAATGCCGAGGTTCTTTTCATGTCCATTGGAACAGAATCTTTTTTATGTATAACACCCTTATCTTGAGCGTATTTTATGCTTGATTCTTGATTTTTAACTATTTCCACCAATTCTAAGAAATTCATTTTAATGACTGAGAAAATCATATGTACTATAAGTAAACTACATGATTTTATCTTTCTTTACATTTTATTTATTATTAAGTCATTCATTCAAGTAAGTAAAAAAACCTTTTTCCAGTCAAACAGTTTTTCTTAATTTAAAAATACGTTTCAACATTCTTCAGTCATTTTCAATTTACATCTCTTATAAGTCCCTTTTTTTATTTAATTTAAATATATTTTTTAAATACTTATAAATTTGCACATTTTTAACCTTTTAGTAGATTGTCAAATAATTTAAAATTTTTCTTATAATACTTAAAATTTACAAAAATGACTGAAGAATGTTGAAACGTATTTTTAAATAAAGAAAAATGTTTGACTGGAAAAAGGTTTTTTTTACTTACTGGAATGAATGACTCAAAAATATGTACTCCAGTAACATAAACAAGAGAATTAAAATAAAAAATGTATTTATTATTTAGGTTATAACAGTTATCAATAAAAGTAACTGATACTAAAAGTAACTGGTGGGGTCTTCTAGAAAAGACCCGAGATCACTATTTTTCAATAAAAATTATTAGATATTTCTCAGTTTTATTTTTTATTTTACATTTTTTATTTTTAACCCATCGTTTCTCATACATATAAACAATAATATAAATATATTATTCATATATTTTATGTAGTTTCTATTGTTATATTTTCTCTAATACCGATATTTTTAATTCGTCTCATATGATGCGTAAACGAGTTATATAATAATTGATACATAGTACATATAAAAAATATATTTTAAATAATATATATATATATATATATATATATAATATATTTTATTTTATAACTTGTAATATGAAATATTTAATTATATAACTAAGTAACATGATTAGGCGCAATGTATAGTTATCAGAGTGTAGAGCGGTGAAAGTTCCGGATTCGAATCCAGTTCGGGCAGACTCAAATTTATTCAATCTGTTATTAGCCCCGAATCAGTCCTATGGGGTTTGTGTGCCCTCCTAGGGCTCACCCAGCCTTTAAAGGTACCCTTAATTGATAGAAAATCTACCGGTTGGACATGATACCGGACAAACCACCTCTCTGCACTGTTATATGAGCAACAGAGCAGAGCAGACTCAACCACGTCAGGGACCTAAGGCCCTTCTAATTTTTAGGTAAACGTTTTTAGTTCGGACATAAACTAAACTGACATGATAGTACTTGGTCGGATATTAAATACTTGTTCTTGATTTATTTGTCATTCAAATATTGATCTCTACCCGAAAAAAATTAATTATCAAGGATCGCTGATTAATTATAAGATTATAGCCCTCTGGTTGTCAGTTTCAGTCGACAGGCGAGAATTAATAAACGTAATCGAGAAAAAAAATTAATAAATTACTGACAAAAAGTAAGGCAGACTAAAACCTAATTATTTTCATTCAGATGAAAAAATAATATTTAGGGGCAACCTGTGATCTAGCGGTTCGAATAGTAACGAAGCCCAAGATCGCGGGTTCGTATCCCGGCTGGTGGCTCTGGGATTTTTTTAAAGGGAATAAAATCCTTGGTTATGCGTCCTTCGGAAGGGACATTATACGGGGGTTCCGACCTTGTAGTATTTCAGATACTTATTAAAAATCCCTATCCTAATTAAACATGAATAGGCAAAATTTTGGACTCACATTGTGAATACCATCGTCCAATTAGCCATAGTAGCATAAAGGCGACTTTAAAAAAACAATAATAATATCGATACTATTGAGATCCACGGCATAAAATTTTATATTATTGGATCATGTGAAATGTCAGCAGATCCCAGTGAATGCGGCGAATGGAAGAGAAACAAAGTTTAAAGATGTTGTTTTATTCAAAAATAACTTGAGATAGCTTCTTTGCATTTCTCCCAAAGCCCAAGGTTTTCTTTAGCCCTCGTTTGAAGAAACTTTTTGGCATCCATAAATGGGCTCCATGAATGTAAAGTACACCGGATTATTTGAGAATATATTTATTTAAAATTTGTATAAATATCATAAAAAGTTTCAATTAGTTGACGACAGAACCTAAATAATGTACCAGTATACATACGCATTAACTCACATACTATAATAACTCACACCGCAATAGTACTGAATGAAGCCTTGACTTTAAAATAAACAATAATGCTTCAATATTATATTAAAAATAAGCTGAAGGAAAGAAATATAATTCGAGAAAAATAAATAATTAAATAAACGATCAATGTAGTTCCTAACCACCATCCTACTAGATTTCCAACTTAGAAAAAACAATTTTTATATTCAACCAATTAACTGTCTTGGGTTGAGTATAGGGTAATGGATTTAATCTTTTAAGACAACGGTTGTGCAGGGAGGTAACTTGCCCTTCATCACCCTCAACCATTTTTCCTCTATTCAGAGAACCCAATTTACAGAGACAGTGCAAGCCTCAGGAGAATTCGTAGATCCCACTGAGTTCATCTATGGCTGTTGATATATTAAATAATTTTTCTTCCACTAATGGATTTGAACCCGAAAAATTCAGCAAAG
Source organism: Arma custos (assembly GCA_037127475.1). NCBI lineage: Eukaryota > Metazoa > Arthropoda > Insecta > Hemiptera > Pentatomidae > Arma > Arma custos. The sequence goes on from CM073765.1 coordinate 29,463,041, forward strand.
CAACTAAGAAATGTACACAGTGAGTTACTCCACAATGCCTTATGCACAAAAAGTAATGAGAAAAATCCTTTACACCCCTTCATTTCATTTAGTTCTAATTCTGAAAACTAATATAGTAAATTTCAAAAAAATTAAAAAGATTATATGTAAATGTTAAACCTTTAAATTTAGCTATCATCAATTTTAAGTCCTGTAAATGAATAAATGTACAGATTAAAATTTATTTATTTAGTTTTTATTTCAATTTTAGAAAGGAAATGTGCATAAAATAAAAACTTTAGGAAACTAAAGAATTTTTTTTTTTTTTAATTTATTTATTGATATTTACAACTGTATTACAATTATACAACAAGTAAATAGGCTAAGTGATACATAATGACATGAGAATGACAAGTAGAGAAACTACCCACTGGTAGTACTCAAATCAAAGTTCAATAAGAAGGTCACGTGGCCATCTTCTTTTCAGACGCCTTGGAGGATTATTGGGAATTGAAAAGGAAGCTAGGTTTGAAACTAGAGGGTTTGAGTGGGAATGAAGTTGAAAGGAAGGTTGAATGAAAGGATAGATACCGGTTTCGGGCCAAATCAGCAACAAAAGGGACATTAAGGTCGTTATGGATGACTTTATTCTTAACAAAATAAGGAGCATTGAGGATTTTACGGAGGATTTTGGATTGTAGGGATTGGATACGAGAGGAATTCGATGGCTTAGTGGAGCCCCATAGCTCTACTCCGTAAGTCCAAATAGGTCGTATGATGGTCATGTAGATGAGTCAAGGAAACTAAAGAATAAGATGTATTTAAAAAAACATATTCGAAATTAACTTTTTATGAATAAAATAATAACATTAGTAAAATTGTGACTGCATTTGAGCATAAACAATCAAACATTTTAACTGCATATATTATAAAGTAACACAATAAGCCTAATTGTATTATTGATGGAAAAACCTGTACCTCTACAACCCGTGAACGGGTCTGCGGTTCAGTTCAGAGTAGAGACTTTACTGATTCATGGACAACGGCTGTGCAGGGAGGTGATATGTCCTAGATCACACTCAACCGCCAGAGTCTCCCTTATTTTCTGTACTCACTGGATGAGCCCCAGGAGGGTCCTAGATCCCATATGATCCAGCTCCGGCCGCTACCAGACCAAATAAAATTCTTACCATCAGCCGTTTTTTAACCAGGGCTTACTAATAATGGCTTTTAATAAATTATTTATATTTATTTCATATTTTGATAACTTGGAAATGTAGATAAAAAGGCTCACAACTACCTGACAAGATACCTCATTGCACCTTTGAGGCAGTTAGTCATAACTACGGGAATAAAAGTCTAGTGTTGGAAAATGAGTTTAGAATTTATGAGAAAGTGCGAGTAATAAACTGAAAACAACCATCACAATGCACAACTTCTGGAATAGGGCCTATCTCTAAACTCTTGTTCAACCTCTCGTTTAACCACGAGTTGTATACCTGCATTGAAAACCTCCTTAAACAATGAGTAGATAAACCTTAATTTATATAAAACACTGATGGCTAATCCACTAAAATAAGTATTAAACAATAAAGCGGCCTAAAAAAAATTAATACTGTAATTTTGAAGAAATATGATGTAATTTTGACTTACTTTAAAATATGAATTTACTTTTTTCGAAATAATAAATAAATAAAAACAAGGAATCTCAAAAAGATACTATAGATATATAATGTAATATATTTTTAAAAAATTGTTTTTTCATTACCCTTATTTACTAATTTTTTTTTAGTGTCTGTTTTTTTTCGCTTAATAAAAATAAAATTTAATATGTATATACAGACTGATCGGGTTATTAAACTACATGTGTTAATAAACAATATTATATTATATTAAGGATAAATTATTATTTATGAATTTAAACGTACATGGTTATAATTTTATTCATTATTCACTACCAAGAAAAATGAATTTAAAATTACAACACAAAAAAACTTTTATCACAGTGATAATTGTCGAACAAAATAATATTTTTAAATTCCTATTTATAAAAATAATTTAACACATTTTTTATACTGATAAAGAGTCCATTACATTTTTTAAAAAGAATATACACACACGTAACGATAAAAAATTTGAACAAGTAAATATGAGTAAACTCTTGAAGCAATCTACTGGAAGGTAATCGGACTCAAGGGAAATCTAAAACACTTTGTTTTTCCGATTTTCCCAATCGCTAAACCCTGCCATCACTGATTCCATCCCACAATATCCCAGTAGCAGCCGTTTAGGCAAAGCTTATAACAGCCCGGTTTAGGGAATTCTATTTTTATTGATGTATAGGTCTGTATGTGCATATATATATATATATATATATATATATATATATATATATATATATATATACAACAAATAAATCCCTGTGAACACGAAGGTTCAATACCAATACCACTAATCGCCACGGTTCACTCGCTATACTTAACAGTCGAATCAGAGATTTAAATTTTTAGGAATTCTTTCTTTATTAAGACCAACGATCTTACAAGCCCATCTCCGTGATTATTTCGATTAAATTAATCGAATGCATTTTCTGTAATTAAATTTGTTTAATCTCTTAAATTCTTCAGTAGATACAATCATTTTGGACCGAATGTGTAATTTAATGCTATAGTCGATGGGCAGTAATTCTATCATTCTCATAGCCTAGATACGAGTATATATATTATTTTAAATACTCCTCTTTGACACATTGTTTTTCATTGTTGAGGAATTACCTCAGAATGTCGGTCCCAAAGTTTAAGAATTTATTTTGTGGTGTGCTTAAAAGGCTTTAAGTCTAAATATATTTAAATTAAGGGAGTTTATCCCCAAACTTCACGAGGTTTAAGCCAGTTTGTGATTACCATTTTGTTTCATAATGTATCCCCAGATATATGCTTATGCTTAACCAAACTGCTAACTTATACCAAACGTTTTTTTTGGATATAAATAATAGGAATAATATAAAGTTAACATACATAATTAAATGTTCTTCAATATTATCATGACCTTTTTATCATTGAAATAGTCCGAATATCTTTAAAACCCTGTTTTTAAAAATGGTTTTAAAGTACTCATTTATTATAGTTATCCTTATTCCATTAATGGAATAAGTAATAGGTTAATATAAACTTTGAAATGATTTGATAATTAAAAGAGTTTTCCGCAATTCAAACAGTAATAGAAATTAATTCATCAAAAATATATATACCAATCCATCCCATCACGGGTCTTGGCTTCAGTACATGGTAGAGTTAACTTTATATAATAATAATAGGGAGCGGAGTGGTTCAGTGACAGAACACTGAGCTTCAATGCTAAAAATCCTGGTTCAAATCCCTCTGCTGGCAAGACATTTATTTAATTTGTTAGTGGCTGAAGATGGATCATATGGTATCTAGGACCCTGAGAATTGGGTTCCCAAAACCCAAAATAAGGGGGAAAATCTTGCGGTTCAGAGTGATCTAAGACAAGTCAGCTGCCCAACCGTTGTCCATGAAATAGCACAGTTTTTACCATGTTATGAACACCAGACCAGGGTAGGTGGTTCAGGGTAATATATATATATATATATATATATATATATATATATATATATATATATATATATATATATATATATATATATATTTATATAATTCCATAATCACTTTAGACAAGGTCTAAAGTCGTTCAGGCTGGTCGGAGGGAGGTAAAATTGGACTATTATTCCTATGATAATCCCGTAATTATGTAAATGTTTTTTTATTGTATTAATAAAAAATAAATTATATTAATATACATTTATAGGATAGGCCCTAACAAGTGGTTGGCTTGAGCAGAGCCAGTTTGGCAACAAGTAGTGGTATTGATCTGGGCCAAGTCGAGAGTGATCTAGCGGCCTTGGCCAACCAGCACGCTTTCTCCTTCGCCAGTCACTGGATTCTCGCATTTTGGATTCAACAGGGGTGTGAGAATATTTACATCTTTATTCCTCATATAATAAGTATTAGTAAAGAATACGAAGTGTATATAGAAAATTGGTATAATATCTAACATATAACTTGTTATGTATAACTTGTTACATGTAACCTGTTACATATAACTTTTTATATAAAACTTGTTACATGCAACTTGTTATCTATAACATATAACTTGTAACTTTTTGCACGTTATAATAATGATAATTATATAGTTTTAACACGCATTTATTACCTATTATTTATCAAGTGGAATATTTAGCCTCGATTTAACGTCCACTGTAAAAAATCGAATTAAATAGAAACTTTTTATACTTCTCAATTGCATCGATCGAAGTTGGTCTTGACAAGGATATTCGGGATTAAAGATTTTTCATACCTGAAGACACTGTAGTGTTTTGTGCCAAGTACTAAGGATATTAATCGTGTACTAAGGCATACATGGCCTTCTCTTGTATACTTTTTGAGACAAGCATATGACTACTGGCAGGATACACTGTTGAGTTACGTATATTTTTTAACAAACAAAAAAGTTTAAAGATTTAAGATTTTGTTTTAATTTTTCTGACGAACCAAGTCTCAACCAACACATTCTCTGGCAATGCGGTTTTTATTTTCCCCACTATATTGTAGACAGTTGAACGGCTTTTAAAACTATTTCGGCACTTATTTATTTTTAACACAATGCACGAATCACGTACTTTAAACACTGTGTGTACTCCCATTATTGAAAAAAAGTGCAAAAATACAAAAGATTTTTTGGAACTGACTTTAAAAAAAAACTAAAACTTTCGACGCAAGAGTTTAACGTAAGTGAAATTGTTTAATACATGTTGAATAATATTAGCTGACCTTAGATATATGAAGAAGACAAGTCAAGTGTCCGGCTTTCAGCTCACTACTAGCCCTGAAGAAGACACCCAATAAGGGTCAAAACGTTGGATTTAAAAATAATTATTTCCCCTTACTAAGAGAATGTTTTCTAAAATCCACCCGAACGATTTTCTTCCTAAAATAGTATAAGGGAAACATATATTGGAAAGAACTAAGGTATATCATTTTCATTTTGAGATTGGTAATCATAAACAAATATATTTTTTTTTTTTTTCGTTAAATCCTTGTTTATTTTGATATTTTGTCTAACTAATATCATTAATAGCATATGTTGAGATTACAGTTGAACCATTTATTTATTCATAGAATCCTGTCTATATCCAGGAGTATCATTTTTACTGCCACTGTATATGTTCAATTCATATAACTGATTTTTCCGCAATTACTTTACCTCCTTTAGCGCGCAAAAAGTAAAACGTTTATATTATAATCTTTTTTATTCCATTTCGGTGAAGAGAAAAGTCGATTTGGAGGTGGAATCAGTTGGGATAATGCTGAGCTGGCCGGACCAAAATCAAATATTCCTTCAATTTCCGGCGAGGTCAGGTTGAGCTTTTGCGGTAGCAGCTCTTCAAAGCAATAACCTTCCCAACCGCTCTAAAAGCTCTGTAAGAAAATATAATTTATAACACGTATAGCTTTATTTTTGACATATGCGCGGGAAATAAGCTACTGGGTTTAATAAGAAAAAGAACTGTAAATCATTTTTTGGTTGGTTGTTTTAAATAATTATTATTAAATTATTGGTCATTAACATCTAAGTTTATATAAGGTATAAACACTAACATCATTATTTCTTCGATCCCAAGTTAAATAACTGAGTAATTTATTTTTTTATGCATAGAAAAAAAATTAGAATCTTCACCTAAACTGTGAAAGTGGACAGAATACATTTTTGTTATATATGAGAATCACATTGTTGGGAATTTTATATTTAAATAAAAATGCCAACACCCATATTGAAGGAGTTTGTTGATATTATGTGCCAGCTACTGGTATCTTATAAGTATAGTAGGAAACGAAACGAGGTCATGATATCAGTCTCAGCGGCATCGAGACTTTTGTGTGGCCGGTTCGAATTCAGCCTGGGATATTGAAATTACAATTAAGATTAGGCGAGATAACAAGAAATAATTATCACTACAATGGATCGATAATTGGATAAAAAGTAATTATCAATCCCCAATCTTCTTCAGCGGTTGATCGTAAAATAAAACTCTTTATTGTAAAAAATGGTTTATGGTGTCATGCAACAATTAAAAAGGCTCGATGCCGCTACCATCAATAATATGGTCTTACGACCTTTTGTATACAGACCACTACCCAAACTCAAATCCGCAGGATCACTCTTTTTAACATTGTCCAATGTCCAATGTCGAATCCTTCAATGTTTATATATCGGCTCAATTCTTATTAACGTATCAGAAAAGTATGGTAATATTCGCCCCGATAAAAAATTAAAAAAAGGTCAGTTTTTAAAAACTTCAATTATCAATTTCAAAATTATCCTGCAAGTTTAATGTATATTTTGTAAGAGAAAAAAATTCAAATAAAATAAGGATTATTTATAATTTTCAAGATTTTGTGTAATGGGTAGTACTAATATCTATTAATTATAACGGATTAGAGAGTATCTATTCAGGAATTAAGGAGATGCAGGAAAAGCATGAGTTTGAATGACGAAAAGGAAGAAGCATGAAGGATGTTAGATGGGGTCATATTCCAAAATGTGAGGGAACGGGCAAGTAAGGAAGGCTGGAATATATTGGATCTGTCAGAAAGACGAGATCTTGTAGCCTGAGATCGGATACAGGATTCGAATTGTAAGAGACTGTAGATGTAAGAGGGATGTTGTGAGTTAACTGATTGGTATAATATAGGAACTATTGTAACAATATTGTCTAATGAAGGAGGAGAAGAAGCAATATTGAGAATAACCGTGATGTCGTGGTTTAATATCCTTGGAACAATACGCAAAATCCAGTCGCGAACCGAAATTAGGAAACTACTGGAAGGAGAACTTAACCGCGAACCTCCGTGAAACACATGGAGCTAATTCCGGTTAATTAGAACTGGCAAGTCAGTGAAATGTGAAGAGCATTTAGTCGCAGCCTCCTTCCTCACTCCGAGGAGAAATGTTGTATAATTCAGTTGAGGAGAATTTGCGCAGGAACTGGGAGAGGAGATTAGTCGAGATCGAGGGGGTTGATTTTACTATGAGGGAATAACCCTTTGGTTCATTGTTCCACTCTTAGCCTCTAGTGTAATAATTATGAGGGAGCAATAAATTCCAAAAATGTCGGCATTCCAGGAGTAATGGGCAACAAATCTCTTAATGAAATTAGCTTCATGCATCACTTGAGCTAAACGGTACTAATCTTTGCTCACATTCTCTCCTCTAAGGATTACAACCCGAATACGTTAGATCACTCCAAGTGCACTCCCGCCTACGCCTCGGTATATCCCTGCGACCAGTTGGCTGAGCACGTATAGCTTTTCAGGAATACGCTCTTTACTTATCCCTACTTCTAGAAGGCCTATTGTATTCTATGTCCATGGACTAGGTTCGAAGCCCTATTTAACGACCTTTCAGAAGGACCGTAAAATGACGATTTTAATAGAAATCTGAATGATAAAATGAGGTAGATATAACTGATTAAAAACTAAGCTTTAAATTCCTATTTTAATTAATTGTTAATAAGAGACTAAATATTATCTTGGAATAAAAACGTGCAGGTGCTTAACATAAGTCGTAATATACACCAACATCTGATGATTATTCATCACGTATATGGATTACATGTGGTGTAGTGGTTGGCGTAACAACCTTCTATGCCCAAGGTAGCTGGGTCTCAAACCGGCATGTGCCCTTAACGGTCTTAAAGGAGTAAAAAGTCCTTATTTATGCCGTCCTTTCGAGAGGACGAAAACTGATGGCTCCGAGCTCGTACGGTGGCACACAATCTTTAAAGATCCCTATTCTGATTATACCTGAATAGGAAAAATTTAGGACCCAACTGATCGTCCGATTAGCCTTAGGAGCATAACAGTGACCGTAAATGAATGAACAAACATTCATTATTACACAAGGATATACAAATGACAACGAAAGAAAAATGAAATGGTAGTAGTTTACTAGATAATTTCAGAACTTTTTAACTTATACTACAAATATAAATGGTTTTCATCCCAAACATTAATAATAACAAAAACTATTTATTCAAGAAATCATACGAATGCTATTTGGCACATATATTTTCGATCTTCTTTTGAAAAGCTCCCCTAAGGGATACTCGTGGAAGCGTGTAAGGAGAAACCTCACAGAGAAGGCACTCCTGGCGTGGTTCAAATCTCTGTAGTGGATCCTTGCTCTAGAGACGTTTCGGTCTCCTTGCCGGATTCAGTGGTATTGTTTCTGTCAGAAATCATTCTACCAGTAAGTATGGGTGTCCAGTAAGTGAGTCATGTTTTTTTTTTGTTTTTTAAAGAATAATTTATTGATATTTACAACAGTAATTATATTACATCAAGTAAATCTGTTTTATGAACAAAGGACATGAAAAAAACACTTGTGGAGAAAATTGATAGCACTCCAATCATGTTTTTTAGTAGTTTTTCTTAATTTAGTTACGTGTTGTATGTTTAGATTTTTGTGTAATGATTCATTAGGTACTTAAAAGGTACAATTTGTAATTTCCAACCTTAAATAGCATGAAAATTAACATACAGGTGAATATTACTGCGTCCCCAACAAATAGCTCTTGCCCCTTCATTTGTTTGATCTGCAGACCCGCACTAAGTTTTTGTGTTGCGGTAAAATAGCTACAGTTATTGAAGGGGCAAACCTAGGTGTGCTTAGCTCAACTGAACATTCGTAAATCTAGTACTATAAAGCGCCGATTATTCGAACGTCTTATTATTCGAACTAGCTTCACGGAAGTGATACAAGGTGGGTCGACATTTTCATTGCAGTAAAATAAGTTTGAATAATATTTTATTAATTATATGATTTCCCGAAATGATTACTAAAGAATTAGAAACTCAGCTGTCATGAAGGAGAATTCAAAATTGCAAACTGACATTAAAATTTTCTTCTATTATACATTTTGCATGTAAATAATTTCATAGGCTCTTAAGGAATCAATCAATTGTTCTGTCAAAAGTGAAATTATAATAAGTATAAAAATTACTCCAGTCGAAATTATTGTAACTGAAAATAATAATAAGTAATACCAGAACGGTGAATTAAAAAAAATCGACGCCTAAAAATATCGCCATCTTGTCAACAACAGAAATTATATTCACGCAACATAATAAATATTAACAGGTTTTCCTGTGCACGCAGACACTTGAATGTTCCATACCTTTACAGTCACTCTTATCAGAACCTAAATCCATTCGAAAAAACCTTAATGAATTTTCTATCTATGTAGCTCTTGTTTAGAGATTCTTTATCAGCTTAAGTTTCATAATAAAATTAAAATTTATTTTAAAATAAAATATTAATTAACGAATATAAGATTAATAAACAAATTGTAACTAGTATAGATAAACAAAGTAATAAGGTGACAATCGTCTGATACCAAAGTTTTTGTATAACTAACTAGATAAATGAGGGAGCGGAGTGGCTTATTGGTAGAGCGCTGAGTTGCGATGCGGAAAGACCTTGGTTCAAATCCCGCTTGTTGTCAGATTTCAATCGGTTAGCGGCCGGCGATGAATCCTATGGGGTATCGGATCTTCCTGAGGCTCACCCAGCCTCTTTAAAATAGGTAGCCACAATAAGGGGGAAAATCGGCGGTTGAGCGTGATCTAGGACAAATCGCTTCTCTGCACAACCTTTTCAAAGAAACGGTATAGTCTCTACTAAGTACTAAACACCAGACCCTTCATTGGTTGTAATAGTACAGGGTCTTTTTTTTATCTAGATAAGTATAAAATATCCGAAATCAAAAATAAATAAATTAATATTAATCAAAAGAGTTAATATTCAATATCCATATTCATATGTAAATATTAATATTCGTATTATATTAATATTAATATTCGTATTATATTAATATTAATATTCATAGGAAAAATAATAAAATTTAGTGTTTAGAGCGCTGGGTTGCCATGCCGAAGGTTTAAATCCGGCTGTGACAGACAAATTATTTAATCAATTAATTTCTATAGACGGACAATGTGGTGTCTACAGACCTCATTTGGGTTTAAAAAATACTTTATTTTTAAGGCATCTTTTTTAATCTGTTAGCTACTGAGAATGGGCCATATATAATCTTTTGAGCCTTCTGGGGCTCACCCAGCCTCTATAAAAACCTGGTGGTTGAGCGTGATCTCTGACAAATAAACTCCCTGCGCAATCGTTTTCCAAGAAGCAGTACAGCATCTACAACCAAAGACACTTCATATGTCCTAATGCATATTTTTATCAACTTTTAAACTTATTTTTCTATATTATTCCTCCTTATGAAGTAGGACATAACTTAGGTGCTTAATATGATAACTTAAATTTACTTATTTAAGTCCCAGATTATTCCCCTGATGATGATCCTTTAGCAGGGACGGCTTATAGGACCATTTGGAGTGATCCCGTGGTTGCCGTCAACTAATTCTGAAGCATTCACATCACGTTCCGAACCTTCTCAGCATTGAGGATTACAGATACTCCTTAATTAATTCAGAGCTTCTAGTTAACGGCGTCTCTAAGCTATATCTCAAGCTTCTTACATTTCTGTTAGATCTAGTTTTTGCTATGTAAAACATAATTTTATAAAATAATTATAATGCAATTTGTTGTAAAAATAAAAATGCTTATTTATTTGTTATTATACACTTAAATTGAACAATCCAAGATTATATCAAGTTAATATAATTCCAATTTATTATATTTAACAACAAATATTTGTAAATATACCCCTAAATAAAAAAGAGAAAAACTACTTCACCAAAAACGGTTCAATTTATGTAGTATTCCATAATTGTATTTTATAATTTTTTATTGAACGAGTTTAATATGAATATAGGAAAAATATAATATTGTAAACCAAAATATCTCAAGAATATCCACGAAAATAGTTTATATCATAGTCAGTAATCTAGGTTATAGTTTTGATTAGTATAATAGATAATATTCTTTTATTATTACAATCACTATTCTTGAATAATATTTACATAAATTGTGGTAATATTGTTTGTTCATTTAATGTCACTTAATGCTGCTATGGCTAATCGGACGATGCTACGTTGGGAGCTATAAATATTGTTAATCTAGGTTTTCTTAGGATAGTGATTTTTAAAGAGTACCTGACACCGTACACGCTCGGGACCCCCGTTTAACGTCCCTTCCGAAGGACGGCACAACCAAGGATTTTTTACTCCCTTTAAAAAATCCTAGGACCACCGGACGGGCTACGAACCCGCGATCTTGGACTTTGTAGTTTTTTATGCTAACCACTAGACCACAGGTCACCCTAATGGTAATATTGACACAATTCTTTGATTTATTGATATGGTAATTATATTTCATTATCAGATCGTAAGTATCATGTATGCATTAGCATGGTACAAGTGTTAATTCTTTATTTTTACTAGTGTTCAATTTAATGTAATTAACCAAAAGCCTATTTTTCGAAACGTCACCAGAAGTTTAACGGATTGACTGAATCTCAAGAACTAAAAGTAAAACTAATTTATTAAAAGTCCAGATAAGTATATATATATATATATATATATATATATATATATATATATATATATATATATATATACAATGGTAAACATTACATCATTAAACACCTTAAATCTAATGTTTAAAACTAGGAACAAGTATTGTATTTACGACCCAAAGCAATCTTTAAAACTGATGGGTCCTAAACTGCAGAGTTAAAGATCTTCAGAGAAGAATCGTAAAATCTTTAACCAGAGAGAACGAACCTAGAAACGGGGTCTAAACAAAATGAAATTTTCATTTTTCTCTAGTTCGTGTTGAAGTTAAAGAGAAAAACTCGTTTATGTTCGTTATTTTCACCATAACTTTATTAATTAAAATAAAAAATAAATTATCCCAAGAAACCGTAGATTGTTAGTGGTATATAGGTATTGAATTTAAATATAGAGTTATTTAAATTGTTGAAAGTAATAGGGATTGTTAAAAAAAAATTCTTAAATTTCAATGTTCAATTTCATTATTTCACAACATGGCAAAATTTAAAACAAAATCATCATATCTAGTTTCCATAATCAAGCCATTATAATTTTAATTTATTGTATTTAATAATGAATATTTGTAAATATACATAAATAAAAAAGTGAAATAATTCCTAAAAACAGTAAGATATACGTTAAAATTAAGTTTGTCTGTAATATATAAAAGTATTTGAAAATTATAGTAATGTTTAATTAAATCATATAAATACCATTCAATCGATTGTTAATTATTCAATCCTATAAATAGTATTCAATATTTTTCACCGAATTGTTTAATATCATAACTCCACTAAGTTCTAAGATGAGCCGATAAGGAAAGTGTGTTACCACAGTTTCTGAATGTTGATTTAAATATTAATAATATATAGAATTACTAATCATAGATATTTCAATAACATACATATTTTTATCATTCACTAGTTTTTCTGATAAATACTCGAACCATAACTTTAAAAAAAATTTCTTGCCCTCAATCTATAAAAATACCGATAACTTTGAACTTTTAGAAACACTTCCTGACAATTATTGCTTATTGATTAATTTAAAAAAAAATCATAGTTTGAGACTATGTATATAAGTGGTCGCACTGACAATTCAAAAGTTGTGAGTTTTTGAAAATTCAACTTTAGTAATGATTTCCATAAATACAATTAACATTAATGGGGGTATTTTATCCAACAGAATTAGCTAATATTTTTTTTTTAAAAATATATGGACGAATTCCGAAAATTAAATCAAAATTTGAAACAAAATAATGGAGTGGGCGGGGTGCAGTGGTTAGCACAATAACCTACGATGCCGGAAATCCTAGTTTCTCATTCTTTCATTTTTTCAGTTCATTCTCTAAAAGGGAGTCAAAATCATTGGGTATACCGTCCTTTGGAAGAGGCGTAAAACGGAGGTCCTGATCCTGTGCGGTACCAGGTACTCGCTAAAAATCCATATAATAATTACACTTTGATAGACAAAATTTTTAAAGTTTAGGACTCCTACTGTAGCATCGTTTGATAAACCAACATAAAAGTGACGTTAAATGAAAAAACAAGCAACAAAAAATATAACATATTTTCTATGTTTAAATAAAACAAAAGCATTTCAGCTAAATAAAATATCTGCTTACCTCCAACCCCTCCTAAACCATAACAGAAAAAAACTACCCTTCCAGCAATGCACTGGGACGAGACCCTTAATTTCATGGTCCGTATCTCATGTTGAGCCAGTTATTAGAGTTGTTTATCTTGTTTCGCTGCATTAGTCTCAATGTCGTCCTAGATTATAAAAAATGTCTTTTTATATTTTACGCTATCAATCCAAGAGATAGCAGAGTGCCTTAGGTACGTAACATGCTTCAAGTATGCTGTAGTACCTATTTAGGTTAAAGTTATTCAGCGTTATTAATAATAAAAAAAATATGACTCGTTTTCATAACCGAATTGAAAAATTTAATTTTATAATTAATAATGATAATTTTGTTTAACATATAATTAACTATTCTAACAGAATGGGTATTTAGGAAAATAGTAAAAAATGTTATTTTTTTAAACCCCCAGAGTCATTATTATATTTACAGCATTGATAAAATTAACATGTAATAAAAAAACAATAATGTTAATAGAATTACCAAAATATCATCAACGAAAACAGTTTACGCCATAGACATTAATCTAGATTATAATTATGACTTATATATTAGTTACATTTGTACAATTTCTATAAGTACATGGTGTTGGAGACTGTACTGTTTCTTATGACAAAGATTGAGGACTGATGTTATTTATATGAAATGGCGCTCAACCGCCTGGTTTCCCTCCCATTAAGGGTGGCCACATCATAGAGGCTGGGTGAACCCCAGGAGGCTCTCCAGATCCGTGGCTGTTAAGAGATAAAATATTTTATCTGCCACAGCATGCTTTGAGCTTTTAGCATGGCAACTCGGCAATCTTCACGCAGCTACTCCGCTACCCAATGTTATAATTAGTATATTACATAATATTTTTTTATGTGAAACAATAATTTTAAAGACGAAAATAATTTTTAAAACCGCGTAGATTATATTATATAGTATTATTATATTAGACTTCATATTAGACTAAGTTATACAAAGACTTTTCTTATACCATACATTCAAGAAGGTATCATAAGTTCTTTTATAAAGGGCCTTTTTTGTAATATCGAACTAAAAGGTCAGATATATTACGGCCCATCTTTCCCTGATTTATGTTCGTACGTAAATTTCTTTTAAGGGCGTTGTAGAAGGGAGTGGTAGAATATTTGCAATGCCGAAAAAACCGTTGGGTAGGATTATTATATTTTTTTCTCCTTCGCCTATTAATATTAATACTAGGAACAATTACAAAAATAAAATAAAACAATATTTGCATCGTTAAATATTTGAAAGAAAACAAAACTACAAAATATACCTTGAAGTCGATTTAAACTTATACAATATTGACCTTATATAAGTTGTAATTGACTTCAAGTTGCAATAATCCAATATACGTTCATGATTTAGATACAAAAATAAAAGTTCAAACTGTATTTATTATTTTATTTTTTAAATATTTTGGATTCAGGTATGATATAAGCTAAATTTTATATTACAAGGAATAATTTATTATATATGAACCTAAATAATAAATTATAATAATTATTAACTACAATTATACTCCACTACTGGTGGAGTGTTTAAAAATTCAGTGCGATCTGTTGGGTAGGTTTTCTCATCAATCTATTAAAATAAAAATTTTATAATAATAAGAAGTTATATAAGATATATTTTATATTAGGAGAACTTTGGAAATTAAATTATTATAACATTAAATTATTTTTTCAATAATAAACAGAGTCGTAGAGTTAATATTAATTAATAATGCCAATAAAACCGTTACCTAAGTTTTTTTTTTTACTCTTTAAACTAATAATATAATCACTAAGAACTATGGTTAAATAAAAATAAAATTTAAGAAATACAATTATTTATATTTTATGAAAGCTCTACTGGCGGGCAAGTCCTACTCCTTTGCAGTTACTGCTATTATTTATTAAATATACATAATTCATTTTTTGTTTGTACAAATTTACCTAATTATTTTTAATATATTATCAAAAATAATATTTTAGTTAATATCAAAATCTCTAAACAGTCATTATATTTGTTATATGTAGGCCGAGCATTCAAGTATAATATGTTCAACTGTCTCGCTATTATTACATTTTTCTTATTGTTAACTTTCAGTAAAATATTTAAAAGGAATAGAAACTGTAATTAAACTGTATTTAATCCGTGTGACATAGAATCTCCTCAGAGCGCCTAGATATTAACTAAATAGAAACTTGAATCTATCCGCTCGAATTACCTAATCTGACAAGCGCATTCTGTGTAACATGTCATATAACATATACCAAAGCGTATAGGTAGCAAAAATATATAAAATGTCTTATATATATATATATATCTTATATATTATATAAATATATATATATATATATATATAATATATAAGATAATATATATATATCTTATATATATATATATATATAAACATATATGTTTTATTTATTGTTATTTTTCATTATTTAAATTTTTTTTTTTTTGAAGGGAAAAGATTATCAGCCATGATATATATGTATAATATATATATATATATATATATATATATATATATAGAACCAAGAAGAGATATAAAAAAATGTTTGGAAACAATTTAGAAAAGTAGATAGTAATGTCAGAAAAGAAAGCATTAAAGAACCAGGAACTGGACAGAGGAGAGAAAAAGAAAACAAGAAGAAAAGATGAAGGAAGAAAGGAAAAAAAAACAGAATGCTTTTCGTGATCCTCTTAGGTCCATTCGTAATAAATAATAAATAATGTATATAGAAATATATATGCATGAATATAAATATACAAGCCGGTATGACACGGTTAATATTATGTACGAGTATAAATGTTTATTTTGAAAATCGCATATTTATCATCGAGATTACATAATACGATATATATGTAGTATTGAAGTATTGATTCTTGGGTGACACATTTAATAATATTAAATATTAATTTTAGTTTATAAATTTTGCACATTGATCATAATAATTTAAATTATGAGTTAAGGCTAGCGTTTTAACAAATAATTATAATGCTTAAATTTGACTATAAGAAATCACGACCAATCCAAATAAAGATCTTGAAGAAGATACAGAACCATTTAATAGCAGTACCAAACAAAAATTTGTATAGCTATCATGCGGTTAATACATAAAACTGTAAATTTTTAACATCGTGCATTATCATCGAAATTTCATATTCCGATATTTATTATTGATTTATAGACACTTAGATGACACAGCTAATATTATTAAATGTTAATTTAAGTTTATAAACTTTGCACATTGATCATAAATAAAATAAATTATGAGAAAAGGAAGGTTAATATTTTTAAAAACTAATATTAATGTTTAATTTTTACTGAAAGAAAGAATGCCCAGTACAAATAATGGTTTTCAAGAAGAGACACTACCACATAATAGAATTTTTAACCACCCCTCCAAAAAAATATGCTTATTTCGTTTAACGCCATTTTATGCTGCTAATCGGGCTATGAAACAGTGGGTGATCTAAATTTGGTCTATTCATATTTAATTAGCACAGAGATTTTTAATGAGGCTTGACATATCCCAGGCTCGAGAACTCCATTTTACGTCCATTCCGAAGGACGGAATAACCAAGGCTTTTTAACTCCTAATATTTTTTAGGGCCATCTGCATAGCCGGGAATTCGCGACTTAACGCATAAGTTGTTATGCTAATTACATCACTGGCCATAAAAATTACATATAAATACGTTTTATATATAAAAATATATATAACCATGACACATATATCTAATACACCTACCCAAACAATAAATAATTACCATTTGTATCATATAAGAAGACACAGTTTTACTATTCAAAATATTATTAACTGTAAATATTATTAATTAATATCAAATTACAGTATATATCTTCATACTTTTAGGGTTTTAGAGCTCTTTAATCGAGCGTATGGTGTAACACAAGGATCGATACGGAGACCGCTGTTGTGTATCACGTACACACACGACACGCATTGCCTTTAAAAGTGGAGTTTCTACCATGGAATATTTAGGCGGCATTGCAATCATATTACGATATGCGCGTAATGGTTGGAACATAAAATGAGATATACTTTGCAGAATATAAATAAGAAAGATACATTTGTTTCTTTTTTGTTTAAATCTGATAGACTTCTGCCTGCCTTAAAATGTTTGTGTACATAAAACTATAAAATAAGCAGGAACTAAATTAATATGTTATGCTTTTAAAAATGTAATTTTGTACTGAATGTTTTCTAATATTAAAATAAAATTACAGGTCTTGATATTTTTACTTCTACTAAATCAGCATAGGCGTAATTCTGTCTTTATTATATAATTCAATCACCTCTGGTGTTAGTACTCTATTAAATCATGCCTTTATATCACGTAATTATTTAATATTTTTTATTACTTAATGTCAATCCTTATCTCTCATTCGATAATCCTCTATAACTATTCTCTCTGTATTTGTTAAATATATCTAAATGGTTCTCCATTTTTAAATATATTTTTTATCACTCATATCCCTGGATGACTATACATTTTGTTATTTTTTATTACATATATTATTATTCTTATCAATATACAACATATATTGTTATTATCTACCATATATTATTTTAATTTATATGCATATATTATATTTAGCCCTGAAGAAGACCTGCAATGTGGGCAGAAACGTTGGGTCTAAAAATAAACAGTTCTTCTTACTAAAGTGAATTTCCTTCCTTGTGATTTTGTCCTGGTACTCTTTTAATTAAATTTGTTTATAGTTCTATAATGTTGTTCTGTAATTGAACTTTTTATTACTCTATTCCGTTGTAAAAATAAAAGTCCGTGCGGATTTCGAACTTCAATATAGAGAATGAAATCAAATTTCATATTTTCTTAGCCACGGTACTGATATAAAATATTTTTTTCAGAAAAATTATTGAGTTTATTTATGAATTGAACATTAAGATTTATAGAATAATCAGTTTCAATAATTTATTGCGGCAAAGAAAGTAATGAATTCATTTGATATGAGGACCATATTGATACAAAAATTTATTAATAGATTGTTAATTGATGACCAGTGAGAGTAAACTGTACAGGAAATTAATAAACACTGTTAGAATAGAATAATTTTTTTTTTCACATTTTCACACTCCACATTTCTCTGAGCAGTATATAACATAATAAAAATAACAATGGTAACAATACCTCGAAAACGAAACGTTTTATGATACTGATATTATCTATTTAACTTAGTTCAATAGCTAGGCGGTATAGAAACTGTTTCGCCAAAATAGTCAAACTGGAATAGTAACTTTATATTATCAGTTTTGCACAATTTAAACATTTATCCCAACGTTTTTAATTAAAATGTTTGTGCCATAATACAATTAAATTCTTTTTGATATAGGCTAGGCTTTATTCATGTTGAAAGAGTCTGACTTTATTTAAAACCATGTACCACTACAACCCGTGAACGGGTCTGGGGTTCAATATATGGCAGAGACTGTACTGCCCCTATTTTTTCCCCTTATTTCGGGTACCATGTTTTTATATTTTATAGAGGCTAGGTGAGCCCCAGGAGGGTCCTAGATCTTGTGTGATCCATCCCCCGCTGCAAAGAGACTAAATAAAAGTACTGCCTGCAGCGGGATTTGGCAACTCAATGCTCTACCACTGAGCCACTACGCTCCCAAATTTTCATTTAAAATAAATTTAATTTTAATACATATTAATTCTAAAATTTTATATAATATATGAAATTATATAATAATTTTTTTGAAGAATTTCCAAAATTCACAGCTTTATTTGGCAAAGACGAATATAAACTTATTTAAACTAAGGCATTTTTTTTAATTTTAAATTTGTAATAATATATCTCGGTTTAATGTATTTTAATAGAATTTTAATTAATAGAAGAAATTAATTTGATAAAATATTTTTTTTTTATAATTCACGAACTTAACAGTTTATTTAGTGAGGAGGGTTATAGAATTTAATCTACTATAATAAATTTATTGATGATATATTTAATTTTTGTGATATATTTTTAATGCATTTTAATTCTAAAAATATGTTAAAATACATGCTAATATATTCTCTATTTTTTATAGAATTCTCAAAATTGGAGGTAATTGAATGCAGAGGAATATAGACTTTATCTATGATAATATATTTAATTTGTGATAATTACTACATTTTAAATTAACATATTTTTAATACGCTACATGATAATATATTTTGTAATAACTCCCATGATGGAAGGTTAATGTGACAGCGAGAGAATATAAACTTTAATAAATTATTGGATCGTTATAATCAGATTACATTTTTGTTAATGAATTCGAAATACTAATCAAACATAGCTCCGACGAATTCGTTTACTAATGATGCATACTAATGGTCCTTAAACCAATTAATAAATCGGTTTTAAAAAACATTAGTTTCAGTAAGGAATTAGTTTATAATTTATTATCTAAACTGCTCACTCAATTATCTATGCAAATATATACAAAGTGAAGTTACTAATCAGAAAGATACACATAGTTCGAGAACTCAACCAATAATTGAAGTTACTACTGTAAGATAAACGCATGGCATATCCAGTTAACATACAGAATTTGTAATTATATGCGAGGAGATAAGGTAGCAAGAATTTAAATTATATAATATTGTTAAAACGCATATCCTAGTTATATTTTGGAAAATCCTAATAAAAATTAAGTATTGTTATTAATAATACTAACTGTAACCCTTGATTATAAAGAATTATTGCTTTTGAAAAAAAAATATATGTATCTATAACAGTTTCTATTTTATAGCTATCCATAAAAATAAATAAATTTATCATTGAAATAATACCACTAGTAATTGTCAGCCTATCGCTAATTAAGTATATTATACATAGCATTCTTAACATTAAATAATTTTTAAAAACTAAAATTTTGATTTAAAGTTTTTTTATTTTCTTATTACGATTTAGGGAATGGACTACATACAGTCCCTGGCCATATTAATGTGACCACCAAGAAAGATTATTTTCTTTTTGGTTTTTCCTAATTTTTTTATTTACTTTCGCGTGTCTTCTGTTTTAAGTAATGGCAATACTGTTATAAGTTTTTAAAGTATTTTTTTTTTGTAATGGCAGCATTGGTTTTAGTTCAGCCATTTTGTTTTACGAGTGACAGCGTGCATAATTTGTGTTTAAAATATTTGTGGATTTATCGTTCCGTTTTTTATTAAATACAAGTCGGATTCGGATAAGTTTATTATTGATTTATTATTTGTATCATACATTTTAACTATTTTGATAGTCTTTTTTCAATATTTAAAATAGGGAGTAAATAGGGTGACACCACAAAATATTTTTTAAAAAATAAAGATTTATTTTCGAAACTATTTTTTTCAATTTCATATTATTATCAGATAACTAACTTACCCATAAAACCAATATTTTAACTCGATTTATATTGTAGATTTGTATGTGTAATACAAACTATAATGCAAACATGTGACAAGAACGAATCTATCCAGTGGTCACATTAATATGGCCAGGGACTGTATATCAAATAAAAATTAATAAAATAAAATATATAAAATCCCATTTTTTAATATTTGTAAATCTTTTATACTTAATAAATAATATCCATCCATCATATATTTATATAACGTATATTATAAAAAAATATATTTTTTTTCTAAAATTAAATTTAAAAATTATTGTTCGAGTATAACCATATAACTTGCCTTTACCTCAAGCCAATGTATATCTTTCATTTATCTACTTAATGTATTTTTATTATACAGTTGTAAATTTCAATAAATAATTTATTTTTATTCATTAAAATATACTGCATTATATTAATACTACAAAGTAAATGGCAGGAATGATTCATAATGGCATAGAAAATGGCAAGTAGATAAACTACCGATTTATTTATTTTGGTAGTACTCAAAATAAATAAATTTTTAAAAAGTATTGATTGGTTTAAAAAAAGCTCCTCCCCCCCCAAAAAAAACCCGTACTACTTTCTTTACAGATGCTTGGCTAGTTTTTTAAGTTTAATAAGATATGTGTTATCTTAGTTATCATTTAATAAGTATTTTCATATTTTTTAAAAAAGATAATTATGGATGGAGTTATGATGAGAACAAATAATTAACGTATTTTAATTAAATATTCTAAACTATAATTAAAGACATAGTACTCGTTACGCAATATATTTTTATTTTTTTCTTGAAATTTTACTCCTTTTAAAACGAGATTTTTCTATATTTCGTTACTTAGAACAGTTATATATGTATTTTTAAGATACCTATATTTGTACACATAAATGAATAAATAAATGCGCGTATAATGAGTATGATTGTAATGCTGTAAGAGGTATCCAAATAGTTGTAAATATTCTTCATGTAAAATATTCAAAATAACTCAATAATTGCAACTTTGTATATACGTTTTAAACACCAATTGTATTTGAATAGATAATAATCATTATTATATCATTAAGATTTTTTTTTTACAGAATCAATACCTTTAGACCATTGACTCTTCATCAACAAATTATCGTATTTTTACCAATAAAATAGTGATGTTTAATAGTTTCGTACATGACTAAACTTCCCAAGACTCTGTCCAAGGAATTAGCGTTGGCATCATTCTAATAAATACCAGAGTGAGCCAGTGAATTTTTAAAGACTTACGGAAGGTGTTGAGAGTTCGGTCGATATGAGACCAGAAGCAACATTTCTCTAGCAACAAGTTGGGACAGTAAATTCGACCAACACGAGAGCTTTCATCACATTAAGTAAAATAAATAGATGTAATTATTTTTTTTATTATAATATATTATTTTAATTACCTTCAACGACTCTCTGTGGAAGATTATGTCATAGTCTTCGCTGTCTTACCATCCGATTATCGAAGTTTAAAAATATGTTTCGAACTATAGAAATTTAATAATTTCAGTCCGAAAGAACAATATTACGATCCCGAATATTAATTAATATTATTATTATTTATATTATTATAACAAAACTGATTTAAACTCGAAATCCCGGGACAAGACGACTCGCATCCGACCAAAGACGAGAAAGGACTGAGCCCTTCGAACTCCACACTGTTTACAGGGACCTACGCCGGAGCAGTGCTACCAACCCTACACTCTGAAATTCTCTCAGAATTTTCCCATTTTAGGGCTTTTGTTTAGGGCTATAATATTACAACGGTTCGATCGGGACATAGCACACGAATTGGGATATTTTATTTTATAGGCTGGGAAAACCTGTTGCAAGTCTGACCTGTTGCATTTTTTATTTATTTTTCCCCAAAATATTCAGTAAATTTATAGATATTTTAACAATTCAATATTTTAAAAACTTATAATAATGGTCAATAGTAGCAAGAAGGCTCGATACCGAAACAACATATCCTTGCTTACAAACTTCCCTCCAGGTTCTCAAACCCTAATCTGCCACATCATTATAAAAACTAAACTAAAATTAAAAAACAAAGAAAAAAAAAAAAAAAAAAAAGGTATCTGTTCCGCAGGTTGTTGCTTCGAGTTGAGTTTCAATTGTCTTAAATGTTTATTCGTTTAATTTTTAATATTTTTCAAAATAGATGTTATCTTGAGATTGAAAAAGAGAATTATGAGTAATGAGTAGATTTCGGTAACTATTTCAACAAGAACAAAAGTTTCGAAATATAGATGGCATATGTTTGTTGACACCTTCGCTTCTAATTAAATGATTTAAGAAGTGTACACATTTCCTATAATCACGCTCTCTTTTCCATATATAGCTCAGGGTAACATGTATTTTCGGGAAATATTAAAATGGAAACGAATGAAAAGTTAAAACTTGTGACTCAACTCGAAGCGACAGCTTGCGGAGTAATTTGTCCTATTTTACTATTATATACAGAAGAAACTCTTAACCAACGAAGAGACTATACTTTTTCTAAGCTAAAGATTGTTCAGGGAGTTGATTTTTCAGGGGTAAGGTCTTTCCTCCTATTGATGGTACCGAATATGAAGGCTGAGTGAGACCCTCGTGATAAACAGCCAATTTTATCTAACACAGGCGGTTGTGAACCCAGGATCTCCAACTCCACATTGCTCTACAGCCCGCAAAAATCTCTTGTCTAATTTTTATTTGTTACATTTCATCATATATCGAAAAATAATTTTGATTTTAATCGAAAAATTTGATCGAGATTAACATAAATACAACTATACTATGAAGGCAATAAGAGTATTGAGTTAGTAAACGGTAGAGACGACTGCACTCTAAGCCAACGATTGCGCACGGAGGTGATTTTGTCGAAGTCATGTTTTACCCCATTTAAAAGTACTTAATTTTTGAAAGCTGGATGAGTCACAGAATAGGACTTGATTATTTAGAAATAATTTATACATTATACCAAATCAAGATCCTACATTTCTGTAACTCTGAGCTATACACACCAAGATACTCCACTGCTGATTGGAAGAAAAATAATAGACTCTCGATTATATTCCACTAATTGTAAGCATTATTACATTATATACTGCAACAGTATATTATGAAAATTTTCAAAACTCATGACATAGATCTTCTTAATAATGACGAGTGGCTCAGAGATGTATTAAGTTAACCGTTTTAATCACATGATTTTCTTATGGTGTAAAAATATTGCTGATAACAAATAAATATTATAGAAAAATTTTGTGTATATAGATAAGAGATATGCATACATTTAGAATGATATATAATATATTTATGTTATTCACTGCTTATACTATTGTTGCTCTCTTTGTGACAACACAAGGTAGATTTTGTTATAGCTAAATCATATATATATAACAAAAAGGACCGGGCGGAGAACAATTTTTTCTTCGAAAATGTAAGGACTTAACAATGTTTGCGTAACCAACTAAAAGAACCTAAGATAAAACCACAATAGATACGGCTAGATTTTAATAGAAAATCTAGAAGTAGATAAAAAA
The DNA here is from genome assembly GCA_037127475.1 of Arma custos. Classification (NCBI taxonomy): domain Eukaryota; kingdom Metazoa; phylum Arthropoda; class Insecta; order Hemiptera; family Pentatomidae; genus Arma; species Arma custos. The sequence continues at coordinate 29,487,214 of CM073765.1, forward strand.
TATGCTAAACGAGAGATCTTTAGCAGAAGCTAAATAGCACTATCTTCGCTAGCATTATTACTTTTTTTATTCCAGATAAAAAGAACTATAAAAAAAGGAATAAAATTTAGATATACAGTTTATGCATTTCGTATAACATGGACTTTATATAAGCTTCTTGTAATATTGCGTATCACATCCATCTTATTAAGAACAAAGCTTATTTTTTTATAGTGTAATACAAATTATGAATAATTGCGATTTATTACTATTTTATTTCACTTTAATAAATAATAAAAATAAAAATCTTTTACCACTACAACCAATGGGTTCAGTAAACGATAGAAACTGTATTGATTTTGAAATTCATTCAATTGAGGTGATTCGCCCGAGATCAAACTCAACCAGTATGGACACCTTATAGCTGGTTGAGCCCCAAAAGGTTCTGGAGATCACACTATGTTCATCTATGGCTCATAACAGATTAAATCATTAAATCACCTGACATAGAAAACAGAAACATATAGTTTGAATATTTTTATTTTTATAAAAATAAAAATATTTTAGACAAAGAAGAAAAGACATTTAAACACGCAATTTATGATTCCTAAATGGATGAAAGGCAAATGTCAAAATTAATTATTTCAATAATTTGGCCATGAAAATGAAATGCTTTAGTATACTTGGTTATCATGCATCTTATGATTTCATTTTGTAATTTAAGGGCATATAATATATAAATGTGTCCATTTAAATAGCGGTTCAAAAAGATACATTAAAATGAAAAAAAAAAGAAAATATTTTTCCTTTGAATATTTTAATATTAGTAATATAGAATAGAATAATAGAATCACCCATGCTTAAAAATGAATACGGTATTCTTCTGACACACGTTTGATATTTTTATTTTTAAAAAATCTTAATCGCCGCGGGTTAGTGGAACATCTTCAGTCCCAACAGAGCCTTGAGGAAGCTCTAGCAGCATGCCTAACGAAACGTTGGCAGAAAATTTAGCTATACCTTCTAAACCAGAAGAAACCCATGACACCTTTTGTAAAAACCATCTTATTTTTAACATTATTCAGTTAATAACGTTGTAGTGATTTGTACAAGTTTTATATTTAATTAAAGTACTTAAAGCTGTGACTACATTCCACTTTTAATTTCTTGAAACTATGTTATTTTTAATAAATATTTTTCAATGAACGGTATAAGTACTGGCCATGAGATTGTAAATAAACACTATAAATTAAATAAATAAAAAAGGGTCAAGCCTTGCAATGGGCCCTATCGACTTCTGTAACCTTCCCTTCACAAGGTAAACTTCCCTTAACTAACATTGTTACTAAAGGAGTTACGTTCTCGAAATGGTACACCGTCTGGACCTTAGTTAAGGTACGAACAAAATCTTATTGAGATTTATTGGGTCCAAAGTTATAAGTATGAAGTAAATACGTTTTATTTAGTTGTGAAAATTAATTTATTAATTCAAAATATATTAATTCACATTCAAAACACACAAAAAAATTGAAAGGATACAATTTAAGGATTGAACGGTTTTAAATAAATATAATTTTACATTCGTCAAAATTGATAGTGAATTCATCAACAATATTTATCTATTAATGTTTTTAAGAATTGGAGTACACTATTACGTTTCTATTTGGTTTCAAGCTCAAATTGCCAATCACTCATAAATAGTAATTTGAATTAATTCTTTCAATATAACCCCTCAAGGATTCAGGATTAAGTATCTGGTAATGACTGTACTGTTTCTAGGACAACAGTTTTGTAGGGAGATCTACCCGAAAGCTCAATCGTCATGTTTCCATACTTATACAGGCTGGGTGAGCCCAAGGTCCCACAATCTCCATCTGTGAGCAGATTATAATTTATCTCCCACAGCCAGATTTGAATATTTGGGTTCTGAAGTTTCTGACCTTAACAGCGCTCTACACCCTTAGGTACTTCCAGAAATGATCCTGCTGCATTCAGTTTCAACTGTAATGCATGTTTAATCTTTATATTAAGTAACTAGATACAAAAGAATGTAAAATATTTTTTATAAAAAATGTCATTTTACATTTTGTACCTGTTACGGTAACTAACGCGACTCTTTTATTTAGCGATTTCTTTTTTAATTAAAAAAAATTAATTCAAACCTATTTTCTAAGGTAATATATTGGACTAATATATATATATATATATATATATATATATATATATATATATATATATATATAAGGTAATGTATTTGAACAAAGTCTTTTACCTTGAAGAAAGATTTAAATAAATTTAAAGGAATAATATTCAGTACTAAAATACTGTTTGGAAAATTGGGAGTAGCGATGGGTAAGTAACTAAAGGTACAAAATTAAGCTTTATGAACTTTTTTGGCTGCGCAGAGACATCTGTGTACATAATATTTGAGCCGTTCAATGCACAATTTGGTAAACTCCACTAGACAAAAAGTGGAGAAATGCGAGAAAATAGTGTGCATTGTTTATAATATAAATTCAAATAACTATCGGATTTGCGCAATATCAGCAACAAATGGTACATTAAGTTCATTATGGTTTACTTTGTTCGAAACAAAGTAAGGGGCATTGAGTTACTCAAATATAAAACATTTTTAAGATGATTAAAAAATGTCTGAGCTAGAACTTAGTCCATCCAGATTGCTGAAGATCCGGATGACAGTGTTTTCGTTATAAGAGGCAGTTAATAAGTTTGTTGATCGGGAAACGAGAAAAGGTCTGGGGATCGATGGAGGAGTTGTGGGATATTTTTCTCCAGAAGAATAGTCTTTTCAAACTGGTTTTCATTGTGGACCGCACAAAGCAGGGGCCATTCCTATCATCTCGTCTCCTCTCTGATCATTGATCGGGGAAGATGTCTTGTACAGGACGTCCCGTTCGCATCCCGAAAAAGAATGCATACGAGAAACAGAGGAAATGTTTCGCAAAAAGTAGTAAAAGGGTAAAAAAAAATTGGCACCATAAATAAAACAAATATCAGAGCTTCACAGGTAATATACAGAAAAACAGGATATGATTTTCACATATTCCAATACCTAGGTTCATACTTCGTCCGATTAGCCACAGAAGCATAAAAAAAAAAACCTGTTCAATACAACCTCTGAAGGGTTTGGGACTCAGTACATGGTAGAGACTGTACTGTTTCGTGGACAACGGTTGTGAGAGTTAAATTGTCCTATATCACGCTAAACTGCCAGATTTCCCCCCTTTTAATGAGTACACGCTTTATAGAGGCTGGGTGAGCCCCAGGGGGGTGCTAGATCCCACAGGATCCATCTCCAGCTGCTAACATATGAAATAAAAATCTGCCAGCAGCGGAATTCGAACCAAGGATCTTGGTCACTACAATTCAATGCTCTGAGCCACTCCGCAGCATAATGTGACGTTAAATGAATTAAAAGAACAACTAAGCTCTTTAAGCTTGTACCACCTGATGAAAGATCCTTGGTTCAGCACATGAGAATGTACTGTTTATGAGACAGCGGTTGAGCATGAAGGTAGTTTGGTTGAAGTCAAGCTGAGCTGTGAGCCAGCTCAAGATTGCCTGCAGATAGAGTACATCCATCGTTGTAAATAGATTATAATTTATCTGCCACAGCCTTTTTTGAACCCGAAACCTTCAAAAGTAACTGAACGCTCTACACTAAGCAAATCCGCTTCCTAAATAGTAATGTTATGAGAACCTAATATGCACATATTTTATGAGTAACTAATAAATAATATAAGAACAATGACAGCTTGTACAATTTATTGTACTTGTATTGTATTTGATATTATGCATAAATTATTCGTGCTAAAACATGACTAATGACACGGATTTCTATTATGTATTACCTAAAGTACCTCTAAAGGGCGATCTGTGGTTAGTATAACAAACTACGAAGCCCAAGAGCGCTGGTACGTAGCCCGGCAGGTGGTCCTAGGATTTTTCAAAGGGAGTGAAAAATCCTTGGTTATGCCGTCCTTCGGAAGAAACGTTAAACGGAGGTTGCGAGCCTTTACGATGTCAAGTGCTCGATAAAAATCCCTTTCCTAATTAAACATGGATAGGCAAAATTTAGAGCTTCCAATGTAGCATCGTCCGATTAGCCATAGCAGCATAAAGTGACGTTAAATGGACAAAGAACAAGTACCTATAAGGCACACAAAAAGATTTTACAGTTCAATATACGTGTATAATTTTATTGTATGTACCACTACAAGAGTGTTGGGTTCTGTACAAGGTAGAGACTTACTGTTTCAAGGACAACAGTTGTGCAGGGAGGTGATTTTTTCCACTTTATAAAGACTGGGTGCGCCCTAGAATGGTTCGCAGATCCCACCGGTCCATCCATCACTTTTAACATTTTAAATAATTTATCTTAAGCATTCGGAACCTCCAGCACAACAACCCTAGGCCCTACACACTGAGCTAGCTACTCCTATAATTTTATTGCATTCAACATCACTATTATTACACAAATAAAGTTTGAATACCTAGGGTTGGTACGCAGTCGTCCCTTTATGAGCCCTTAAACGCTCCTTCCTTTATGAAGCATTTAACCTATCTTAATAAAAAGGTCCCCATTTAAGCCAATTTGATTCCCGAGACGACCCTTTTTTTCGTCCTTTGAACAACGTTTAACGTTAAAGGTTAGTAAGGTATGTAGGGTTACGAGCCTGTTAAAGCTTACAACAACAAAGCTTACTGTAATTTATTAATTAATACAATTGTCGTTTTATTAGTTAAGATTAATAAAATATCAAAAGAAGTTTTATTAAAGTTCAAAAATAAAAAAGTATGTCCAATTAAAAGGAAATGGCGTTGAAAAGAAACAAATTAAGGCTATGTCTAAAAAGATGGCGGACCAAATTTATATCCGACAGTTTAGCATTTACTTTGTACCTCCTCTAGTGAACCTTTAAAAATAACAGTACCCACTTCGAGTTGCTTTGAGATATTGAGTATTTAGAATTAAATTAAATATTGAAAATTTCTATTAATTTTTTAATATGGAAAAAAAATTACAGTTCATAATCTTAACCTTGTTTTATTGCATTCTCTGTTTTGGAACAAAAGCCCTAAAACCGAAATATTGGAATAAGATGTAGATATTTGGAGTAAGATGTTTTATTTTTTAAATCTACGCATTCCTTTTGAATACAGAATCAGAGCTATGCTTTGTATAACGAAGTCAGGAACAAAGGCTTTGCTAATTTTAAAAAAAATATTTATAATTTAATTGATCTTGCAAGACAATGCCAATAGAATATTATATCATTAGCATTTTTTTAATAATATATAATAGAGAAATATATTTTTACAAGCGATCCACCCCAGCTTTGCTCGGGTAATAAGGCATATTATGCCTACATAAATTGTCTGCGTAATGTATTTTTTTTTATCACGTACCAGCCACTAAGGACCACGTGAATATCATTGGTTAGGCTTCTTTGGCAGTCTTGATTTTCTTTCTTCCAATCTCAGCTGATGTACTTTATTATATAGAAATTATAAAAATAAAAACAAAACCGAATATTTCTTTAAATACGAAATTATTATCATGCACGTTAGATAATTGCACGGGAATAGGCAACAGCGTCTTTGGTGAAACCCATCGATATTCCAACCGATTTACATGTAATAAAAAACAGTATCGTAATCATTTTTGCAATAATAAACGAAATTGCTTTTAAAAAGATTTTATGGAGCGTGATGGTGGTTAAAAATAATATTTAGCTGAATATATATTGTAAACAAAAATTTAAGAAAAAACTTTAAAATTTTAATTTCAAATTTTTATTTTGCCATACAATTTGATTTAATCTGATCAATAAAGAAAATAACTAATATATTTAATATTCCAACTACAAACTTTCATGTGTTGACTTGGGTTCAGTACATGTTAGAGACTATACTGTTTCAAGGACTACGATTGTGCAGGGAGGTGATTAGTCCGAGATCACGTTCAACCTACAGATTTTTCCCCAATTAAGGTTATCCTATTTATTGAGTATGGCTGAGGCCCAGAAGGATCTGCAGTCTCTACAGATTCAATCCTTGGTTGCTATCAGATTAAATAATTTATCTGTCACTGTCGGATTTTAAATCAGAAACCTTAAGCATAGCAATTTTGCATTCTACAGACTGCAAGCACAGGGCCTCTAAGCCAAAATATCCCTATAGCACTAGTTTAGTTTGATTAAAAAACACTATTTTTACCGAAACTGAAAAATTAATTGACAAGATTTGTTGATAATTACTTTGTAGATATCACATTTTAATGAATATATACATATTGGTTATTATTTGGTTGATTTTATTTTTTCTATACCAGCAAGAGAGATGCAGACCTAAAATACAGATCAGTCGTGCGGGAATAGTATCACCACAGCTTAGATCTTTGTTCCAACTTAATCTTCTAAATATGAAATGTCCACAGGCAAACATAAACAGTAATAAACACATAACAATAATAAACCACACAATACGAAATTTAATACAAATTGTATTTCTCTAAAAATAATATGCTTTATGCTTAATATAGACATCAGATTACAACCAAACGAATCCGAAGCCTCTCCTTTTTTTTCTTTTGATTAAATAACATTTATTTAATTATGAAAATAATTAAATTGATTGGTGGTAGTGGCTTAGCGAACCAGAAGATTCTATGCCAATATCATCAATCTCTGGTTACAAACTTCAATCCACCGATCACTACCCACATCCGGCAGTTCACTCTTAATTAAATCCTCCCACCTATACCTCGTTCTATCCTTCAGACTTGTACCATTCGGCACAGGGCGTATACAATTTTTAGAAATTCGTTTATTACTAAGCCCAGCATCTTTACCATCTTTGCGATCACTTGAATAATATCAACCGGGAATGTTTTTCAATTCCGTTTTGTGTGATGTAAATTCTCCAGTCACCTTTTTTGATGCATATTATACACAATACCATATTTTCTAAGACCTTTGTTTCTATCCTTCAGGGTTAATGGTTAATAAGTTCAAGATCCGTTGAGAAGAATTAGAAGGATGAAACATAAATTCTAATTTTTAGAGTTTGGAACAAAAGACATGAGCTTGGTAACATCGAGACTGAATATTAACAAGCATTTCCTGCCTTTAATTCCTCTTGAATTTGTTTTTTTTTAGTTACTGTAGACTCTAAATACTTAAACTTCTTGACATGAACTTATTCACTCCTACAATAACACCAACATATCCCCCTAAAAAAGAAAATAACTAACAATAGAATCAACTAACTAAAAGCTAACCACATACTTTGTGTTATCCAAATTTACTTCCTTACCTGCATTCATCAATGTTTTTGTATATAGCTTTATAGCTTCCGTACCTTCACTCTTAGTACCCAAGCACAGATATTAAAAATAAATAACCGATTTTATAATTTATAAAAAAAAATAATTGAATTTATTTACTAAAATTGGAGATCGGATTGGTTCAGTGACTGAGTTCCCATGCCCAAAATTCTGTTTCAAATCCCACAGCTGGCAAGACTTTTATTTTGACTGTTAGCAGCCGGTGATGGATCAAATGTGATCTAGGACCCTCTTGGAGCTCACCCAGTCTAGATAGAGTGTGCACTCAAAATAAGAGGGAAAATCTGGTGGTTGAGCGTGATTTAGGACAAATCACCTCCCTGCACAATCGATGTCCATGAAAATTACAATTAAATGAAATGTGTTATATAGTTTTGTTTTATTTTCTGTAATAGATGAAATCATTCGAAGACAGTATTAAGAAAGATGACTTCCATATCCTAGGATTTAGTATTTATTGCAGAATGCTTTCATCTCACATAGTGCCTTTTCATCTTAGGGCTTGAACCAAGCCACCATATCACTAAACCAGCTAAGTACCTTAGTAAGCCCTGTCAACCCGAAGCATGTAAATCGATATATTATATATGAGCTGTCTTCGACCCAACGTTAACCAAGATTTCATAATGCACACCATGTCCGAAATAGATTTTAGGTTTTGGTTACGATTTTTATTAAATATTTTTCCTTTTTTTTAATTTTTTACCTCACAACTAAGTCATTTTAGCATAAGTATTTTAATGTAATCCGATGTAAGTACACAATACTATAGCATACTTTTTACTACACTAAAATGTCCTATTTCAGAAAATTATTCTTTTTATGTCAGAAATTCTGAATCTTTTTTAGAATTCCTGTAAGAAGCATTTAATATATGTAATAACTACACTCTAGTAAGATACAAACAACTAAATCATACTTATATATTTTTTACTAAATATTGATTTTAATGGTTTACCAAAGAACAGTTCCTACTTTTCTTATTGAGAAGTATATTTTCACTCTTATGTTATTTTCATGTTAATAAATAATACTAAATATTAAAAAGTAAGTTTTAATGTTTTTTTCGTTCGTGTTATTTTATTTTATTCTCTATTACACATGAATTTTATTGTTCATTAAATTTTATATTTGGGTCTGATCTCTTAGATTGCCTATTCGAATCTTATTTATTTTTAAATCTATCAACTTTGACAACGAAACCTTGAATTTCAAATGTTGATTAATTGTTTTTTGAAATACATATTATTTTTATTATCTTAAGGGTGGCCGAGATGGTTGAGGCGCGTTGAGAAGTGAAAAACCCGGGTTCGAGTCCTGGTCCTTTTCATTTCAAATAAAATATTAAAAAAATTATATCATATAAAATGAATCATTTTTATTATTATTTATTGTAATAAAAAAAGATAAAAATGTAAATTAAATGAGTCTAAATTTAATCTTACCTACTCGTTATTGGAATATTGCAACATAAATGAATATGTCACAACTTTTCCGCCATCCTTTTAACTTACCTATTTGTAACTTTTTTAATAAAAGCCAAATTTTTAAAATAACGTCTTGATTTATTTAATGAATTTAATGAAATTTTGAATAATTCAGTTGTGTGCCCTTTTTGACGATTACGCTCCCATAAAAGAAATACTTTTTGTATTCTTGAATATTTTATATTACAGCCAGTTTAAATTTTTTTTTTTTAAATATGTCAAATTATTTGTTTGTGTAAATTCCAAACATATATTAGAAAAATAATTTGAATAGAATTAACGGATTTATTTAGAAAGTGAACTTGGAAAAGGAAATTTCATGAAAAATTCTTTGTAGCCTTCGGCTATGGACTGGTGGCGCTTTCTGTGGCCGAAGAACTAACTACACTAAGTCGATAGCAGTTGACTAACTTGCCGCAAGGTAGAGCCACCTCCTAACCCCTCATATTTACGTTTGTTTAAATAAATTTTAATTACTATAAATAATATTAAAATGAAATACCCTGAATGGTTTAAGATAATATTTTATTTTTTAACTGCGAAAACCATATTTACGATTTTCGCCCGGATGTTAACAGGAAGATATTGATTAATCCTTATAAGCTGACGGAAAAATTAAACTCGTAACTATATTAAACAAAGAAATGCCATGCATTGATTTATAAAATTTAAATTATATATACACCCTATCATTTATTTAAAAGACTATTAAACCGCAAAGTTAGTTTCTGTATTTTTTCTTTTTTTTTTTTTTAAAGATCACGTTATTAACGGTTTATTGTGACCAAAAACATAATTAAATGTAACTTTTGATACAAAATGTGCTGATTTTCTTTTATCTGAACGAATGAAATAAAAACACAGGTCTGCAAAAAAAATCTTTTCAGCTACATGAGATATTGTTGCTGAATTATATCTTTTAACGTACACTGATTTCAAAAATAACTTCTTTTACTCTCCATCAGGTATAGTTTTTTGCAAAATAAAAACACAATAATGAGAAAAATCAACTATTTATTACAACAAAATACAGCATAATATTTATCAAAAACTAGCAACCATTATTTTTCTTACTTAAATTTATACACAAATTTATGTACACTTAATTTACGTTTATGTATACTTTATTTAGGTCCATTATTTTTTTTTCTTTATTCCCAGATAAATATACTATTAAAATTAGGTAAGAAATCTTAAGTTTAATTAAATTTGATGCTTAAATATATAAATAAATTAAAAAATAAAATACAAAATTTTAACTAAATCAGAATTTCACACAAAATAAAAATATAAACATTAGTATTGTAAAAAAAATTGATGTGATAGAATTTTTAAAATAATTTTTTCGGTTTTAGAACATTAAAATCTATAAGAAACTGTATAAAAAACCAATGAAGTTTTTTACTTGCATACCTGGGTAATTGTTTGATTTTGAATTTAGTATGAAGACATACATAGCAAAGTGAATTGATATTGTTTTGAAATATTTAATTGAATTGATATAAATAAATGAATTTTTCATATTTACAAAATTAAAATGAAGTAATATTTTAAAAATAATAACATAAGTTATAAGTTTTGATAATAAATACGCAATTTATTTATTTAGAAATGTGAAGTAATCTACAAAAAAAAACTAGGCCAGAATGTGACAATAAATTTTAGAAAGATCAGAATATTTTAAATATTAAAATCTAGGGATTAGAGGAGTTAACAATATATAATATTTCATTTAAGTAAACGCAAAACGGTTGGAAAGTGGATGATTTTGTAAAACAAAAATAGATTAAAAAGTAATTAATAAATATAAATAAAATATAGCCTTAACACTGCAAAATCAAAAAGTTCTTTTAAAAATTTGATCTTTATATTGATAAACAAATATGAGATTAAACCATTTTTTAAAAACCGTTTTCCAAAGCTAAAGTCAAAGTATTTAAACATAATTTAAACAATCATAGAATTTTGTATAAAAATTGATTTAATAAAATGCCGAGTTATTCCTATCGTTTCGACTACACACTGACTTACAAACAAGATAATAATAACAATATTATAAAATATTAAATAAAAAAGTATAAGAATAAGTTGAAGTATAAATAAAAATATTATCAATTATACGGCAGTAAAAAAAATAAAGAATAAAAACAAAAACAAAAAAAACACGAGATTTTGAGAAAACGTTGCAGGTCAGTACTTTTACTCCAACCAAATAGATTTCATTGCAGTTATTAACCGTATTCAGAAGATCAAAGCACGAATTATTGATTATTTAAAAAAATATATACTTTTTTCAAAGCATTTAAAATTAGAACGCACCAAAAAATCACCTAAATGCGGTAATACACGACACGAAATACAAACGATCTTCCCAAACCAATAATTTTGAATACAGTTTTCTTCCATAATTTTGAATCATTATCTACTTAGTACAGTTGCCGATTCCGACATACATTTTATTTAATGAAGAAATGAAACTATTGCGTATAACTGTATAAACAATAACTTATTATAAGAAGTTGGAAATTACAATTAATATGAAATATTTAAAATAAATAATTTTAAAACTTTAATATTCACGACAAAGTTTAAAAACGATTATATTAACAATATATCGTAATATATTTTTATTTGGAAAATTCAAAGATGGAAAAGATCACGCCAGCGCAGTCTATCGGATGAAGCTCGAACTACGTGGCGAAGGATGGTTCAAGGAAATGCCGACAGAGTGCGCTAACATCGACAGCCTGAATTTTATTTATTTTTAATTTATTTCAAACTTCAAATATTTTTATAATACCATACCTTAATCTCAAGGAAGTTAAAATGTATAATTTTGATTATTGATAAAATACGACCAATGGAGTAAATATTTAAAACATGCATTAATTAAAAATTGAGGAATAAAAAATCAACAACACCTAAGTATAAAATAACAAAAAATATTTAAACAGGTCAATAATAATACAAAACGTTTTGAAACTATTAAAACATTTTAACTAATAAAATACTCGTGCAGGTTATTGTAAATAAACTATCAATATTCGTTCAATAAAAATAATAATAAATATTTTCTGAAAAAAATAACACATCCTAAAATATAGTAATAACTATAACCCTGAATGAAAAAGAAAATATTTATATAAAAATTGATAATTTTCCAAATATATTACTCATTAGCATTTTCCTTACAAGTGCAGAATAATTTTTAAATAAATTCTAAGACAATTGTGCAAGCTATTTTAATATCCAAACTTTTAAACATTATCAAAGATACTATTATAAAAATATAATAAATAAAAAAAGTGTAAGATATAATAAAAGTGATTAAAAAATACTTGAATCAAAACTATCTATCAATCAACAATAATATATAATATAAATAAAAAAGTATTAAGGCATGAAATTTCCTGTGAAACTAAAAAAATTCTAATTTCGTGATATAAATTTGAAATCAATTGAATGCAATTTCAAGATAAGAAAAAAAAAACTCGATAAAATACAAACCTATTCTAAATATTTAAACATGCAATTCGAATGCTTTAACTACTTACAAATTTTTCTTGTCAATGAATAGGACTACTCACCTGAAACAAAAAATTAAGAATTAATAAAATTTATATAACAAATATGTGAATAATTAATAATTTAAAAAACTTATCTGATTAAAGAAGAAATACTTCCGACACACAAGTATGAAAACAAGGTACAAAATTGATAATTTGTATTCTTATTATTTTAAATAATATAAAATCTAAACCGGGTGATATAAAAAATAATAATAATTATAGGCAGTCATTAGGACTACGGACAGAAAACTGTACTTTTTGAGTGATATAAAGTTTTTTAAATTTCTAAATCAAATATTGTCTGAATTATTTAAATTTTAAACTTGTAAATTTAAATTGAGGCGTGGGGATGCAAACAGGGGTAAATCCATATTTTATCATTTTTAATTTTTTTAATGTTTTCTCACAAATTTAGCGTCCTCTATGCGGTGGTACATGGTTCACCATTCATAATATGCTAAATCCAATCTAACTTTTCTAAAAATAATTGTCTCAAATAAATAATCGCCTCAATTTTGCATATTTTTTGTGTTTCGTGAACAATTTTCAAATTTGGATTTACCCCCTTTTGCATCAATTATTAACATTAGTCTGGTTTTCACATATATTGAAACTCCGAATGACAAACTTATTAATAAAAACATATGATGGGCTGCACTTGAACAACACAAAATATTAATAATTTAATTGAAATAATAATAATTATAATATAGTTATTTGATTTATAACTTGTATTTGTATTTACATATATTTTATTTTTAGCATTATTATCATCGCTAAGTTCAACAATACGTAGATCATTTGCATTTTCAATAATTCCATAAAAGAAGACATTTAACTATTTCAAATAACATCTTTTCAAGTTCAAACAGTTATTGATCTAACTGTAAGTTAGTATTAATATCAATTGCAAACGATTAGACGACTTTTTAGATACATATAATTATTCTTATAAAAATAGAATTCTAACCTTTAAACCTAAATTTACTAAACGCAGCTAAAGAAGTTTTCACTTCAAAAATACATTATTTTGAATACATAACTAATTAGATAAGCGATACGTCTTTAAAATCCATATTTTAATTCATTTATTTCTTAATCAATAAATAAATTATAAATAAACTTAGGGTTACAATTGTTATACCGAAAATTAAACTAGAAATACTGAAAAAACTGGACAGACCTGAGACAAAACAACAAGATTAATAAACTGTCATTCCTCTGTTATTGCCTAACATATCAGGGGACTTTCAACAATGGGAAAAATGAAAAATCCTTCAGATTCATAAAAACAGACGTGCTTTCAACCTCTGGAATGGTATAAAAATCTGCACTGCTAAAAAAAAAATTATATATTCTAATGCAAGATGTATCATTTCCAGATATACTACTACAATAAAAATTATTAACAAAATAATTATTAAGGTTCGAAGCCGGGCAGGTGGCCGTGAGATTTTGTTAAAAGGTAAAAAATCCTTGGTTATGTAGCCCTTCGGAGGGGAAGTAAAATGGCGGTTCTGAGTCTGTACGGTGTCGGGTTCTCGATAAATATTTCTATTCTGATTATACCTGGAGAGGCAAAATTTAGGACCCCCACTGTAGCAGCGTCCGATTAGCCATAACAGCATTGGGGATATATTTAAGTATCGATTTTAATAATACATAAAATACTTAAAACTACACTGGCATGAGCGAAAACGATTAAAAAAAAAGTTCAATATTTTTCATCCTATTTATACCAGAGCCCTAAATATGAATGAAATGATATGAAATCATGATATTTCGAATGAAGAGAGCTTAAAAATCACCATCAGTAATTCTAAAAACACTTCAACGGTCAAAGAACGATCCAAACTCCAGGGGAAAACAATTCACGTCAAAAAAGGACATCAATACTATACTGAATTTATTTTTAAAAACTAAACTAATTAGAGGATTTTATTGTTATGATTAATAAATAAGTAAATAAGCCCGGGCTCCTTACAAGTCACATAGTTACTTGAGATGGTAGACTTAGGTTATGCGGTATATAATGGACGAAATACACATAACTTATCAACGAACCCATAACTTACCCATCACAAAGTAATATAAAGTCAGCCCTAACATGAAATGTATGAGAAACAACCACTTTATTAATAAATTTCGGGCATAAATATGACTCGTATAAAAATCAAATGATAATCAAGCATTAATATTTATATATCAATAGTATTTATAATGAAAATAATCCCAGACAGTCATAAATTATCAATTAGCCAACGGGCATACCACGTTGAACACACTGGTTCCCGTCAGATCACCGAAGTTAAGCAACGTCGGGCGTGGTTAGCACTTGGATGGGTGACCACCTGGGATAAACAGGTGGTAATCATCTGGGGAAAAACCGCGTGCTGTTGGCATTGAACTTAACAGTTAACCAAATAATAATGCATAGCTGGCTGTATGGATGAAAGAAAATAATCCAATGCCATAAAAAAAAAAAAAAAAATTATCAATTAGAATAAAATTAAAAAATTCCCAAAAAAGGAAACCTTAAAGTCTCTAAATACTAAAAAAACCTAATTACAGTGGAACGTCCATTATCCGAACTAACTGTTCTATCTGGTCAACTTTTTTATACTCTCTCTTGGAGTATAGAATGTCTTCGCTGAAACATAAGACATTGGACGGGTTCGAACTATTAAGAATCTGAATAGCAAAAGATCGAGACAAATATGCCGATGTAATCACCAACATTCATTGATAAGCGCCATAAGAAGAATTTGCTTACAACATTTATATATTTATTATTTGATTGTATATATTCATTTATCAGATAGGCATACATAATAATTTAATTTTTATTCAATTATTGTATTGCTTTTAAAAAATTATAATCATTACCAACCACTCTCCGACATTAAAAAAAATATAATATCA
Organism: Arma custos; assembly: GCA_037127475.1. NCBI lineage: Eukaryota > Metazoa > Arthropoda > Insecta > Hemiptera > Pentatomidae > Arma > Arma custos. Next base: position 29,502,540 of record CM073765.1, read on the forward strand.
CATATTTGAAACTTGAACACAATTTTTGCAATAAAGATACTAAATATATTATGATGTATAAAAAAATTTAAAAGAACCAAAATTACAGTTTATTTTAAACGGTTAATAATAAAAAAATATAGTGAGACTGTAACCGGAGAAGATTCACCAGCGAGAAGTCGGTCTCATGAAGCTGTCTTAGGTCGGAAATTTTGAAAATCTAATTTCCCCTCAGCACAATGGTTCCTTAGAGCAGTTTACTCTTAGTCCTCAAGCAACAGATTTTAAATACAGATCTCCATCTTTATTCTAGATAATAAATTTACAATTTTCTAAAGATAATATCAGAACTAGCTGCAAACAAAAGATGATAAATAAATAATATTTTTTATTATTAAATTAGAAAGAAGGGCAATTTTTAGTTATGAGTATTTTGAGAAGATCGCAGATACAATATGTGCCAAATGGCATTTGTACGTAGTTTGTGTAATGTACATAGTTTGCATATATGTATATATATATATATATATATATATATATATATATATATATATATATATATATATATATTTATTTATTTTTTTTTTTTTTGAGGGGCTAATAAGAAAAAAACATCTTTAAAGGAAACAAATTCAAAAATTCAATATTTACATGATACAAAAATATTTCAATAATGGTAGGACTAAAAAAATATTTTAATTAATTTACTTGAATTAATTGTTAGTATCAATAACGAGATTAATCAGAATCGTTCTTGCTGTTTACAAGAAAATAATTAAAGATCTAAATTAAATTGTTGACGGCCATTGAGTTAAAACACAGACGCTTCCTGAAAGTCGGAATATAACTATTGTAATTTTCATTTTCATCACACTATTTAACATCATATTGGTAAAAGATGAATTAAAAACATATATAATAAAACTTATTAATATTAATAATAAATTAGCAAAACAATTTTGCTAAGAAACGACGAAAACCACATTTTATCAATGTGGATGTATTAAATAAAACATAATAATGAAGTAGACTAGTAATAACTTTACAGTAAGTTTATATCTAGTAACCTTCTGATCAAATAAGTAAAACCTAATTAAGTCAATAAGTTAAAAAACATTCATAATAATTAGGTACGCCGACTGATTATCTTTATAGCAAACCAATTGGTACAATTACCGTGGCAACGCTAAAGTGTTATTCTCCATAAAGGTTCGTTACAGAGACCAAAGTACACGAGTAACATCGCTAAGTATGAAATAGTGGTACTTAGAGGATGCTTTATCAAGTCCTAAGCAATTGCACGCTATCAGTAGGAGATAAGTCATAGCGCTACTTGCTATAAGTCAGGTACCTTTCATTAGCAATAGTATCTTTAATGCATCTGAGACATTATCCATAATGTTTATAAGTGTGCATAATTTATATATATGCACATATCTGCCAGTGCCAGGAAAAATTAGAACAAGATGAGATTAAGTTAGTTTAGCAAACTGCAGTAACCCATGACGGGTCTTCGGTTCAATACATAATGGAGACTATATTGTTTCTAGGGCAACGATTGTGCAGGGAAGTTTCCGGATCCCGCTAAATCACCAGTTATACCCCCCTATTTAGAGTCAACAGGCCAGACATGTTCCATCCGTGAATGTTAATATATTAAATAATTTACCTGGAATTACCTGACTTGAACAAGAATCTTCAATTTAGCAACTTAGCTTGTATATGTTATAAATACGTTTTAGACTTACTTATTTGAAAAATATTAAAATTTTTATAAAATGAATGGGATAAAATTCTAACGGATAAAAAAAAGAGAAAAAAAAACACGATTTATTTTTACTACATGAATATTTTTTGCAAAGAAATGGAGTCCTTAGAGATGTAACCGTTTTGGTTAAATGCTTCTCTTTATTTAAATAAATTATTAGCATATTTCAAGCAAAGAATTCATTTACATGCATAATTTTTTATTCAGCTTTGTTTAACATAACTGATTTAGCAATACAGAATAATCATATATATTTAAATAAATTAATTAGCATAATTTTTATTGTTTGTACGACCTTGAATTCAAACAAACTATAAATTTGTTAAGGATCCAGATTTTTTCTGTTTTTCAATTATTGAATTATTTAGAACATCTTTAGAGCTTTAAAAAATTACGACTATTATTTGTAACAGCTATACTGAAATAAAATGTCTTTCAATACATTTCATACATAATTCAATTGAAAAAAATCAAAACATAATAATAGTAATAAATAAAAAAAGTATGGTGTATTATGAAACACATGTATGACAATCGCAAATTTTTATATTGTATCGCTTTGTCTGGTTAAAGTTTCTATTTCGCTGTATTACTTAATTCAAATCTGACAGTGAATGTCATTACAAAAAACAATTAATTATTGTATAATTTACCGTTTAGTAAGAATAAAGTTTAAATGTTGATCAATACGCAATAGGAAATCGGAAATAATATTTGGTGATAAATATTCTAAATAATAATTATAACTCTTTCTATAAATCTCACTATTACTAATAAATATTGCCATTATTATTGTTTTTTGTGTTTTTTTTTTACAATGGAAATAGTGCATTTTATTTCTTTTATTATGTTTCAGTTAGTAAATTTTTTGCAAAAGTTTCAATTTTTCACATGAAATAAAAAGTCTGGAATTACATTAAAACCTTAATTATTTAATTGCAAAAGAAATAGATATTAAATTGTTTGATAAATATTTTAAATAATTACTACTTTTAAACTATTTTTGTAAATGTCACTATCGTTAATAAATGTTGCCTTAATATTGATTTAAGTTTTTTTTTTTTTTAATAATACAAATGGTAATTTAAAAAAAATCAGTATAATACTTTTGTGTTAGTTCTTAATTTGATTGTGTACTTAGTGATTTAAGTACCAAACTTTTCCTGCATCTTCTATATTCCCAATCAGATGCTTTATAATCAGTAAATAATTTATAGATATATTCAACTTGTTCGATTGATGTACTACTGTAAATATTTCTCACTCATAATGATATTTTTTTTTATTATTAGATGCTATCATTTATGCACTTATTTTCCCATAAGCCTATTTATTTCTATTGTAAATTTGTCTGTTTTTATTTTTTAATTTTAATTTTGTATTACATGTTCTGATTCTCTACCAAAACATACCTGTTCAGTTATTTACTTTCAAGATATTATGTTAATATTGTTTTATTCTGATGTAGGCCTTGGGCCAGATAAATATTTATTTAATTTTGTTCATCTCTGTTATTCTAAAGAGACCTGGTCCCAGAATAAAATTATTTTTCTATTCTAATCTATTATATCAAAAATATTTTCATGTTAAATGAGATTTTAAAAAAAGAGAAGATCATAAAAAATTGTCAATGATTATTGTTTGGAGTGAACTGTTAGAAAAGTTATGAAAAATAATAACAAACATTTGTTATATTGATTATTTTTTAAAATTTAATCATTTCTTGTTGGTCGTCAAAATCAATTTTCCTTGACATAAATTAGAAGGTAAATAGTAACAGTATAAGAAATGTCTTTGTCAGGTTATAAACAATGGTGGATAACATTCATGGCGACCTGCTAAATCACAAGTCTTATCTATAATTATCTCTAAAAGTTTTCTATGATAATCTACTTTTCAACAGAATCTTAGGCATGTACAAGTCGGCATGAATTGATACCGACCTAAATTGAACCATAAAGTTTGTATTCAATTCAGACTACAAGACACGTGGACATATAATTGAGTAGCCATGAGAGCGATGGAGGATCCTATCAGAGCCCGGGCCATTGTTGAGGGAAGATCAAGGATATTGGCCGCCATCTTCAGCCCTAGCTGGGAAATTAAATGCTTCACTTCCTTCACGAGCATGTCTCTGCAATGGACAATGAGCTTGGGAGTTCTATTGGCAATCCACTACACACGAGGAATAGGTCAGAATGTGTATTATTTTTAAATTACGTTTATCTATTTCTGAAGAAAAATTTATCATATATCTGGACGAAAAATCATTATTAAACTAAGTTTAAAAAAACATTTTGGTGTCGCCTATGGTCTAGAATAACAAACTACCATGCCCCAGACTGCGGGTTCACATCCCTGCTTTTTACTTCAAAGGGAATACAAAAACCCTTAGCAGTGCCGTCCCTCAGAAAGGTCGTCAATGGGGATCCCAGCGTAACGTACTCACTATTGTTCTCAATCTTAATCCCTTTGAGTTTTAACATTTATAAATCAAACTAAATATTATAAGTTTAGCTTCAACCACAATGCAAGATAAAATTTAAACCAGATCAAATATTAAAAATATAATTCTTTCCTTTTTTAAAGTAACCCTAATAAAGTTTATTTTTGGACATTACATTCACGGATATACGGATGATACTACCGATTAGCCCCAACAGCATAGAGTGACGCAGATATATACAAAAAAAATCTAGCATAGAATTTTAGATTTTAAGGAAACAAGGATTTTAGGATTTTAACAATTTTCAACTTCTCAAATAGTATAATATCAGAGAAATATGTCTGTGAATTAGGAAAAACTTACAACCCACGAAAGGTCAATAGTCCAGGACATCGTAGAGACTACAACGATTCTGCAGGAGGTGATTGGGTCGAGATCACTCTCAAGGAGTAGTTTTCTTCATATTATGTAGGCTGAGTAAGCCCCTGGAGTATCAACTTCTGGGTCTGTTTCGGAAAACCCATGCATATTATTTTTTATATATCTCTTATTTATGCTATTTACAAAAATACTCATAACAAAACATGTATTTATAAATGAACTCAAAACAAAATAATTCAAATTAAATTGGTCGAAAAAATAAGCAATGCTTTCTAAACTCTTAGTAAACAATCATTCTTTCTCGTGCCTTCTCCTCCTATGGTTTCGCATAAACATGAATCCAACATATTTTTACACGTTCCACATTCTGTTTTGTTTCTTCGTTTGACTGAAGCCCAAAGTGATACCACCCTCTGGATATGAGCAACTGTGTTTAAGTCAACGAAATATTTTGAATTGTTAACAACTTAATGTTTATACCTCTTGCCTTCCATTTTCTTTATTCCCTTATAGGCCTTCCAGCAGTCAGGATATATTGTTGTCCCAGGTCTTATTGCAGCATTAATGCGAGAAGTCAGCACTTCAGCTGTTCTAGATGGGACTGAATATAGGAAACACTCCCTAGTTTCCCTGCATGCGCCTTCGAACACCCATTACTGCGGGTATATCCTCTCCCCATTATATTCCATTTTGGAGAAGCAGGACAGATCGATTTCAACAATTTGCTTTATTCCCTTAAAGCCCTTCCAGCAATCAGAATAAATTTTTATCCCAGGTGGTATTAGGATTTATAAATATGTTACATGTTAAATTTTTCAAACATGTGGAGTTATTTCACATAAGTAATCATAATTACCCAATAAGTAACTGATATCTAAAAAAATAATATGTATGCGTTTTCCGAAACAGACCTCACCTTCTACGCCTGTTATGAGTATGAATAATTTATCTGCCAGAGCCGGATTAAAATCCGGGATCTGCAGCACAGCTACTCAGTGCCCCATACATTGCGCTACACCACTCCCTTCTCTACCTAATTTATAAATAATATTCTCAGCTACCCCTAAACTTTAAGGGCGGCTTATACTAACGCAATTTTAATAAAATAATCCATAGCCGATTGACTCCTCGCATGGTTTACATCAACATAACTTAACGACTTGTACAAACTTGGTCAACGTTTACCAATTCTCGCAATTTACTCTTCGGCTAGAAAACTGTTTCCCGGTGTAATTAAAAAAGGTACTTGTGTGCTAACGCCACTGCAGTTATATTTGCCTACTTGTTCGCATGCGCGAGCAGTTATATTTTGTAACAGTTATCTTATATAACAGTTATCGTGCATAACGTTTTTAAATATATTTATTGGGGTTAGGGATGGTTTGTGTTAGAAATATAATGTATTATATAATAATCTGTTAGAAATATAACTGCTTGCCCATGCGAACAAGATTGCTCTTTACTCAAAAATAACTGCGGTGGAGTTAAAACACAAGTACCTTAAAAATCTTGCAAATTTTACACATAGAGACAATTCAGTGTCTTGGTTTTAGACTGAAAAAATAAATAGAATCCAAGCATCAAGAGCAAAAAAAAAAAAAAAAAACCACCTAGGCAAGCATAACAATTTCTTAAAAATAAATTTACTCATTTCAAGGCGTTCCAATTTTTAATGATACTTTTAATAATGCTTGAATGAATGAATGAATAAAGCCCTTTATTACAAAAAAAATTAACAGGATTTACTTGATTAAAATATGCCTTTACTACAGGTGCAATATACAATATTTATAACTTTATATAATATTATGAATTTTTTTTTGCCTGTTAATTAACAGGTTATACTTAAACGTACTTATTTATGTGTATTTAGACTGACTTAAGTTTAATAGATATATAGGGTCAGACTAATCGATACAAATGCGTCGACTTGATATTCGTAAATCGTTAATTTTTAGAAATAAAACTGAAACCATAGTGTATACCATTAGACTATTCATGGAACATATTGGCACAGTTTTTTTTTGTTAATAATAATAATAAATTTATGAAGACTTTCTGATTTTTATCATTATAAAATTTTAACACCTGGAATAGTGGTTATGATTTCGCTTCGGAGAAAATTACGTTAAGAAATTTACCATGAAATTCCCCCTCGGCTATAACTGGAGTCGTAATGAAATTCTGATGGCTACTTGATGACCTAAGGAGAGGAAACGGCGGAAAACTCGTTACTTGAAAAACCAAGGAAAGTCAAGTAGTCGAAATTCAGCCAAAAAAATATTAATAATTGGAAATAAATTGAATATATATTAAAATATTTTTATATTTCTCAATCGATATTAAGGCATCCATAATTACCTTAATGCCTCATTTGTTGTTGATTTGGCCCGAATCCAATATCTATCTTTTCATTACCAACTTAATCCAATTCAAACCCACTAGTTTCAAACATCGCAACCTCTTAAATTCCTGACAATCCTCCGAGGCATCTGAAAAGAAGATGGCCTCGTGACCTTTTAAGTTGAACTTTTTATTTAATTACTATCACTCTGTAGTTTCTCTACTTGTCTTTATCCATGCCGTTATAGTACTATTCTTGTAATTTACTTGCTGTATTGTCATAATACAGTTTTAAATTTTAATGAATAAATTATTTTAAAAAAAAAATACGATTTGCTTTTCTGAAATGTGTAGTAATAGCTGTTTTAACAGGTTATTAGGGTTTTCTAATATCGAATTACAACTGTATGTGTGTTGCTACACTCTCCGTTTACAGTATTGTTCCGATTTATAGCATTTATCTTACATACAATTACATCGAACAATGTAAATGGTGAATGTTCTAAAGATAGATAATAACCTTAAAGAGCTTTTTAAACATGAAGATTATTACAAAATCGTTTGTGGTGTAAAAAGAGAGCTTGGACAAAAAAAAAAAAAATTGCCTGAGAAGGCGAAAAGTTTAGCTCATTACCGCTTTGACTGGCATCATCTCCCTTTATTATTATTAATGGATCATAAAAGTCTTATAATGATTCATGAGCTCAGGTTTAATATATCAGATAAGAATAAAATGTGAAGAGAAATTAATTTTATTTTTTAATTGAGGATGGAAATAGCTGTGGGGGGCAGTAAAAAAACCACCAAATAAGTCAAGACTTACTATTTATTTGTGCCGAAGTTTCGACCAACTTTGTAGACCATCTTTAGGGCTATGAGGGAAAAAACAAAAATAACACATAAACGTCACAGAAACGTCGGCACACGTCGGCAACAAATAAATAATAAGTCTTGACTTATTTGGTGTTTTTTTTTTACTGCGCCTCCCCCCCCCCAACTATTTCCATCCTCCATTAGGTCTTCCAGTCATCTATTTTCCTCTCTAACTATAATTTTTAATATTTTTTTTATAATTATTGGTCACTTTTATGAGTTATAAATATTTTTATTTTTTTTAAAGAGATAAGATAGGCCCTCAAATCTTATATTTATATTTATATCTTGTCAAATAGGCCTTCAAATCCCGGTCGAGGGCCTATTTTTTCTCTTTAAAATAAAAAAAATAAAAATATAATTTTTAATGTTTATTGCAGACTTTCTTCCATTATATTAATAAGAATAATAGTTTCAAGATAAACGCTTGTCTGTAACATTGAAGGATTTATTAAACAAGTCAACATATTTAATATACATATATATGTGTATGTATATGTTGTGCGTAGTATTCGTAATTATATAGAAAATTATGAAAAAATATATTTACCCTATAATAACAAGATATCTAAGGTTTGAACCCGATGACACGTTAAAAATATTTAAAAGGGAATAAAAACACGGTACGGTGTCAGGTACTCGTTAATGACCCCTATCGTAATTAAATCTGGATATGCATGGCGTTCAGGAACCCCATTGCAGCATCGTTCGATTATTCATAGACTATACAATCTCTAATCCAAAATAAATAAAAAATAACCAATATACTTTTTCCTCATTAAAACTAACCATCAAAAAATTTATTTGTTGGTACATTCTATTCCAGTGTATACTATGCACTTTATAACTGATAATTTACGGATACAAAACCGTAACATAGGTATTAATCATTGTCGTATATAAAATTTTATAAATTCCAAAATAAAAAAATACTAAAAAGTAAGTTGCTTATATGAATGAGGTTTATTTACTTATTAATTCTTTTTATACTATAACTGGAGACAGGATAGTTAAGTGTGTAGAGAGCTAAGATGCTGTGCTGATTATCCCATGAATGAATCCACTATGAATTAAATAAATTATTTAATCTATTAACAGCCATATAAGGACCCTGTAAGATCTCCTAGGGGCCAATATGTTGTTACAAATTGCCTCCCTGCAAAAACGTTGGGTTGAAAACATTACTCTATCTACCAAGTACAGAGCCCAAGGCCTTTTACGGGTTGTAGTTTATTGTAGAAATATCTAACTAATAAATATCTAAATATTTTTGCACAGAACCGAATCGCTGATAGTAAAATTTTCAAATTATGAACTTCATGCGAATTTTATGATATAGATCTTATGCTGACATTTAATACGATACATAGAATGTGTTTTGTTGTTTAGTTGTACCGTGAAACAAAAACAGAGAAGAAAAACTATACGTTAATTTACTGCTTTTGAGTAAGTAACCCTTAAACCAATAGTTGAGAAGATAGGAGATTTAAATAAAGCAAGTTGAGAATAGTTTTCAATATTTATGAGTTGTTTTTGACTCCAGCAGTTCTCACAACGCAAACAAATAAATATGAGTTACTGGCTTTCACAACTACTTTCAAGTTTTGTCGATTCAAAGAGAAAGTTATGCTTTGAGCTAAGTGCAATGAAGAACAAAGTCAACTATGTAGGAATGCACTTTACGGTAATAATTACTAGTAGATGATTTATTATTCTATTATTACACACATGATTCAAAGTGCTGCAGGCAAGACTTATATTTAATCTGCTTGAGGCCGAGATGGATCATATAGGATCTAGGATCCTCCTGGGGCTCACCCAGCCTCAATATAATATTGTAAAAATAGGGTATCCAAAATAAGGGGAAAAAGGGGTCTTGCGGTTAAGCGTGACCTACCAGAACCTCCTTGCAGAACCGTTGTCCATGAAACAGTATAGTCTCTACCATGTACTGAACCCCTGACCCGTTCAGACCCGGGTTGTAGTGGTACATGATTTTTTAATAAACATAAAATATTTGTATAGTGGGTTTATTCTAGTATTTTGTGTAAAATAGCCATTCTCACAGTTGTCTAGTATGGACCTCGCTAAAAGAGATAACAAATTAAGTTCTTTAAAAATAACTTGTAAATAGTTGCAAAAGAGGTGCAGACATTGCCATACCATTTGATTTCTCGAATTTAGCGAACTAATATTTAATCTTTATTAGTATACTTGAAACCATTTGAGACGTTGGTGACGTAACAAGGAATATTCATTGCGCCATAACCTTGATAAATCTACATTAATGAAAAAAGTTACATACTTATATTTATGATGTTTTTTTCAGTCTGCGTACCACACAATAAAATTTTTAAAAATATACGAACGAGGTGATTATTTAGGGTTTGATTTATTTTTTTTAGTGAATTTAGATTTACTGAACTTCTGATTATCCGATCAATACTCGACTTGTGGGTTTTAGCTGGACCTGTAAGTTGTATAGTGTTGTTTCCTTTAGAGTTCAGAATCGGATGGGCACGTTATTTACTATACCGACCTAAATTTCGAATCAGGCTAAGCCATTAGTCCTAAGTGCAGTGCGATTGAAGTGCTTAATTGCACTATCAAGCAGCTCTACCATCGTTCGGTTCCTGTCACTGCTACAATAGGAATGCATATGCTTTCATCCCTTTCAAAAGAGTAGAGTATCCCGATTGGGCTGTTAACATATGTATCGGCTCAAATACATACATAATATAGACTGAGTGATTCCGAGGAGAATCTGTAGATCCCACAATAGTCGTCCATGGTTGTGAACAGGTTAAATAATGTAGCTGCAACAACAGGATTTGTACCCGGGACCCTCAGCATATCAACTAAGCACTCTACACACTTAGTTCCTTGTATCAAATCAAATAAGCAAAATCCCCCCAAAAAACAAAGCATTAAGTCACTATAATAGTGATAAAGAAAACTAACCAGTTAGCATTTCACCTGTTTAGGCACCAGCAGGACATAAAAAAAAACTTGTACCAATACAACCCGTGAAGGGTCTGGGGTTCAGTACAGGGTAAGCAAACACTGTACTGTTTCTTGTACAACGGTTGCTCAGAGAGGTGATTTGTCCTAGATCACACTCAATCGCCAGATTCACCCCCATTTAGGATAAACAAAATCCAATGCATGGAGATGCGTTATTTTCGTAAAGTGGAAGGAAGGAAAGGACGAGATAGGATACGCAACAGTGGCATCCTAGATGATCACAGGCTAAGGTGGTTCGGTCGCCTCCTTAGGATGGTTCAGGAAAGAACTGCCAGGGAGACGCACGAAGCTCGTGTGGAGGGAAGATGGCCAAGAGGAAGACCGCGCATTTCTTGGGAGGAGAGTGTTAAAGAGGCGTTCCGGAGGCGGGGAATGGACTTGAAGAGAAGAGAGTTGGCCCGGTAACGAGACCGCTGGTCCAGGCTCTACAAATTGTTACCCTACACTGCGCACTGGTAAACGGGGATAAAATGATTATGATGATGATTTTGGGTAACCACTTTTTAGAGGCTGGGTGAGCCCCAGGATGGTTCTAGATCCTATAAGGTCCATCTCCGGCCGATAATAGATTAAACAAAATCTGCCAGCGAGCGGGATTTGATCCCAGGGCCATCGGTATGGCAACTCAGTGCTCTACCACTGAGCACCTCCGCTCCCATCTGGACATATAAAAAAATAAAAATTCAGATCATTTAAGATCAAATGTAGCATAGTTCACAATAACAGTTCAAAAATCGTCAATCAGGAACACCAACTTCAAGCCAAGGCTAAATCTCTATAACTTTTTAGAATAGAATAATTTATTGACATTTACAACTGTAAGTATATTACATCAAGTAAATCTGCTGTATGAACAAAGGACATGAAAAAAAAACCACTTGTGGAGAAACTATTCATTGATAGCAATCCAATAAAGTTCTATAGTAGAAGGTCTCGAGGCCATCTTCTTTTCAGACACCTCGGAGGGTTATCAGGAATAGTATGGGAAGCAAGTTGAGAGACTAGCGGATTCAAGTGTGTATGGAGCTTGTCATGGAAGGATAGGCATCTAGTTTGGGCCAAATCAGCAACATATGGGATATTAAGATCATGATGGATGGGTTTGTTGGATGGATGACATAATAAGGAGCATTGAGGATTTTACGAAGGATTGTGGATTGTTAGGATTGGATACGAGATGAATTGGATGGTTTAGTAGATCACCAAAGCTCAACTCCGTAGTCTAAACAGTTATCAGACGATAAATGTCATGTAAATGAGCCTTCTGTAATTAATTGGGAGCTTTGAACGTTTGTCCAGTAAATGTTGAAGTAGGGGAAAACGTCGAGCAGTTTCTTGTCTTTTCAGTCTTGTATGAGGATTCCAAGTGAGACCTTTGTCCAGATGGAGTCCTAGGCTCTAAAACTTAAATTTGACAAATCGTGCCAATCTAAAATTTACCTCCGCGCCTACATGGCACATAAGGCTAGATATTTTCTTGCGCTGGATATTTGACATAAGAATAAATGAATGCTATACGTCAAGGCGAAAAGAAAAACCTTATACTCAAGAAAAATGCTGCAATGGGAGCCTAGCACTAAGGTCGCATATGGAAGAAAAATATGAAGAAAATAAGTTGTGTAAACACAGTGCATTCAAAGAATCCCTTTGATTATCCCTTTATATTTCTAGAGCTTTCATTTTATTTATTTATTATTGTTCCTATTTATAATTTGTTTAATCTTTACATAACTGTAATTTCTTATCCTGCAGAGAATGACTCAACAAACAATTTTTGTTTCATTCTCATCGATAGTAACCCCAGTAAGGTCGCGTTTCTGTAAGGAAATACCTCAAAGTTTCTAACTAGAGCAAAACGTAATTTGAAAAAAAAAAATTGTAATTACTTACTGAAGTTGGTAGAATGGATGCTAATGGAAAATCTCTACAAAATTCGATTTGATTAATTACTTTAGAAAAAAATATATTCATACAAAATACACAAAACATCTCTGTTGTATAAAAATGTTTTTGTGATGTAATATTTTATTGGCGTCGACTTTTATTAACCCGATTGCAACGGGTTAATATTAATATAAATTTTTGTTTAATGCCCGATCAGCATATATTTAAAAATTGGCAAATCAAAACCCGTTGTCACTGACTTCTTTAAGCCGCTACAATAGAAAAAAAATATATTACATTTTAACGCTACAGATAAAAAATAATTTATATTTACTGTTTTTAACATCACTATGATGTTTTGTTTTTTTTACTTGTAGACATTTTGTATATTTAATATTTTTCAGACATTAACATTCTTTTATTTCTCATTTCATAATTTTTAAGTATGTTGATACATAAATTTTAGATTTTTTTTTATCAAAAGTTATAAATAATAATTTTAAGAAATAGTTTAATTTTTTTATATGTTAGCAAATCACAAAATCACGATGCCTGACTTCTTTAAGCCATTTCATAAAATATAGCATGACTTTTGACTAGAATGTATAGATTTAAATTATAATATTCTAATAATTTTTTATTTCTATTTTATTGCGATTATTTAAATATTTTTATTTTGAAGAGAAAAGATTACTCCTGGCTGGGATTCGAACCCGGTTCTTCCGCATCTCTAGCCACCAGGTCAGACAAATCCATTCTCTTCACCGATCCTATATCCCCAGATATTTCAAAACTGAGAATGCAGGGAACAGAATTAAGATAATTTTCTTATTACCTATAAGTTACATTTTTATATACAGCAATCCTAAAATAATTTTTGAAAAGTCATTATTTTATTTAATACAAAATATTCAATATCACAAAACAATACTAAGGGTGTACTCATCATTATTAATAATAATCACAAGGGAGGTACAGAATAATTACTAAACTACACTTCAATTTCTAGAATAATTTTGCGATAACTCTGATCGAAACGTTAAGTGCCTATTGTGGACCAATTAAATAAGCAGTTTTATTGCCTTTGAACGAACGGGGGGTAACCCTCCAATTATAAAAAAATCAAGTACATAAAAAAATAATAAATAAAACTAAACTTTAGAATGCTGACACTTAGTACAAAAAATATTCAAAATATAAATAACTTCGACTCAGCTAAATAATTCAAACGAAATGAAAATTAGTAAAATTTTCAATTATATAAATGCAATAATCATAATATTATACTTGTATAATGTTCATATATATAAACCCCATACATGAAATAATAATAAATTATTATATAATTGCACTCAATAAAATCGGTAATAGGTTTAATTAAAAATTAGTTTTTATTATGAACATCTTGACCAAGTAGTGATCTACGGAGCGCCTTTTAATATATATTCATATTTAATTTAAGGGGAATAATTTAAAGATTATTAGCAGCACATTAATTATTGAACGCATGTATTTATAAATTTAATATGAAAGAATTGATAGATCTTAACTTGCCATTTTAATATGACGCTTTGTAAGAGACTCGTCTATGAAAAAAGTTTTACACTGAAGGTCCTCTCTACTTGAAAGTCTTCAGTTTTTTTTTCTAATATAATCTTTTAAAGTATTTTTTTTATGAAAAAAAATTAATTTTAACGAAATTAGCTATAAATGAGATAAAATTTCTCTCTGCTAGAAGTTAAGTGCTTTAGAAGCTATCTGATTAAGTTAAAGTTCCTCTTTGAAAGGCATAAAAATTTGGATCAGGAAAAAAATGACAAAGCTAAATTAATTACCTAAGTTAATAGTTCAAATACATATATTTATAATAGTATGGTATTGGGAGCGGCGTTGCTCAGTGGTAGAGCGCTGAGTTGCCTTGCCGAAGGGTCCTGGCAGATTTAAATCCCGGTCGCTGACTTTTATTACATTTAATCTATTAGCGACCGGAGATGGATCCTAAGGGATCTAGAACTTTAAATTATGGGATCTAGGACCCTCCTAGGGCTCACCCAGCCACTATAAAGTGGGCAGCGAAATAGAGGGAAACAACTGGGGGTTGAACGCGATCTAGGGCATATCACCTCCCTGCACGACCGTCGTCGCACAACAGTCTCTACCACGTACTGAACCCATGACTCTCTATGGGTTGTAGTGATATATTTTTTTTAGATAATAGTATAAATATTTAAAATTTCGAATCACAACATTTTGTCCACATTAGAAACATTGTAAGAATTGTATGGACATTAACAATGAATATACAATACGCATTGGCTCTTTATTACATTAATATCTAATTATTCTCTCTGTAATGCTAAATGGATAATATACTCATATAAATACATTTATATGGCTGCTTAAATCTTTTATTTATTTGTTTTTAAATTAAATTTATAAATATCTAAATTTTGTAATTATTTACCTCTGTTATTCTTAAGGGACCTGGTCCCAGAAAAAAAAATATTAAACTATTTTATTCTCTTCTACTATATGGCTTATGTGAAGAATTTAGATAATTTCATCACCTACGTTACATAAAATCTACCGTTTAATTATTACTGTTATGATATATATCTAATACAATAAGTTATAAGAGACAAAACTATTTACATCTATCTATATTGAAAACAAATTACAGGAAATAAGAGGATTAACAATAAAATTATTAGTTTCTTAATAATAAAATAAAAACTGTATGATATTAATAATGACTATTAATACTCTTAATAATAAAGCAAATAGTTCAGATAAAATATAATGTGTACTATTGGAAAAATATTTAAAAATATACATAATTCAGAACAGCTTGGAAATAGTACCTACAGTTCATACCGTTACGTCTGAATTCAATACTTTTGTAGGGTTTTAATTGTAATGTTTTTGGAGTTGTTTTTAAGAATAATATCTATTATTCTTCTGCAGCTCCAGGGAATAAGTGGTTTCAAATATAAATCTTTAAATATTTATACATGCGTGCTTTGTGTAATAAGATTCTGCAATAATTAATAAACTGCAGTAATAATGAACTGGTAAAGTAATCAGCTAGTAATGGTTCATAAGATGGACCAAAGCGTAAGAGGGTGGATAGACTTGTGTGATCTAAAGGATTTGTGATTCCATGGTAGACCCCGTTTGAAAGTTTGTAAGAAGAGAATGGTGGTATCGGCATCGAGCCTTTGGGTTCACTCAGCCATAGTATAGTAATGATTTTTAAAATAAAAATTTATATGAATGTAATATAAACATGATACATTTTGTCTTCATCTCTACTTCATCTTTGAACCATACCGGTGTATCGATTCAGGCAGGAACAAAGCGTTTGGAGATGCAGAGAGCACAAATGGACCGTCCTGAGACATCAATCTTCTCAGACTCATCAACAAATGGGAAACGCCGTGAAAGAGTCGCGTAAAATTTTAAGCAGAAGAATGACAATTGCGCCCGGCAAAACGAGGGGACGATAAAAACTCAGAATTACGGTCTCTACGGGAACACTACCTACAAGCGAACACTACTAAAATGTTCTGCGCTATCTTTAAAAAACAAAGTAAATGTAATTGTCAAACAAAAGGAACATTTTATTATCAGAGGAGTTGGTTTTTTATCTAGTTGCTACACATAAAACACACATATATACATTCTTAAAAATAATTCCAAATAGGGTAACCAGTGGTGTAGTGTTATGCATAACAAACTTTTATGCCCAAGGTCGCTTTTTTTGCAGCCGCATATGGCCCAGGATTTTTTAAAGGAAGGAAACAAATTCTTGCAGTCCTTCAGAAGGGACGTAAAAGTGTTCTTGAGCCTGTTTGCAGTCAGTTCTCGTTAAAGATATCTTTTTTAATTGGTTAGGCAAAATCTAAGACTATGCATCATATCTATAAGCTATAGCAGTCTAAAGCGACGTTGAACGAATAAAAATAATAATGAATTTAAACTCTTTTGTAGAAAAGTAATGCAGGTATTCTTTATTATTTTATATAGTTTTAATTTAATATTGGAGCACGGTAGCTCAGTTTGTCTTTCAGATACTAAGCTGAAGTTACCTGATTAGAAAGTGACTAGCGCTGAAAAATGATTTATTCTGTTAAAATCAATAGATTTTATGCATCAATAGGACATGCAGACCCTCTGGGGCCCACCAACTCTCTATAAAGTTGATGGGATCAACTCTCTATAAAGTTGACGGCATTAAGTACCCCTAATTTAGAGGAAATGCGGCTGTTGACGCTTGAACGCAGACCATATAAATTAGAACAAAAGAAAGCGAAAACTCAAAAAGATACATCAAATTATCAGACGCAACCAACCTAAGATTACAACCTGGTTATAATTTGTCAGCACCAGCATAAATTAAAACAAAAATTCACTTTAATGAAGTTCAAATGCAACACATCACATATCAACAGGCAAAAAGATTCCTCAACCAAGCAAAGTCCCTCCTACTATAAATTTATGAAAAATAAATTTTACTAATCGTACCAATCTAAGCTTTGCATCAATTATAAATATGATAAAAAACCTCTACCACTGTAACCCGTGAATGGGTCCGGGGTTCTGTAAATGGTCTACCAGTCTCTAGACTGTACTGTTTGAAGGAAAACGGTTGTGCAGGGAGATGATTTGTCCTAGGTCACGTTCAACCGCTAGATTTTCCCCCCTTATTTTAGGTATTCACTTTATAGAGGCTGGGGGAACCCTAGGAGGGATCCCATACGGTCCATCTCCGGCTGATAACAGACTAAATCAAAGTCTAGAAAGAAGCGGAATTTGAACCCATATAAATATGATAAATTTATGTAACACAAGAGGCCCCCTCTAAAATATATCTTCGCATTCTTTAGATTATATTTTGATAAAATAGCCTATTGCAGGATTTTCCAATACCAGCTGATTTAATTAAAATGGAGACAAATGTATGGATGAAATTTGGATTTTCCACAGTGGAAAATAGAGAACATGCGGTTTGTCTGGACTGGCTATTTCCTTCCCAGCTGTTCACTTTTCCGCCCGATTGTGTCCAGCCTTGTATTGACAAAACCATTCTTTATGTTCGCCCCAGCTCTCCATGGAGGGCTCCGGCCGGCAAATACTATGACCTATGGCCCTTTATAAAATGTCAAGAAACGCAGTCGCTATTTGTCTTAATGTTAGTTGCAACAACGAACAGGCATGAGAATGGAGAGAAGAGGGAAAAAGACTGAGTGAGAGAGAGAGAGAGAGTGAGAGAGTGAGAAAGCAGGGAGATGATTTGTCCTAGATCACGCTCAACCGCCATGTTATATCCCTTATCTTAGCCATCGACTTTATAGAGGCTGGCTGAGCCCTAGGGTATTACCAGATCCTAATGAATACATCTTTGGCTAAGAGATAAAATAAACTCTGCTACAGCATCCTTCAGCACAGCATCTCAGCGCTCTACCAATAAGCCACTCCACCCCCATAACAACTCAATAGCATCCAAATATAAATAATATTTTACAGTTTCTTATAAGATAAGACAAAAATACCGTACTTTGTTAATGACGCAAACGAATCTCAGTGTACTGTAATTTATATCAATCGAATCTCTCTGTCCTATCTATATCAATAAAGCTTATTTGGTATAAAGTAAACACATTAACATTAAAATTTCAATAGATCTATACCGGTATTATTCTGGACATTGAAGCTCAGTTTAGTACATTTTTTGCACCCTCCCAATCAGTACCTGTTAAAATATGAGCACTAACTTTGAGATGGTAAATATTGCATTAAATTAGATAATGAACTTAGATAATGAATCTGAATGAAATGAATATGTAGATTTTTATTAGATTAATTTATTGATATTTACAACTGTAATAATATTACAAGTAAATTTGCTAATATGAACAAATGACATGAAAACAAAAAGCAATTGTGGAGAAACTACCCATCGGTAGCACTCCAATAAAGTTCTATAGTAGAAGATATCGAGGCCATCTTCTTTTCAGACGCTTCGGAGGTTTATCAGGAATAGTATGGGAAGCAAGTTGAGAAACTAGCGGATTCAAGTGTGTATGGAGCTTGTCATGGAAGGATAGGTATCTAGTTTGGGCCAAATCAGCAGCATATGGGATATTAAGATCATGATGGATGAGTTTGTTTGTGACATAATAAGGAGCATTAAGTATTTTACGAAGGATTTTGGATTGTAAGGATTGGATAGGAGATGAATTGATTTTTTTTTTATTTAATTATAGTTTTGTGTATATATACATATATATATATATATATATATATATATATATATATAAAAAATTTATTGTTTACTATAAAAATGTTGTAATCTTGTTTTATTGCAATCCCTGTATTGAAGTCACAGACCTAAAATCGAAATATTGGATTAAGAAGTAGGTTGCTTAATTTTTTAAATATATGCATTCTATTTTTACCATTTAAATTGAAAAACTTGAATTGAATTGAAAAATTGATCTAGCACGACAAAAGACTAAGCAAGATATTCGCTCCACTGCTAGACAACGCCATTGAAATATCACAAAAACTATTTTATATAATAGAGAAAAATATATTACAAATGTTTTTTTATAAAAATAAATGTAATATTTGTTAATATACTCAAATTAATTAATAAAATATAATTTAAATATGGACAATCCTATAGAAAGCGGTAGAGAAAGACAAAACCGAAACACAGATCAGTCGTGCGTGATAGTAGAGTCTCTGCCCCTGACAGTATCACCTGCATTGGACTTAAAAGTTATTTATTTTTTATTATTTGATGGAATAAAATATTTCCTCATAAATTTTATGTTAATACATATGGAAATATTAATAATTTGTTTACATTTTAAAAGAAAATGAATAACCAATATAAATTTATTCTTGCTATTAATTCTTTATTTTATAATTTTTAATATCATATACTAATTTTCCTAATATCAGAAAAAATGTATTGTTTCAAACCAAACCAATTAAAAGTATTGATTCAATAGAGAAAAAAAAAGAAGTTTAAAATACTTATTCAACATACAGAGAAAAACGATTATTTAAACGTATAATGAACTATACAAAAAACAAAGATAACAAATTATTTCGAAAATTTTAAAAAGCAAATTTGGGCAATATAAAACTTGTAAAATAAAACTTCAACTAAACAGGATTCGTAATATTCACTAAACCATAATGAAGAATAATGTATTGTTAAGATAATACATAAATATATATTAACTATTTATAGTATAGAAAAAAATATGAAATTTAATTCCACTACTAATTTTTTAACGTAATAATAAAAGAAAATTATTTACATATCTTTTATTTTTTTTGTAAATATTATATTATTATATTATATTAATATATTATTATATATTAAAAATCAGAGTAAGAACCCTAGTTGATAAAATAGATGTGTTTTATGAATCATTTATTCTATTAAAAACCATGGATCGACCCTATGGGATCTGCAGATGGTCTGGAGGTTCATCCAGCCTTTATAAAATCGGGTTTTTTAATTGGGGGAAAGCTGGCGGTAAAACATGGTCGTGACCTAATTATCTCTACAGCAACCGTTGTTTAGGAAATAGTACAGTCCTTATCATGTACTTAGGCCAATATATTTATATATTAATTTATTACGTGTTATAGAAGAACAAATGAAAATAAGCAATGCTTTTGACGTTAGTAGGAGATACTTGTAACATGTAATGTGCTTATTATTTTTAGTAATTAATAAAGCTGCTAAAGAGGAAGGCACTGAGGAAGGATGGTTCATGTTTGGGCCTTCTTGTTCCGTTTATTTGGTTTTCCATGTTTTCATTCTTTGCGAGAATCCAGATTTTCTTTCTTCGTTCCATTTTGTCCCAGTTCTCGGCGCTTTTGTCTCTGGCTTAACCTCCCATTTTCAACTTGTTTCTTGTGTTCATGTCTTCATTAGTAATTTTGGCTGATTCTCTTAATATTTCGGATCAATTTCCCTCCATTAACAAGGGAACCTATGTATTTTACTAATCTTTTTGTAAGTCTTTGATCAGGAAGTCTCATAATGTGGCCATAGAATATAACACGTCTTTTCCTCATTTCGATCTCAATGTTAGAATATTCTTCAATTGGTCCCGGATTTTTCCTAATTATTTTCCTTTCCTCTTTCTGTAGATTGTCCTTATCAGTTAAGTGTCAAGGTTTCGCTGGCATACAAAATTGTTGGTTTAATTACAGTATTATAAGCTTTAATTTTTTTATTTAGAGATCAACATTTTTTATTGTAAAAGTTTTGCACCAATCCTAGGCTTCTAAGAGCTTTTCGTATTTATTAATATGCTTATTTATATAAGAAATTCTGTATAAAATATGGGTACCTTTGAAAGGTAAAAAAAAAGTTAGACACACAGTGTACGGGTATATTCCAACAAATAAACGTCATTTTAAAAATTACTTTTAAAATATGGGGTTTCCTATTACATAGTTGCTATGCACTTTCATTATCTACTCACTGATAACACACAATAGCCGTTGAGATCTGTCGGCTGAAGATAATAGGGACAGGTCCCACTGCCTAGGGCGCGGTACGGTGGCCCTCATAGGGCTTGGGTCCTTGCTGATAGTACCATTAATGTCGGGATAAATTACACTAATGCGAGAACTACTCCAAGTCCCTTGCTTAACTGCTTCGGCTAAACCCTCCACGTCCGAATCCAACACAGGCTACGCATATCAAGCCACTTGAATAAGTTGCAAACTGTTTAATATTCTTTGATAATAATAATGATAATTAAATTTTAAGTAATTATGTATCCTCTTAAATATTTGTTTATAGAATAATTTATTAATATTTACAACTGTAATTATATTAGAACAAGTAAATCTGCTGAATGAACAAAGGACATGAAAAAAAAAAACACTTGTGGAGAAACTATCCATTGAGGGCACTCCAATAAAGTTCTATAGTAGAAGGTCTCGAGGCCATCTTCTTTTCAGACGTATCGGAGGGTTATCAGGAATATTATGGGAAGTAAGTTGAGAGACTAGCGGATTTAAGTGTGTATGGAGCTTTTCATGGATGGATAGGTATCTAGTTTGGGCCAAATCAGCAACTTACCATATAGTATATTAAGATCACGATGGATGAGATTGTTTGTGGCATAATAAGGAGCATTGAGGATTTTACGAAGGATTTTGGATTGTAAGGATTAAATACGAGATGAATTGGATGGTTTAGTAGAACCCCAAAGCTCAACTCCGTATGTCCAAATAGGTCTGATAACTGTCATGTAAATGAGTCTTTTGTAATTAATTGGGAGCTTTGAACGTTTGTCCAGTAAATGTTGAAGTAGGCGAAAACGTCGAGCAGTCTCTTGTCTTTTCAGTCTTGTATTAGGAAACAATACTTTTAAAACAAATATTAATGTTAATTTTGATGATCTTTTCTTTTTTTAAAATCTCATTTAATATAAAAAATATGATGAAATAAAGTAATATACCTGACTTTGATCAGAAAATGTCGATATCTGGTTAGTTTATGCTTTATAAAAATAAATAAATGAAATAGACATTCTTAAAAACAAATCACTTTAATCGGTATAATTAAACATCTACACAGTTTTGATTTTGAAGGGCTGGAGATAAAAAAAATAGTTAATTGCTACATTTCTCCCTACTTAGGAGTAAGTTTTTTAACCTCATTTTTAACAACCATTTTCTTCCTCATATATATATACACATACATCGAATCTTCGGGTACGCAAAACCATTTATTTCTGAAGAGAGTGCAAAAACCTAAGTTAGAAACTCGTTAGTATAATCAGTTATTTCAGAAAGTTTTTAATACTTTCGAGAGGTATATTTATAGAGGAATTAGTGTTGTTCTTTTCGAAGTCCTTATTGAGGCAAAACAATCGAACATCAAATTAGAGAGAAGTGTTAATTCAGTCCCGCAAATTACAGGCACTTCCCAAGATTACTAGATAGCTCTTCAATTGTAACAGTTAACTAGTTGATAACTGGAACCTCCGAAGACAAACCGAATATAACTTCGTGGAACCACATCATGATAATGAAACGGTTACACACCTTTAAGGAACTAATCACTCAGTAAGCAGATGCTTCAATATTCCAATGGTTCAACTTTAGAACAAAGCCGTTTACGATTGTACGAAACTCGGGTACATTATTGAAGCTAACACCCAATACGTGAACAGGCACGCACTAGAGCGAAACGTTAATCTCCAGCTCGTGGATTTAATACAGCGATCTAACCTTAATGTGGCGCCTAAACAATACAAATGGTTGAACAAAACATACATGGACATGTTCTATGTTTAAATAACTGTGGAAATGGTTTGTTAATTGATTCAACATAACTTTATGCTGCTACGACTAATCGGGCGATGCTACAGTGGAAGTCCTAAATTTTACCTATCCACTATAATATATATATATATATATATATATATATATATATATATATATATATATATATAATTAGGATAGGGATCATAAAGGAGTACCTGCCACCCCTTCATTTTACGTACCTATCGAAGAAAGGCACAACGAAGGAATTTTGATTTCCTATATTGGAAATGTTTGCGTGTAGATCTATTATATTATATTAACACTTTATTGAAATATTACAATCTGCCACTTGTGGGCAATAAGTAATAGTGGTGTGTAGCTTACAGTCATTCCATAACAAAACAATAATATAAACAAAATAAAATAAATAATTATATACATGCGGAAAAATATATACATGCGGTAACAGAAAGAAATTAATGCGAAATAATAATAAAATAAAGTAAAAAAAAAATAAAAAATAATAATAATACTAATAATAATAAAAAATAAAATAAAATGTTCACATTCATACCCTATTTACAATTTGCCTGGGGTCCCCGAACTGAGCTTCTTCCCCAGGAATGAGGGCAAAGCAGGAGTCCGGGAGGCCCCTGCCACCTTTCCCAGCCGCGTCACTGGCATTAAACGCCAATGGAAGCTGGTTAAGGGCGCTTCAATAGATCTACTAGCTATTAAAAACTTGTTCGCGAAAGCAGAAAATAAAAATATGAAAAAAAAAATCATTAAAACTGAGAAAAAATTAAATAATAAAATTATAAACAGAGGCAGTAGTAAGAGGAATGATAGCATACTTAATAATCATTTATGTATAATAAAAGAATTAAAAATAAAGAAAACATCTATACATCCTTAAGATAATTGATAAAAAACAATAAGAAAAATAATTATTATGAAATAAATGAGATAAGAAATGTTAAGATTATATGAAAAGCTAGTTTGGTAATTAAACATATTGATATTTATTTAGTAAAATTTATTGAATATAAAAAAAAACAACAACAAAAAAATGTACTATTACAATCCAATATTGTATATGATAGAAACAATACTATTTCTAGAACACCGGTTATGCAGAAAGATTAGTCTGAGATGGCCCTCAACTTCCAGGTTTTTTCCCCGAGGGTACCCAATTTATAAAATCTGGGTGAGCTTCAGGGGAGTCACAGTAGGGTTGGGCGATAGTCGATAGCACTATCGATAGGACAATACTATCGGCTGAAAACTATCGAATGCTATCGATAGTTATTCGATAGCTGCTTCCTTTTTCCCCAAACATATTCCATAAAGAATTTTTAATAATTTAATTAAATTAAGGTAATTACCTATTTGAAATTTGCAGGATTATAAATTATAAGATTATATCATAAAGATGAGAAAAAAAAGTAATTACAATTTACATGTTTATAATATCAATGAACAAATAAAATCTTCAGAAAAGAAAAACAACGAAATAGTTAATTTGAGCCACATATTTCCCGAAAGAAAAACAAGCATTTCTAGTTGAAAATTTTAGAATTGTAGAAAAAGATCGCTAATTAAAGAGGAAGTTAAGGTTATAAAAACCTAGAAGAGGCAATGCTCAATACCGCGAGTTTGGTTTCTTTGGACAAGTGTGAGACTGCGTGCACTACCCATCATAATGTAATTAGTAATTTCGGATAATTAAATAATGACACGTCCGGTGCGGCATCAAAGTTATATAGAAGAGAACTCTTGAGCCCTAGGAATTCCGAGTTCAATTTCAAAAGAACTCGACACTGGAAAGGGACAGATCAGCATAATTCCGAGAGTTTCAGAACTTGAGGGCAAAAAAGAACCATCGATAGTCGACACTATCGATAATGACCATCGATAGGCACCTATCGATATATCGATAGTAACTATCGACTATCGCACAAATCTAGTGTGTACATTCTACAGTCGCCTATCTGTGTTGTGTTATTAATGGAATAACTAATGTATCTGCAACAGCTGTATTTTAACCCGGGACACTCAACTTAGCAACATACCACTCTACACTTAGCAAACCCGCTCCTTGCACGAACATGTTGTCCTTCACGATAAAAGAAATATAAAATGACTATTAGAATGCAATTGGAAAAATAAAAAAGCTTAAAAAGTATCACCAGGGTATATAAATAATTAAATATTCACATCAATGAAGATCAAATGCAACACATCTTGCATCAGCAGTCAAAACAGATTCTTCACTCAGATAAAGTAACTTTACTCAAAGGTTGTATGTGTTAAACTTGAATTTAGTAGTTCTAACAAACTAAAATTTATCGGTTCGGTAGATACCGCATTAGATCCGTGGCTGTTAATAGGTTAAATCGTTTTGGATTTGAATCCGTAACCTTTAGCATAGGTGTAATGATTTCAGAGCAAATATTTTGAATGTTAAACCTAATAAGAATTTTAAATAAGAAACAACAAAACAAAGTTATTAGTGTTAGTTAAACGAAGTAGAACACACTTTTGAATATCTGAGTAAGAAAAGTCCATTAGTACCATTAACAGTCGGTTTGTTGATTAAGTTTTTTGTTTCATTTTGCCTTCTACCCTAGAACCGTCCACACAAAAACATTCTTCATCCCCCATAGCATTTAAATAAACCCACCTTGGAAGGATTTTTCGGGATGAAATATAGATGTAAAGGAACGGCGGCCGTATTCGGAACAGCAACCGCTTCCGCCATGAATAATAAGGAGTAATTAGTGGGCCTTGGTGTACACCCGGCAAAAGGAACCAGTGAATAAAAAAGAAAATCTGGACTGCTCCACGCAGCCTTGCACCAGCGGATGTTAGATTACCATTCAGCACAATATCCCGAGGTGTGCTTAGCCTAATTAAAAAATAATTAATGATAAGCAGGCGATAATGGAAGCCGAACTCTCCTATATTTTATATTCAAAGCAATAGGCGGACGGAGTCCATTAGAAATATTTTAATTAATATAAGTCATTAGCGAAAGCTTTCACGTTCAGAAATTAATCATATTATTGTCAATTACAATTGTTTAAAGTCCATAATATATTTATTGAATATATAAGAGGAAGAGATAAATTTTATATTTTAAAACTGAATAAACTTATTATTCAGAAAACATAAAAAATAAACTGTGGCAATAAACTATAAACAAATATTTCCATTACACTTTTTATCGGTAGTAGTTAAAAAAAACCGTACCGCTGCAACCCATGAACGGATCTGTACTTATTTTCAGAGACTACTGTTTCATGGACAACGGTTCTGCAGGGAGTTGATTTGTCCTAGATCACGCTCAACCGCCGGATTTTCCCTGAATTTCGGGTATCCTATTTTTATAACCTTTTATAGATGCTGGATGTGCCCCAGGAGGGTCTTAGATAAATTATGATCCATGATATAATCCATCCAATATGATCCATCCCCGGCCACTACAGACTAAATAAAAGTCATGCCTGCAGCGGGATTTGAACCAGGATTTACGGCTTCAAGCTTATGTAAATTTTATTATTGTCTAGCTTTACTCCTAAACATATTAAATTACAATATCCAGTCAAACACTTATTTTGTCCTACCCTAATGACCCCATTAAAATATCAGTTCCCATTCAGTATTGCTTTGAAAGTATTTTGCATTAAATAAAGTAATGCATGAATTGGTAGATAAATTACTGTAAACATTCTTCATACACAACTTAATTATTTTTTTATATATCTCGGTGCTTTCATTTATTTTTTCTCTCTTATCTTAATGCTTGATATTTTTTATTCTTTTTTTTCCCCTACCAGAACATACCTTTTAGTTTATATTTATTTTCATGCTATTATTTAAATACTGTATTATTTTTATAATGTCGCCATTGACCAGATATATATTTATTAAATCTTGTAAACTTCTGTTATTCTTAAGCAACCTGATACCAGAATAAAACCATTTTTCTATTGTATTCTATTCTAATGACATCTTATTTTTAAGTTTGTTATAGATAAGAAAAATGTCTTCAACTCATTTCACTTGATTCTCTTGTATTGAAATAACAGTTCTAAAATCGAAATATTAGAATATGATGCAGCTTGTTTTACATTTTATTTTATGTGACTAATTAGAGAATTATGAACTTTGAGATACGCCAATTGTTAAAAATATTAATAATTTCACTGATTATACAAATCCTCGATCCGTTTCTAGGCAACGCAAATAAAATATTCCATCACTAGAAACATTTTTATATAATAGAGAGATAATTGATAATTGCGTTTGATTAAAAAAATTCTTAGTTATGCCGTCCTTCGGAAGGGCCGCTATACGATGTCCGGTACTCGATAAAAATCCCTTTCGTAACTAAACCAGGATTTAAAAGGTCAAAATTTAGAAGACCCTAAACCCTGCAGCATCGTCTGATTAGCCGTAGCAGCATAAAGAGGCGTTAAATAAACAAGCAAACAAACAAAATAGATAAATAAAATTAGTAATTAATCAAAAGATACAAAGGAAGAAAATTTTATTTTATTAAAGAAAGCCCAAAAATAACAGTATAGATATAGTAATTAAAGAAAAGATAAATAATTAAAATATTTCTTTATAATTTAAACATTTCTATTTTATTTATTTATAATTTAAACATTTCTATCAAATTTAATCAAGAGTTTAAAAATTATAAACTGTGATTACTGTATATGAAATTACATATCGTTATATTATTTAATTGAATCTAAATATTTCCATCTACATCAAATTTAATTTCTTGTGAAACAAAATTTAATGGTTTAAAATTTATTTAGTGAGCAAGCAAGACTCCCCCTCCCTAATACGCCCACAACAAATTTTCTATACCTATTTCCATTAATTTAGATATTGCTTTTATGCAATTGCAATAATGGAAAATTATTAGTAATGCTAAATTAGTATTATTATTTAATTATAAAGGATATTGCAAATATACAGGCAGCGCCTAAGGCGGACTTTGGTGCAAACTTAGGAATGTAATTTAAGCACGACCGCACCCTTTTTGAATATTCCATCACCTTTTCATTTTAATAAGGAAGAGGAGAAGAAAATATGTCAAGGATTTTCCAAAAGCAGGTTGAGAAAAAACATAACTTTAATAAACTGCAAACTACAAGCCGTGATCAAAATAGTTATCTTGATTGTTCATCTTATCAAAGGGATTTATATTTTAATTTATTAAAATATTAATAAAGATACACAAATTATATTGATAATTTGCTATAACAATATGTTTTATCAATAAACATTTTTTAGAACGTTTCATCCATCATATTTACATAGTTTTTACTGGCCACAAAATACTACTATTTTTAGTTTTTTTTACTAAAAAATAACAATTAAATATGAAAATATCTTGTAGTTCAATAATATAGTTTGTAATTGTAACGTTTATAACCGGGTTCTATCGCAGCTCATTCTCGTAAATAAGAAATTCAATACTAAAATGTTGATAACAGAGAATGTGCGAATGAAGGATATTTAACTTTTTTATTATTAAATAATTATAGCAATCGTAAAGGAAAATTACAAATTCACTGTCCGTGAAATCCGTTAATATTGTATGATTTGAAATTAGTTGTCACTATTTGACATAACGCACAAATTACTTTTACACGTTACGAAGGTTTGCAACAAAGCAGCAATCTGGTTTGCATCTACTTATCTTCCGAGATAGAATATTGACCTCATAAACTAGGCTAATTTAAAATGTCTTAATTGATTAGCTGGATTAATTACATCAATTAATAACACCTTTCCTAATATTAAAACATGCATGTCAACAACAATACTATTGTAAATGGATAGTAATGCTATTTATTTTCATAATATTCAAATATTATTAAGAATTACATACACATTTATATTATAATAATAAATCCCTAATACTCAACAAATATCTTCCTTGACGTCTATTTCCTCTGAAGACATCAATAAAATAATAAAATAGAAGTTAAAAATTGTACGTTTTTATTTATTCACTTAATGAAAAATATTTATTCAATATTATTTAACGTGAAATTAATATTGCTTTAAGTTAGTAAAATATATATGTTAAAGTAAGAAAATTTTATTGATATGTGATAACGGGTAACACGTAATGTACAAGCCTTACAGTACCTTTGATTATATATATTTGGGACATAAAAAATTGTTATATCTTATTAAGAATAATATTATTGTTATATTATGATTACTAATACTGCTCTGTATATTATTATTCCTATAGAAAAAAATTATATTTAATAATGAACTACAGCCGATTTTTTTATTTAAGTAGTTACAGTAGATTCTCCAATATATCAAATATTTCTTAAGATTTATTTAAGAATTTCCAGTGATTTTTAATTAATTTTTCGAATAATGTATTTTCCTTAATTTAAAAATATTATCAGTCATATGTTTTGTACTGGAAATAGGGAGCAGTGAATTTCTCGAGTTAGATAAGCAAATTGTTATCATAAAATTTTAATTTCTGAGCTTTTTTTTTACTGCATGCATTTTACTGAATTTTTTGCTGATGCAATAAAATTTGGTCATGCACTCTTTAGCTTGTTTTCTCTGTATTAAAATAATTAATAATTAAACTAAACATCAAAATATTTTTTTTTTAAACTAAAATTTCGATGTTTAGTTAATATTTAATTATCTTAATACAGAGAAAACAAGCTAACCTATCAATTTATTTATTTAATAATTAATTTATAAAATATAATAGTTTAGAACAATATAATACTTTTTATTAATATTTGTTGTTATTTAATTGCTAACTTTAAAAATATAAAAAATTTCATCACTACAACATATGGAAGGTTCTGATTTCGGTATAAGATAGCAACTATATTATTGCTAAGACTTACAAACCCAACAAACCAACAAAGTCCTGTTTATGATACACATACCATGGAGGCTGAGTGAGACCAGGGAGATCCACAGACGATAATATATAAAATAATTTACTTGCCACCGGCTGGTTAAAACGCTGTATTTTAAGCACTCTACATACTGAGCTATTCCGAACATTATTATTAGTAATTATTTTTTGTAGAATTTTAGTCGAAAAACTTGTTTTAGTGTTTAGTATGGTTTGTTCCAGCAACAAATATTCTAACATTAATTAATACGTTGAATTGTTCCTTGTGGACGTAGAATTTTGAGATGAAGGTATAAACGATATTATAAGGAAACTAGGTTCGAGGCTTTGCGGATAGGAATGGAAAGAGAATTCCAAAGAGGATTGAAGAAAGAGGGGTTTGCTAAAGCGAAGGAGTTTGTAGTGATGGAGTATTCGGATCGTTTGGTTGTGATACAGTATTCAACGCAGGGGATTCGGAAAGGCAACCACATCAGGGTTATTGAGGTTTTATTTTTATTTTTAGGGTGTTGGGGAAGGAATGTAGTGCATAGAATAATTTAAGTTTAGTTCTACCATAAGGCCCTGTAGTGGGGTCATAACCGAAAGTCTTGCATTTGCCATTGTTACGTAGTGTCACTTCAAATACAAAAATACTTTTTTTTATTCTACTAACACATAAAATTTATTTAAATGATCAATTCGTATGACCAAAAAAAGGATTTTTACTTTTTAGTACATAATATTTCGCATAAAATGATTGTTTACTAGAAAAAACGAAGCTAAAAAGGAAATAAAAGCGGGATTAAAAAAAGTAAATGCCTGCTGATATTCAGTCTCGAAATTACTAAGCTCAGGTCTTTTGTGCCCCGAAATCTAAAAATCAGAATTTTTAAAACAATCATCCTTCCAACTCGGGTAAGAAACGTGGCCGCCAACGCTGAAGAATGGGCAACATCTCAAGATATTCGAAAATAAGGTGTTGCGCAGAATATCCGGTCCTAAACATGACGAGACCAATGGAGAATTCAGATTACACAAAGTAGAATTGCGAAGCATTCACCCGGTTAATATTATTCAAGTGGTAGCATCACGAAGATTAATATGGGTTTATTAAGTTGTTGAACTGATTAACGAACAAGTGGTTGTCTAATTTTCTCCAAAATGTGTTGTATGTTGTAAGTAAGTAAATTTCTTGTACTTAAGTAAGCGGAATCGAGTTATTTTCGTAGTGAATAAGGGGCTAAGTAAGCCATTGGCTTGAAAAGGAGTTGTTTATATTGCAGCCACAAATCCCACTTAACCACTTATTCACCGGGGTTGTAGATATTTACTTATTGTATCTTTATAGTACAGTTGTAAATTTCCCTTTAATGTTTAAAAATAATTCTATTATATATTTACCATGAATTGGGATAGACAGGAGTACTTTTGAGATTTCAGTATGTTCTATATCCATGTAATATGCCCTACATATTTAAGCGCTCCGACATCATTATTCTTGTCATCATTATTACTGTGTCAGGATGTACCGTTGCGAGCGTCACTTCCACTCATTACTAACCTTTATAACTCTAAAAATATGTGAACCTTTCTTTCAAAAATCAGTAGTTCCCTTTCAGCAGTTCTCGAAGTATGAGTCACACTAATGTTTTGTGAACATAGAGCTTGGTTTGTCTGGAAAGTATCGTATCATCTGTTGGCGGCGATGATTCTTCTCCTTCTCTCTATATCGGGGCTATTGTCCTGAGAGACCCCAGGAAGAAGAACTCTCTGACCTTTTCGAATCTTATTAAGACTTATTATTTAATAATAAGAAAAACTTCCTAGACAATTTAATAGAGCCTTGAGAATATGTTGGGGTTTCGAAACATTACAGTCTCTACTATGTACCATTCCCTACCTGGGTCGTAGTTGTACAGGTTACATCTAAACGCGAAACTGCTTATCGTACCAGGAATGGTTTCAAACCACCAAGGCACAAAAGGGTCAACCGGGCAATGGACACTCGAAAGCGAATTAGAGTTTTTTATCCTGTGATCGGCCGGACATAAAACGGTTGAGTCCGGAATAGGAATGGCCCGCTATTGAGAAGTGGGGAATTAGTTTACACCTCTATTCATTGGCGAGCCCTTTCAGGGGCCGAAGGACGGGTCATTGTTGGGCGGGTGTGTTCGCTTATCTCCTCTATGTCCCACTCTCTCCTCTCTCGCATTATCTCACTCCTTTGTAGCCCTTCATTATTATAATTTATTTAACAAAGGCACTGGGTTTCGTGCTAGGAGCCAACTTGTATAATATAATTTAGCACGTACATCTAGAGATTTTAGTTTGTTTATTTGTTCATATTAATTGAAATTATTCACGTAATGCTGTTATGGCTAATCGGACGATTTTATAGTTGGGATCCTGAATTTTGCCTAATCAGTTATAATTAACATAGGGATCTGCTATATTCACTGCCCAAGCAATGATCTCGAAGAAAAGTCAGACCCTTTGATCTGAATAGTAAAGTAATAAAATGGTATGCCATCCTGAGATCGTTATACTTGTAAATAACGATAATAACTTGTATAAATTCTATTCTCTTCTCCAAAGGTTGACGTGACTGACTGACTACGAGTTGGTTATTAAATAAAGATCCTTTTCAATTAAATTGAGTAACATTATTTTATAGTGTGCTGATAATAGTCACAAGTTGACTTACATATCTATTTAGAAAGAATAAAAACGGAGCTCTTTCGCTATATGTGACAGTCTGCCTGTTGAGTTGCTCGCTTCTTGCCTATTACTACCGCTGTCCTGTAACTTAACGGCACAGGTTTCGGCTAAGCAACCTGATCAATGACCCTTACGCTATTTATTTAGAAACTCTTCACTTTCCAAATTTTTAATAACAAATAATAAAATAAGTTTTGCATATAGCAGATCTTTAACGAGTTACTGATACCGCACAGGCACCTCTATCATATGTCCCTTTCTAAGACATCATAACCATGGATTTTTTACAACCATTAACATTCATAGTTTGTACTCTTGTAGATGAATATCTACACACCCTCTAAGATATTTTACTTATCTAAGATAACTAAGGCATAGATATATACATGTATACTATATACTCATATATCATATACATATACTATAGTATATGTATACGATGTAGGCGATTTGTCCGAAATCATAATACAAAGCTAGATTTTCCCACAATTTAGGGTACACTATTTATTGGGACTGTGTGAGCCCCAGGAGGATCAATCAATCTCCATCGTTGATATCAACGTATTAAATAATTTCTACTCCCCAGTTCCGGTCCTCTACCACCCTTCTTATTTTATATTTACAACATTAAATGATTTGTAAAACGTAAAAAAAAAAAAAACAAATTCTAAAGGTATTTTACTATATTTTGAAAATTTTATTTTTTAATCAATAATTATTTTAAATTATTCTAACGGTCTTATAATCTAACATATAAAATTGACGTGTCACAGTGTTTGTAATAAAACTCCTCCGAAAAGACTAGCCAGATTCTTATGAAATTTTGTGTCTATATTCAATAGGATGTAAACTATTTTTCATACCCCTAAGGGATATGTGTCGGCCATTATTATCGATTATGTGTAATTTGAATCCACCAATTATGGAATCTTACACGTTTGGTCATGAAAAATATCACCGGGAATGTTATGAATGCAGCAATGTTGACTGGCATTTTTAAAGGAGAAGTCGTCCTGCAGCCACGTATTCCAATAATAACATCAGAACCCATAATACTGTTCAAAAGACTTTAATTTGATATAAGCTTGGCTTTTGCTAATAGGTTTCTCCCATGGACAATTATATGTTGCATGCTCACGTGTTAGTAAACCATCTAATCTATTTGTATTAGCAAAGGACAGTTTGTGTGCAAAAAACATTGTGCATCGATCAGCGCTCAATGAAATTGAAATAAATAGTTATAATTTAACAAAATATTATTAGCCATAATTAAAAATCAACCATGATATACCTCATTTATTAAACTAATGTTTATATTTTATTAGTTAAGACTTGTGTATATTATTTATTTATTATATACTATACTTGGGTATAAGATGAATAAAATGTAAAATCAAAAATCCATTTAATTCATTTTTTCCATTCATTCATTGTTTCTTTAAAATTCAATTTTTAACGTATTATTTTTTTAAAACTATACAACAGCCACAGCAATGCTTGGCCAGGTCAGCTACTAGTTATATAAAATTTACTTGAAACAGTGAAGAAAAACCCAGCTCTTTCAAAACATAAAATTTTGAATAACAAAGCAAGTTTGAAAACAAAACAACTATTTAAATTTTTGAGAAAATCTTCTTTCTTTCTTTATCCAACCCCCGTACGTGGTTCATCAACGATTCGACGTCAAGCCTCCCAATATGGGCGGTCGTTGTAGCAGAATCATTTTTGAGAAAATAAATGATAAATATTTTCATAATAAGACTTCTTAATAAATGACTATAAAAATTACAGAAAGATTAAGTTGGGAGAGTCAGAAATAGTGTTCATTAGAAAACATTATTGTGCATACTTTTAAAGTTGCAATTAAAAACATATTTGCAATTATTTTTTTTAATTTTACCTGCATGACTTTGTATTGAGAATTGTATCAAAGTCATTCGAACAAAAATATCTTTCTCAGACTTATTTAAAAAAAAATTAAAGCTCAAGATTTAAAAAATATCAAGTATAAATCTGGAAAACGTCAATAGCATTGTTAAAGTCTAATTTAAAGAAATTAAACAATTAGGGAAAAAGCTTAGAGAAACTAATCGATGTTTTTATCTCACTTATTTTTTCGTTATTCAATTCGTATGTTCTGACAGATTTAAGAAAGAAACGTATTTTTGCTAAAAATACTTAAAAATAAATACAGATAAACAATAAAATATGCAAAACGGTTTTTCTTGATTAATTTAATAAAATGTTTTTATTCTATATATAATTCTAAAAATGTAGATACATATCTATTAGCCCCTTATGACGTATTAATGATTTCTAAATAATATATTTATTTTTCTACTCGAATAACAGAATAAAGCATCTAATTTTAATAACTCAAAAGTTATTAAATAATTTAAATGTCATTATCATGATATTTTGAACAATTTAAATTTTTATAACTTTTAAAATTTCGTAATAAATTATAAAAAAAATTCTGTTTGTCACCTTGAGTCAAGTCACAACAGGTTTTAATTTTTCATTAATTTTCTTTTTAATTTCTCGTATGTAAATGTAGAAAATTCGTGTATTACGGTAATCATTTCATCAAGTAATGAACGTTTAAACAAATATTTCGAAGTATAGATGATGATACAAAGTAAAAAGTATACATAGATCGGTTCTTTAGTTTATTTAGTCAGTAATGATTAAATACAGCCCCGGTGAATAAGTCGGATTTCGTACAGAGAGAGCTAGGAAAGGAGTTGTAATATAAGCAATAACTCCTTTTCAAGCCAATGCCTTACTTAGCTCCTTATTCAATACGAAAATAAGTCGATTCCGCTTACTCTCGAAAAGAAACTCGTATTGGAGAAAATTAGACCTAACCAATTAGATATACTATCAGTAATACAATTATTTTTATTTTTCAGAATATTGAAAAGAAAAAAAATGAAAAGTTGTAACTTAGCTGTTTGCAACAAACTGCGGAAATTATACCAAACATGAATATGATAATGGATTAAATTGGTCAGCGGGAGAAGTCAAAGATTACACAAAATAATATTATTTTATGTTATACCAACGTATCGGCATAAGATGTAGTCCGACTTCAGGGCTGGGTAAAGAAAAATATCATTATATATATATATATATATATATATATATATATATATATATATATATATATATTGAAAAATAAAAAGAGACCTTACATAAATGTTAAGACCGTGGAAAAATTCCAACGAAAAGCCCTTAGTCTCCAAACTAAAACAGAAATTGAAATTATCTGTCCAAATATTTCGCCCATTCAGGCATCCTCAGGGTAGATAGAGAAAGAACAAAAAACAAAACAAAACATGAATAATGCACCCAAGAAGCATCCCACCATTCTCCAAGGCTCATAGTTGTCATCAGAAACTAATTAGTTGCATTTGAGCCTTGGAGGTGGTGGGATGCTTCTTGGGTGCATTATTCATGTTTTGTTTAGTTTTTTGTTCTTTTGTGTTCTGTTTTTTTCTCTATCTACCCTGAGGATGCCTGAATGGGCGAAATATTTGGAAAGATAATTTCAATTTCTGTTTTAGTTATATATATATATATATATATAATGACATATGAATGACAGATTTTATGAACAGAATCGATAAGAATGAAAATAAAAACAGAGAGTAAGTTAAATTATAAAGTAATTAGTGAGAAAAATTAAAGAGTAAGGCACGCTATGTAACAACTGGTGAGGCATAATACTAATAATGGAAAACATTATTAAAATAGAACTAATTTAAAAATTGTATAAGCAATTTTAAAATAAAAATATTTTATTTATTATATTTTATTAGGCCGCATATCTTTTCTCTTTAAAATAAAAATATTTCAAAATCAAAACAGTTGAACATAAATTATAAAATAAAATAACATATAAAATAATTATGGTTTTTATATGCATTTTCTTTATTGAAATTTAATGATTACCATGTAACCAGTAAAATTATAAGTAAGAGTTATGAGTATTAATTTAAATTTATATATATATACAAACAGTTGTTACATAGTGTGCCTTACTGTTTAATTTTTCTCACTAATTACTTTGTAATTTATCTTACTGTCTGTTTTTATTTTCATTCTTATCGATTCTGTTCATAAAATCTGTCATTCTTCCTTGGCACGGCAATCTTTTACATTGTTAACTTTCTTTATGTTTCTTTTCTCAACCCAGAAGATGGCCTTAATCTTAGGCAGAAAGATTGCAACAATAAAATAAGTTTTCTTATTTTTGTAATGTTTGACTGCACCCACTGACCAGTTTAATCCATTATCCAATCCATCCAATATATATATTTATTTCAAAATCAAAACAGTTGAACATATATGCATATATGTTGTATAAACTCGGCAATGCTATTAAAATTGAAAGAAATAAATAGTAAAAAAGTAAGGGGTCTCGACAAACGATTAACCTGGAATCCTCATAAAAGACTGAAAAGACAAGAAACAGCTCGACGTTTCAGGCTACTTCAATACTTACTAGACAAACGCTCTAAGCTCCCAATTAACTACAAAAGACTCATCTACATGACCATCATACGACCTATTTGGACTTACAAAGTAGAGCTTTGGGGCTCCACTAAGTCATAGAATTCCTCTCATATCCAATCACTACAATCCAAAATCCTTCGAAAAATCCTCAATGCTCCTTATTCTGTTAAGAATAAAGTCATCCATAACGACCTTAATGTCCCATTTGTTGGTGATTTGGCCCGATCCCGGTATCTATCCTTTCACAACAAACTTCATTCCCACTCATACCCTCTAGTTTAAAACCTAGCTTCCTCTTCAATTCCCGATAATCCTCTGAGGCGTCTGAAAAGAAGATGGCATCGTGACATTAGTTGAACTTTGATTTCAGTACTACCAGTGGGTGGTTCCTCTAATTGTCATTATCTCATGCCAGGAAGTAAATCCGCGATTATCTAAATGGAATAATTAAATTCTAGAATATGAGGGATTTATCAGTGTTGAAGTTTCCTCTTTACAAGTAACAATAAATCACTTAGTAATCTAGAATTAGGGCTATGAAAACAAAGTAAGTTTTTTTTTAATTTTTATTATTTCCATTTGCCAAGAGTTAGCTATATTTTTCTCAAATCCCATTAACCTACTTCCTTAATAAATGCCCCCAGTTCTTCCTCCAGTTTAAAACAATTAAGTATGAGAAGGAGAAGACGTTAGAAATATATTAGTGAGACATTATTCACTACTTTACGACTTTATTGGCTCTCCGGCTAAACTGAATTTCCGATAATCTTATCAGGATTGCCTCCCCTCTAGAGAGAAAATGGCGTCGCAACGCTGTTTTAAAATAAGATTACGTAATATTAAGTATCAAGAAGACAGAAGTAACCGATTTTTATAAGTGAAATCTTCTGTAGCCACGTTGAGCGATTTTTAGTAGGAGGTTAACTTGTGGGTTCGCGTCAGCAACATGCAACGAGACTGGCCTCTGGATGGGTCATAAAATTTATTTTAATCAACTTTAGATTTTAGGTTAGAATTCCACTGATTGTACAATTGATACTAATAATGACTTAAAATGCCAACAACTGGTTAAATTTTTCGTTTCCCTTAATAGGATTTATTTTTAACTAGCTTTTGCCCGCGGCTTCGCTCGCATAGAATTTGGACTGCCGCATAAAGCTTCTTGACAGTGCTTTTTAACAATAATTTAAAAATAATAAATAATTTAATTATTTAAATAATTTATTTTTTTTTCACTATAGGTTACTCGTACACAATTTCAGATGTCTAACTTCAAAACTGACGGATTCCATACATCCTTATAGTTTCACTCTTGTTCTTTCTGATATTTTAACAACTATGATCATGTTATTTTCCTTTAATTATGTACTGTAATGGATTCCCCACAGTTCCTATAAAACTGTCGGGGAGGGCACCTGCCCCAGTGCGCCCCCCTAAATCCAAGCTTGCTATAGCCCATGTGTTATTCTGATGTATAACCTATATTACTGTAAAGTTTCATCCAAATCCGTTCAGTAGTTTTTGCGTGAAATAGAACCAAACATACAATCTTTCACATTTGTAATATTAGTAAGATAGTTAAATGTCATGTTTTATATTGCTAATGTATGCAAATAAAAAAGAATTTGGATAATATAAATAATATCATGTACTGATAATTATTTCTAAGCGGAGTGGCAGAATGGTACAGCACTGAGTTGCCATGCTGAAAATCCTGGTTAAAATCCCGCTGCTGGCAGGACTTTAATGTGTTCTGTTAACAGCCGGAGATGGTTCATATAGGATCTAGGACACTCCTGGGGCTAACCCAGCCTCTATAAAATGGGTACCCAAAATAAGAGGGAAAATCTGGCGGTTGAGCGTGATCTAGGACAAATAACCACCCTGCACAATCCTTGTCCCTGAAGTGGTACAGGTTTTTTTTTTTTTTAATAAATCTTTCAATCAAGTATTAAAGTCTGTATCTTGTGCAGATATCATCTGTTTTCATTAATAAACATACCACTTGAAAATGTATATATTATTATTGCTCGGAGAACTAATAGATGCGAAAACCAGACTATTGTTAATAATTTCAAATTACAAACAATTAAATTTAAATAACTCAGACTACATCATATAAACTTCGAAATGTTAGTTGTAACTTTTATTTATTGATGAAATTTTTCCGCTATAGTTCAAAAGTGATAATAATACAAATAGAAGTGTATTGAATATTGTGATGCTTGAGAAAATAAATATAGGCGGAAAAATCGACCCATCGAATACTGAAATCCACCCATTACCCATAACTAAATTCTCTTTTCCATACTTAAGAACACGATAACTTGTATTTTTGGAAATATTTGCAACCAAATCAGTTCCCACGCGCACTTTTTGCAAACGTTGCAGACTCGTACACAGGAAAGTACAAAATACAAAAAAAATATCAAAAAAGAAATAAGTAGATTTTTCCGCTAGTGTGCAGCAGCATACAGAAGTGTATTGAATATTGTGATGCTTGAGAAAATAAACCTTTATGGTGAGCGGATTTTTACCAAGAGCTTGGAGACCGCTACATAATGTGAGTTAAAAAAAGAAAAATTGGGTAAAGCAAAGCATTCCTATTGTAATGATGGTACTGAAATTCTTTTATTGTTCATTAAAACAATTTCAAAATCTTCAATTTTTTTTTATTTTAATTTACCACATTATTCCTATGAAACTTCAAATATGATACTATTAGAAATATGACTTTATTAAAAAAAAAAAATGTTGGAAATACAATATCCGTTACAAATACAATATGCCATTCCTGAATTAAAAAGCTTCAACCAATACAATTGATACTGAAGGCATAACTATAAAATGTTTGAATTATGTCGTTATTCTTTTGTAGGAGCTCTATAATAATAACAATTGTAATACAAAGACCTACTGGCAACGTATATATAAAGGTATTCATGAATTGTGTCGACCTGTTATAGCGCCAGATTTTATTCTCACAGTCATGTCACATCCGTCAAGTGCTTCCAGAGGAATAATAATGTGGCAGAAATTTTCACACAAAGAATTTCAAAACTCTTATCGACGCCTACTCATATTGAGTACAAGCCATAACCAATAATTGATGAACGACACGTCAAGCTTTATTGGGACAAGACCTTCATAGCTCATCACAGGATTCTCATAACAAGCCTGATATTTTGCTTTGCCTAAAAGGAGGAAACTGTAATAATAATACCATTGAAAAGGGAGTGCCGTTACACAAATCGGCAATTTCAGAACCTGGAGAGGAATTGAAGAAACATAAAAATTAAAAAAGACTTTTTCATTTAGACATCCCTACAGATGGTTTGTTTGGTTTCGGAGATAACGGTGAGCACTAAAAAATAATTGGATCTATTCTATTCTATCCTCTCCCTTCACTAAAATCCAAGTATATAAATTCTTCATTAAACTCAAAAAGAGGCATAATTATTTTTTTAAGATTAATTTATTGACATTTACAACTGTAATTATATTACATCAAGTATATTTGCTAATATGAACAAATGACATGAAAACAAAAAACACTTGTGGAGAAACTACCCATCGGTAGCACTCAAATAAAGTTCTATAGTAGAAAATCTCGAGGCAATCTTCTTTTCAGACACCTCGGAGGGTTATCAGGAATAGTATTGGAAGCAAGATGAGAGACTAGCGGATTCAAGTGTGTATGGAGCTTGCCATGGAAGGATGTGTATCTAGTTTGGGCCAAATCAGTAACATATGGGATATTAAGGTCATGATGGAGGAGTTTGTTTGTGACATAATAAGGAGCATTGAGGATTTTAAGAAGGATTTTGGATTGTAAGGATTGGATACGAGATGAATTGGGTGGTTTAGTAGAGCCCCAAAGCTCAACTCCATATGTCCAAATAGGTCTGATAACTGTCATGTAAATGAGTCTTTTGTAATTAATTGGGAGCTTAGAACGTTTGTCCAGTAAATCTTGAAGTAGGCGAAAACGTCGAGCAGTATCTTGTCTTTTCAGTCTTGTATGAGGAGCATAATTTTTAAAAAGGAAAAATGAATTACTAGGAAGAAAAAGAGTTGTTTGTGAAACGTCTTGGAGCTAGGTTTCTGTCTTCATTTGACGAATCTGTTTGGACTGTTTTCGTCTTTTATATGTGAACTTTCTTTCGATGTGTATCCTGTCGACTCTTGCATTGGCATCATTAACGTCAACTGGTTGGTTTTCTCTGAAGTTTATAGATTTAAGGCTTTACTTTTTGTCTCGTTAACCTGACACATTGAGGGCCTCGGACTCCCACAATTGATTCACCGCAGAAGAGAAAACTTTGAGACAGTGCAGGAATATACCTACCTAGGAGTAGTGCCCAGCAGAAATGGGAAGATGGACCAAGAGCTCTCAAACATAATCAAGAAAGCTAATATCATATACTACCAGATATGCAACTCAGTGGTGGGGAAAAGGGAATTGGAAAGTAGAGTAAAACAAAGAAGTTTTTTGAAGCCAGGCCTACCGGAAGCCGTCCTCGAGGAAGACCTAGACTGCAATGGATGGGCCACATCTCAAGGATTGGTGAAAGGAAGGGAAGAAATATGAATGAGATGAGAGCTGTAGATCGAGGGGATTGGCTCTCCTGGATTGGGGCACCTCCACGCTGAGACGCACTATGGAGGAAGATAAAGAAGAAGAGAATAATAATAATAAATTCTTTATTTGTTTGCACTGTTGTTACTTGTTCATAGCACCGTTAATAATGATTTTTAAGTACTTAGTACAACACGGGAAAATCGGTTTAGTAAGTCATAAATCCTTATGAAATATCTGGGTTTTTTTTTTTTTCCCACAGCCAGCAAGGACCACGCGAGTATCTCTTAATAATCTTCTTCACACTCTCCGCTTTCCTTCTACTCCAATACTCTCTCATCTTCCTAGACTGTTCCTCTCGCTCTTCCTTAGTCCATTTTCTCCCTCGTCTCTCCTTCCTACCTGCAAGAACTCCAACTTCTTATATATTTTTTTTCCGAAAAGCTCTCTATCCAAGCAGTCCTTTTCCTTGATTTTTAGCCTATACAGCTCCTCTTTTATTTGTTTCACATATCCACCTATAATCTTATAGCTTAAGACTTTGTCAAACATTTTTTTGTTCAGCCTCTCATTGTTCATTTCTGTTTTTATTATTTATAAAACTCAAAGTGAAATTGTTGTTTTTCTGGTTTTTACTATATTTACGTTTACAGATTGAAGTCAGCTCTTAGTTTAATAGCTCTTTTTTGATAATATTTCCTATTCTATTAAGAACATTGTTTTGTATGGCATCTAATACGATAATGAAAACACGAATATTGCCATAATAAAGCAAACACGTTAAAAAAAAAAAACAACCTGCATTGTTTAAACGGATTGAACCTATACTCTTACATTACAAAACCTAGAATTCATGTTTCATGATAGACACTAAAGAAACTAACCGGGCTGTGTTACGAACTCCTCCCTCAACCGCCTTATTTGCCAGATTTATCTCCAATTTAATTACATACATAAGTTAGAAAACTTCGTAAAGGAGTATATTTTTGAAAATGATTCACAAGCCAAATACGCATTTTTAGACTTTATTTCATCGCTGAATCCTGAGTTCTAGAAAGGAAGATTTGATAAAAATTTGGGAAAAATGTATAGGTATAAATAGCCTGTATGAACATGTTTTCTTTTTATAAAGGCATTTTACTAAATAACCTTTGCTTATAAACGGACATTTTATATGATATGACCCTATAGTTATTTTATTTATTTATTTTGTGTAGTTTAATCCTGTATCAAGTTTATCGCTGTGCCATGGTGATATGAGCTGAGACAAAAGTAACTCACCCTATTAAGGGAGAAATGACGGCCTTAAGCCGACAAACACGTCTGATTTATGAGTTGACACTAAACATCGACTGTTGTTCATGGAAGCCGATACCAAAAGGATAAACACATTAACAAGCTTTTCCCTGCAGGCCTCAGGCCCTCTAATGGAACAATGATCAGAGGGTATATTCCCACCACTACAAGTAATGAAGAGTTCGGGTTCAGTACTTGGTAGAGACTGTACTGTTTGATGTACAACAGTATTGCGGGTACACAACACACACGCACTCGTGTACATACACACATTATTTCATTAAGATCTAGATGTACTTTAACTACTATTAACTGAATCTCAAGAACTGAAAGAAAAGACTTATTTTTGTCAAAGTTAAGAAAGTAGATACCGATATTTATATTTATATTAGGATCTAATGTAAAATTTTAATTTAATCGAAACACATTAATTAATAATGTATAGAAACAATTAAATTCTAGTTAAATAGATCACTTATCTTGTTATGTGAAGTTGCTCAGCTATAGAGCGATGCCGAAGGTTCAAATACCACTCGCTGTCAGACTTTTATTTAATCTGTTAAATTGCAGGACGCTTCTGGGGCTCATCCAGCCTCTATAAGGTGGGTACTCAACATATAGGAGGGATCTGGTGGTTTAGCATGAACTAGGAGAAATCACCTCCCTGCACACCCGATGTCCAACAAACATTAAAGTATCTATCATTTACTGAACCCCAGACCATTCACGTGTTGTAGTGGTATAGTTGTTTTTCTTTATATGTACCTATGTCTAATATATTGAATAATTACAATTAATAAAATTTTGAATATATTTAATATCACCGTTGATTCCTAGATAAGTACATCACACAGCGTTTCCGAAATTTGGTAATTATTCCAAAAGTTTTAACTTTTCATTCGTTTTCCTTTCATATTTTCTAAAAATACAAGTTATCATTAGTTGTAGTACGTAAAAGAGAATTTAATTTTGTGAAATGTACTTCGGTAATCATACCATCAAGAAATGAAGATTTAAAGAAGCATATATTACTTATACTTCTCAAGTTAGTTGAAACTTTTGTTTACTGATGAAATGATTACCGAAATCTACTCATTATCCATAATTGAATTCTCTTTTCCATACTAAAGCTCAAGATAACTTGTATTTTTGGAAATTATTAAATAAGTTAAAACTTGTTGTAACTCAACCCGAAGCGAACAACCCGCCGAACAGATACTCGAAATCTAATCCTCCCAGCACGGTACGACATATTTAAGTTACGGATTTTCCTCATGTTCTATTTCTTTGAAACACGATTTTAGACTTGCAGATGAATTTAGGAAGAGAAGAGAAGGCAGCCATTGAATGCACTCTACTCCTCCAGCACTCCGAAAGGAAGAACTATTATGAGGGCTTTAAAGAGTACGATCAAAAGAGTCAGCGAACAATAGAGCTATTTTTTAGATGATACATTTCCAGTTTCGTTTAAGAGATAAGAGCTTCTGGGGTATTATTTAGTTGCCAATTAAAAAAAAGGTATAAGCGTTAATTTAAATAATATAAAGTAATCTATAATTTATTTTGGGGGATAGCACCCTCGTTCGTCTAGAGTTGGA
Organism: Arma custos; assembly: GCA_037127475.1. Classification (NCBI taxonomy): domain Eukaryota; kingdom Metazoa; phylum Arthropoda; class Insecta; order Hemiptera; family Pentatomidae; genus Arma; species Arma custos. The sequence continues at coordinate 29,547,174 of CM073765.1, forward strand.
CCAACCCCCATTTCAAAAATTGTACAAATATTAATTTAATCGTTCTACAGTAGGTACTTAACGTAAAAGTACACCGGTATTATTATAGAAAGTAACATCCAAATTTTGTAACCCTCTAGCAAAGATTATTAAAATATGAGTTCCATCTAAGTATTGTTTTGAGATATTAAGTGCTTGTCATTAACTATGTTATGATTTAAGGTTTTGATATATAAATAAAGGCTTGTTCTATAAATAAAAAAATAACAGTTTATAAAATAAATATCAATATTATTCACTGTAATGAAATAGAAGTGCTAAAATCGAAATGAGATGTATAAATATTTAATACCGCAATATTATATTGAATATTTATAATATAGATTTATTTATATCACTAAGGGTGTCCACCTTCTACGCCATTTTACCGACCGACCCTAATTTTACAAATTATACATATTTTTAATTAATTTTACTAGAGCTACCCCGATATCATTGCAGAACATGAAGTTCAGTTTAGTTTGAAATATGATTGCCTAATTAGTACTGTTGCATTTTAGATTAAAAGAATTATAGTTACTATTTTTAAGTAAGTTAATGTTTAAGAAAAATTGTCTTAATCTTCTTTAACTGACTTCTCTATATTGATTTATTTGTACTAAAGTCAATGTTGATTTTTTTATCTATGCGTTCAATTTAAATTTCAAAAAAGTGCTATATTTTGTGTAAAGGCTTATACTTGAAATTGAAGAGAGAGCTGCATTTTTGATATGTTGTAAGGGAATTTCTGTTATTTCAGTTTTTGGCCTGTATCTCATAATCGGTGCAATTTTGAAAAAAAAAAAAGCCTTTAACACCTATTTTAAAGTAAATTAAATTTGCTACAATTCGAATCCAACTGCAGTTCTGTAGGTTTAATAGATTCTGAGTTAGCTCCTTTGAAAATTGGTCTTTTTTCCCAAAAGTCTAAATTTTAAGTTTTGGCCGACTTTTATGAGAAATGCCGGCCGAAGGAGTGATTCTACGATAAAATTTAAGGTATTTAATTTAATTAGCTTTAATGTAAGCACAGGATAAGGCCTGTAGGTGTAACAGATTCTGAGTTATTTAAAAATTGGTCAATTTTTCATACCCACTTTCCCCGATTTTCCTTTTTTTAATTAATAAAAGAAGTATAACACCTACAGGCCTCGGTCTGTGTTTAAATTAAAGTTAATTAAATTTACTACAACCATTTCAGTTAACTTTCATGTTAGGATCACTTCTTCGGCCGATGTTCCAGCCGGCCAAAATTTAAAATTTGGACTTTTTGGAAAAAAAAACAATTTTCAAAGGAGCGTAACCCAAAATCTGTTACCCCTACAGGCCTTAATATGAGCTTTAATTAAAGTTACTACTTTGAATTTCATCGTAGAATACCTCCTTCAGCCGGTGTTTCTCAAGAAAGTCTGCCAAAACTTAAAATTTAAGACTTCGGGGAAAAAAGACCAATTTTCAAAGGGTAACTGAGAATCTATTAGACCTAAAAAACTGCGGTTGGATTCAAATTACAGAAATTTTAATCTTCTTTAAAAAGGTTACCAATGGGTTTTTAAAGAAATGTACCGATTATGAGATACAGGCCAAAAACTGAAAGAACTCCGAACATTTTGAGGTTTTATGGCCACCAAAAGTTTTTCCATCTGTTTTTTCGGTTGCGAAATTGGATTTACACTACTTAGGCATGTTCTTACAACATATCAAAAATGCAACTCTCTTCGATTTTTTTTCGTCCCTCTAACACCTGGCCTATGTTTGGACTACATGGTAAAAATTACCAAGGGGTCCAACTCAGAATCTGTTAGACCTATAGACCTCGGTATGAGCTTCAATTAAAGCTAATTAAATTTACAATAGCTTCCTTACCCACGACTTTCATCGTATGATCACTCCTTCGGCCGGCGTTCATCACGAAAGTCGGAAACAAAAATTTGGATTTTTTGGAAAAAAATTATCAATATTCAAAGACAATTGCAAGAAGTCAGGAATGGTAACTATGCAATTTGCCAATATTTATATTGCTCAATAACAGATTGAGCACTGCAAAAAACAAATAGCAGTTCCTAGATACGTTGCTAGGCAACGCCGAAAAAAAATTACATCACTAAGAACTTTCTTATAGAGTAGGTAGATAAAAAATAACCTTAACTCAATTAATTCTGCAATAAAAAATGGTTGAATAAAATTATCATAGAATTTAATCATTAACTACAAGTGAAAATGGAAGACAACAACGAAAACCCAAGCACGGATATTTTACTACCAAGATCATATTCATATTTAAAACTTGTAAAAAGCAAAATAAATTAATATGAAGAAAACCAAATGTACTTTGTTTAATAAAATCGATAACTAAAAAAAAGAATGGCCAAGGAAACCCGAAGGTAGAATAAATACGAAGCCAATTACTAGATTACTTTTCTTTGACAGCGAGGTCAAGAAATACATCGAATTCTTACTTTCATGGTAAACAATAATTGAAAATAATTCTAATATTTCACTTTCATATGTTTATAGCTTTAATATGTATTAAAAATACTTATAAAAAATTCTAAAATTTCACTTCAATATATTTAAATCTTCACTTTACATGTTTAAATCTATAATATATCTTAATAGGACTTTTAAAAATATTCTAAAATATCATTTCGATAGCTCTTATTTTGTCTTTAGAAACATTGTGAATATTAACCATACTTAAAAATTATTCTAAAACTAGCTGCCCCGGCAGGCGTTGTTCTGACCTATTTCCCTAAAATAAAGCTTCCAAATTTTCTCCAATCATTACAATAGTAATTTCATCGATTATTGGTGCATTGAAACATCACGCATGTTCTCCTCCAGGAGTTTTATCAGCTCTGATTCTTGTGTGAAGTACATGTTAAGTAATATATAATTAAATAATGAGATAATTTAATTATTATAGTAGTTTATGATAACAAACAATAACAGATCAGAGAATGATGTGAGAATGTGGAGAGATATAAAAAAAATAAATAAAATAAGCCTGTACTACTGCAAATCAATAAAGGGTTTATGGTTCAGTATACAGTAGAGATCGTACTGATTCTATCACAACGGTTATGCAGGGAGATGATTAGTTCGATATTACGCCGTACCAGCAGGGTTTTCTATCAATTTAGTGTGTCCACTTTGTAACGAATAAAGTGGTAATTTAAATAATTTTTAATTTATTATACTATGATAGTGATAATTTTTAAAATCTTTTCTCTTCAAAATAAAAATATTTATAAATTATTTTTAGTTCGAAAATCTTCTTGGAACCGGCTAAAGAACGACTATTATGATGGTATGTATGGCTATCAATTAATACGGTAATAACCAAAATTAGTAGCATAATGGCAGTAGGCAAAATAATGAGATGAATTCATCGAATGATAGGGGGAATAAAATAGTTTAGACAGGAAATATAAAATTATATAAGTTATTTATTTTATTTTTTTAATAATTGTTATAATTTGTAACAAAATAAAATTACCCTTGAACCTTGGAGCACCACGATGGATACGTGGGATTCACGGGTTCTAAACCCTGCCCTGGACAAATTTTTTTCTCTCCAAAATAAAAACATAAAATTATATAGATGTTGAGAGTTATACTATACATACTCAATGAATTACAATTGAATCAGTGACAACTAATTTGAACTGATAAAATTTATGGCGAAAAGTATTTTGCGTTAACATGGAAAATGCTTTTTTTTTTCCTACTTAAATTATTTTCACTAAACATTATTTAACTGAGTGTTGAAGTGCCTAATGGCGCTCGTAAATTTCAATTAGTTTTACTTTTATGACCTTCAGCACATTAAAGAGTCATTTAAAAAGTCATATTAGAACCAACATAAAAAAAACAGTACCACTATAAGAAATGCACCTTTTCCGAATTTCAGAAAATACAAAATGAGTGAAATTAATTCAAATAAATAAAAATATCCTCACCATAACAAACCATGAAGGGACTTGAAGGGTATAGTACATGATAGAGACTAAGCTCTTAAGCCGATATCACAATTAGCTCCCAGTTTTTCTCCCAATTAAGGGTACCCACAATATAAAGGATGGACCACAGGAGGATATGGAGGTTCCAATGGCCGCTTAATAACAACATTGTATTAACAAATCTACTGCAGCTGGAGTTAATTTAAGGTGCTTCAGCATAGCAACTCATCGCTCTACACAGCCTGAGTTGCCTGGCTCCTCTTTCCCGAATGCGAGAAATACATGTATATATATTGAAATCCTACATGATGAATAGGTCATTCTGATAAATATTGTTTTGAAAAATTAATCATACAATCTGTTTTACACCTATTTCGTTATGATAGATGGAATTTATTATTAATTGTAAAAAAAAAAATCAAGTGAGTTCAAAACTTCGTAAATAAATCTTTGAGTTCTGGAAATTCCATGAACGTTTTTGAAACAATAAACACAACAAATAAAATAAAATATTATAAATAGTTAAAATAAAATATTTATTTAAAATATCTTATATCGTGTATTAGATAGAAAATTCAAAAACATTGTAAAAAACTACAGTACATAATACCTCTAAAAAAACTTATACCATCACAAACGTGGGCTTAATTAATATTAAATAAATTCGTTATTTAAATTAAAATAATATAAATATTTATGTTGACGACCTTATTTAAAAGGGGTTACCCGTGGTATAATATTAAATGTAATATAAAATCCGACTATGTATTTTTAAAATAATATTTTTTCAAGGAAGTAAAAAAAAGCCTTGGTTATGCAGTCCTTTGGAAAGGGCGTAAAATGGATCTCCATAACTGTGCGGTTTCACGTATCCCATACAGGAATCTCTCATTAGCACAGCCGATTAGCCATAGCAGCAAAAAGTGACGTTAAATGAATAAACAAACAAACCTTGTAATTTATACAAGTATTTTAACAAAAACAAGGAAAACCCTTCTTTTTTTTTAACGACACTTCAAGAAAGTAAATTGAAGTGTTTCAATTTCTAGATGAGATTAATTTCCAAGATTCGTTTCCAGTTGAAATTGAATTTCTGACAAATGCTTTTGGACTATACGGATCTCGATTTGTTTTGAATTGTTTTAAATTAGTGAGGAAAATCACTCCCCTATTCGTTTATTTGCCTCGTTATTTTCTTTGATTTTCTCCTTTTCTATAACATTGAAAATCTTCCTTCAAAGAAAGTATTTTTATAAAAAAAAGTGTTTTCTATCTGTTTTCTTAGAATGCTCCATTTTTTTAATTTATTTTATTACCAATTCGTGGTACCACGCTTCCTTTTTATTATTCGATTTTTTTTCTAAGGGATTTATGTTCTTCAAAAGAATTATATTTTAAATGGTCAACAACTATTTTTATCAATTCATTTTTAATTTTAAATGTATTTATTTTAAATGTACATATTATTTTTGTTTATTTAATTTAATTAAAATCAAAAAGGTTTTAATGATAAATTAAATACTCTATAACTATTTAGATTAATTTATTTTTTATTTGAAATTTATGTACTTATTTTTATTTATTATATATATTCAAAATTAAGGTTTTAATTTTAAATTTAGGTAAAGGAAATGCATTTCATAAAAAGTTACAGTAATTTATTAAGAACAATGGAGTTCACACAGAGGTCATTTTAAAAAAATAACAAAAATATATTGGGAGCGGATTGGCTCAGTGGTAGATCACTGAGTTGCCATGCAGAAGGTCCTCGGCTCAAATCCCGCTGCTGGCAAGACTTTTATTTAATCTATTAGAAACCAGATGAAGATATTAGATATTAGATGAAATCTAGGACTTTCCTGGGAATCACCCATTCTATATATAGTGGCTACCCAAAACTATGGGGAAAATCTGTTGAGTGAAATCTAGGACAAATCACCTACCTGCGCAACCGTTGCCCAAGAAACAGTACAGTATCTACCACATACTGATATCAGCAACATAATGTTTAACCAGAATATGAACCACGTTAATAGCTGATATTTTAAAATTTCAGTAGTATAAATTTTAGTAATTTCATAGTTTGAAATTAAATGTAAACTTTGTGTCTCAAATAAGGCAAAAAAAAAAGAGTTTTTTTTTTTGTTGTACGCAATAAATGAATAAATTATTCATTACTACTAATAAAAAATGCTTTATTACCCGGAAGCAGGTTCTACTTTCCCTCAAAATTGGATAAATTATTATTTGGGCTATTCGTTATGCCCATTTACGATTTTATTAGCCATAAATTTTATAATTAAACTAGGGATGCATAATAAAATTATCCAATTATAAAAGAAGAAGAAAAAAATATTTCTCTCAGTTTATAGCGGGAAAAGCCCAGCTCATAAAATGGTAGAATAACAGGTTGGGGTGAAAAATACGTTTTATATCCAGCTAAAAAAATATAAAAAATATTTTTTTTGTAATCTCTTATTTTTTAAAATTAAATATTTATTTTTTAACTACAATTAACATTATAATAGTAGTAGGTATCTATGAGCATCTTAGAGTAATCATAAGAAAAACTGAATATGTTAGTAATAAAGAAATTATTAGGAATTCTAATATAAACATTTCATCTATTTAAAATAAATAATTTAATTGTAACATTTATTGTTAAATATCAAAACTAATCAGTTTTAAGACGAAAAAAACATCACAAAACCCGGGTTGTGGTGAGTCACTGACCACTAAAACAGGGCGCGGTTACAAACGAATATCATGCTCAGAGTCGAATTTAATAATCGTTCAGCCTGCAGTTTAAACTGCTAACATGATATATTTAAAAATAAATTTCAGGACAGATAAAGGGAATAGAAAATTCAAAATAATGCTGTCCAGGGGGCAAAAAATTGCTATGCGATGTAAGGTACTCCTGAAGAGATCAAAATCCTAATTATAGCAGCATAAAGTTATGTTAAATGAATAAACAACATGGATCTGTTTGCTACGAAAGAGGGATAGAGAGAGAAACAGAGAGACAGAGTAACACTAAAATATTATATACATTTGTTAAGTATAGATGAAAAAAATAATTCAACCTGAAAACTTGAGGAAAATACAAGCATTATCTAATGAGCTAGAAAAAATAATTTTAAATATTTTTTTTATTTCAACATTTTAAACAAAACGAATATCTCGAAACGTAAAAAAAAAACAGTCGAAAATCCTTTATAAAATATAGAAAAAATGGATTTTGACGAAAAAAATCGTACCTAAAAATTGAACATAGTAAAAATTAAAACTTTAAGAGCATAAGTAGATCGAAATGCATATTCGTGACCATTGGCGTAACTAGAGTTGACCTATGGGGGGGGGGGGGTTAAACCCCAGCAGTCCAACATATTTCTCCCTTCAAAAAAGATGCCTCGTAATATAGGTAAAATATATATTATACTATAAATGATGTAGCTTCAAATTAAATAAATAGATTATAATTTTTTATAAATGTTATTTTGGAAGGGCAATCAAGAAGTAGCTTTTAAGTACAAGTAACCCTATTTATTTATTTTTCAAATTTATTAATCCAATCTACTATTTTTATATTACATCCCAATCAATTTTTTTATATTACATCCCATACTTATATTTTCAACTTTTTTATATTTCTAACTGGCCTTCTACGAGATACCTATTAATTTCTTTCTACATACTCTTGTATTATTATGTTTCATACATTTTACTTATTGTAACCTCTAGAAGTCTATTATCATACAATTTATATCTTTAATTAAACTAGGTTTTTTTCTAAATCCTTCATATTCCACCCTTTTTTTATATTTTAATCTTCACATTTTGTATCTTTCTGTTTACCTCCTCATTTTTCTTTCCCTTTATATTATGTTTAATTTTGTATCCTTTCTGTACATTTAGTTTCTGTATTTTATTTTATATTCGTTATCTTTAATTCTTATATCTGTCTCTATTTTATTTATGTTCATTATCTTTAATTTTATTATATCTGTCAATATTTCATTTCATTATATTCTGTCACTATTTTAATATTCGTTTTCTTTCATTTTCATATCTGTCACTATTTTAATTTTCTAAATTACAAGTCACTATATTCTTGTTACTGTAACGATTTTTTATATTTTTTGTCCTGTTTGTTTCTCTCTCATAGCCCTGAAGATGGCCTACGTTGTAGGCCGAAACCTCGGCACTAATTAAATATAAGCCTGGTACTTATTTGGTGGTTTTTTTACTGCACCCCCCAGCTATCTCCGTTCTCCATTTCATCATCCAGTCAACTATTTTCCTCTCATTCATTCTAATTTCTATTTGTCAAAAACATATAAGAACGTGATGTAGAAATGACGTAACTACTCCTACCAAAAAACTGGCACCTCCGGAACAAGTACCTTTTTTTTTCTTCTTATTTTTAAATTACCCTAATAATACATATAATTTTAAGAACATTATACAATATAAGATAGCCACGGTATGACCCTCTAGAAAAGATTCCAGAGGAAGCCATTTCGCATGATCCTGAAAGATTCGGGACTCAAATCGGAAATCTGAATTACTCGGACAGGATTACTCAAATCGGATCACACCCCGTATAATTCTGAGGCCCAGGTACCCATCGATATATTCACCAATGAATGTGAGAAGGTGGAATTACCTCATTAGAATATTAGAGGATAGTTGAACTATCCAACACAAATATATTAAATCGTAAATAAACAAATAATAAAAACTATGTCAAATTAACTTAGGCTAATGACAATCCTAATGGACAAAAGAAGGTTTATACATAATGTGTGTGTCTGTGTAGGCTTCCATTTTAATTGAATAATCAAACATAAATTATAATAAACACGGCAATCGATTTCATAATTATTAAAATAAGAGTTATGAATAAGAATTCAGCTGTTGCGAAGATAAATCTAGAATTCCCCTTCGAAATGAAATAGCATTGAGTTGCAGAGCACGTCTTTGGGTTTACGTCGGGAAAAGGGGAATACTGCAAGATAAAATATTATTTATTTCTAATTTTAATTATTACATTTGACATCAAATTTACTCAAAAATGATTAAAATGTAATAATTTAAATATCTAGGTCCACCCAATGTCACATGACAATTTATTATATTTGCTTTTTCGCATTAATTTTAGGAATGCTGAGTTGAAGGAGATTTGTGCAAGGTCACACTCAATCGTCAGGGTTCTAACAACAAAGGCTACCTTCGTTGAGCCTGGGTGAACCCCAAGAGGGTCTGTAGATACCACAGGTTAAATCTGTCAATATTTATAAGCCACGACCGGGTTTAAAATATAACAATATCTGCAGGTAGTTCTGGGGCTCTATCAGTCATTGTAAATGCAAGGAAAACTGAGGGATCTCAGTTAAATCACCTCTAGAATCGTTCAGTACAGTCTCTACCATGTACTATACTATAGGTTATTGAAGCACAGCGTTTTATTTTTACTGTTTGTTTTTTTTACACTTTAATCCTAAGGTTACCATAGAGGTTAAGAGATAAGGGGTGTTATTTATTATTCTTATCGCGCTTATTAAACGGGGTCAGTTAAAGCGGCAATTTAACTTTACTCTCGTATTTGTTTGTTAAAAATGAAGAGGGAGAGATTTATTTCGTGGGTCCACACAAAAAAAATATAGCAAAAAACAGCATGAGATACTCGTTATTTTCACAAGAATATATACACAATGAACGTGACCGACCTTTTTATGTTACATAACTATTTTTTCCAAAGGTTTAACTGATTTGCAGTTTTGATGGCTAAAATTAAATATATATATATATGGTGAATTTCCGAAAAAAAAATTTCTGAAATGAATAAATATTCATTGAATTATGGAATAAATATTTAAAGTATTATATTTTTGTTTCATGATGGCTAATATGAAACAAAATATTTCTATAGTTAGAATGATTTGTTTTTTATTTGTATAATTAATAAATAAGAGACAAAGCTATTTCGGTGTATAGATAAATTATTTAATTGATTGTCAATAGCCATTGATCGAACCTGTGGGAACTACAGATTCGTACTCGGGCTCTCTCAGCCTCTTTAAATGGGGAAAATCTGGGGGTCGAAAGCATAACTTTCATCAAATTTGTTTTTACATGAAGCATTGTAGCCTCTATCATGTTCTGAATCCAAGACCCTTTATGAGTTGTCGTTGTAATTTTTTTTTAAAGATTATTAAAAATTCTCAGATATTTAAATTATGATCAGAATAGACTGAAAACGATAAAAAAAAAATTCTTATGACAGCGTATTCAAGGCGTTGACATGTTTTGCCAACTAATATTTAATATTTTCTTTGTTGATTTTTATATTGTTTAAAAAAAATTTGAATATTAATATTTTTCTTCTATAGTTCAAAGAATCATCCTGGTGGTGTGAGAATACTCTGAAACACCACATATAATAGTGGTAAACATTTTTAATAGAAAAAGAAAAGGAAGCAGGTAAAAAAGCATCGTTTACAAATATCCCAAGAAATAATAATCATAAAAATGCTTAATAAAAAATATGGTATAGGAATAAAACTTTATACCTTACATTTGTGAATTGTAGTAAAAATACTCGTAAAACTTAATTGTTTAATAAATCATGCATCATATTCCTAGCTTTAAAGAAGAAAAATAACAAAAATATTTTTCATTATTTATATATTTATCCACAGTTGTGAACAACAGCAAACTGACAATCAGCAGATTTTCTCTCAGTATAATCACAACAAAATGACATGAGAGGCGAGAGAAGAAGAACTGTACCGAGAAGTGCCTTTTCCCATGGCTGATTTAATTTCCTATGATAACATATCACACATCCACGTTCATTTTAGTCTCCTACTTGAACAATATTTAAATAATGAAACTTTTATTAAATATTTACCTCACGGTTAATGAAACAGCAATCGTACATGAAATATTTTTGTTAGGGGTCAATGGCTAGCAATAACAGAAATTTCCACTCATTTGCTGTTTATCGAAGCGGGTTAATATCACTAGCTGGGGCGAAGTCGAGTACACCCGTTGCAATTTTGAGCTTCATTGGTCGCGTTTCATATAGAGTTGCAGTCCCCTGGTTTGACCACAGAGCGAATCAATCTTAATGGTGTCGAAATATCTAACCTTATCTTAGGGTTCAAGGTAATAATCACCATAATAAAATGGTTGTAATCGTTAAATAGGTCTCCAAGTTCAAGGGATAATGAATATGTATACATGCAGCATGTAAGGAAACTCATTAGAAACTAATTTACAAAAATTAATAACAGTTTTTTTTATCAAGGTTTGTGAAAAAAAAAATTAAAAAGACTTACGACTATAGCTCTTGAAGGGTCTTGGGCTCAGTACGACGTTGAGACTGACCTGTTTCTTCGATATTCTGTATATCCAAAAAGGCCATCCCTTACTATAAACAGATTAAATAGCTTATTTGCCCCAGCTGGATATGAAACTGAAGCCCTCAACAAAGCAATTCAAGCACCCAAAAAGGCTTATATATCTTGACTTAATAATCTAATTTTTTGGTTTCAATGTATAATATTTTAGTTATAATCAACTAACGCCGGTTATATTGCGGATTCCAGAGGCACAATATTAAATATTAATTGACGAGATTATTTATAAAATATAATTTATATATAATACCATATAGTCAGATATACTGTAGTTATATGGTACGTATATAATAGATTAGAATAGTTTCGAGGTAACTTCAAAAAAAAAAAAAAAATTGCTTCGGTGTTGGAATTCAAACAGAACAGTTTAATATTCTACTTATGGTCAATACTTTTTATCATTGCTTAGGGAGGTTTCAATGATTTTTTTTATTTTGTAGGATATTTAATTACCTTCGAAGAAGTACTATCTAAAGATGATATTCAGGAAATCCAAAAACGCATAAGATCTTTAAAAACCGAACATCTAAAATTTCACAAGATTTTTCTGTACAGAATGGCGGTAGGAAACGAAAGAAAGACAAGTACCGCTACAACCCAGGAAGGATCAGTATACTATATGTACTGTACTGTTTCTACTGTTGTACAGTACTGGACTGTTGTACAGGGAGGTGATTTTTCCTAGATCACACTCAGCCACCCGGTTTTCTCCCAAAGTATGGGTACTCAATTTCCAGAGGCTATGTGAGCCGAAGAAGGGTGGGTAGACGGATGTAAACAGATTAAATAAGATCCTACCATAGCCGGATTTGAACCCGAAACCATCAAAACTAAGCACACTACAAACTGAGCTACTCCGATCACTTAAGACTATACTTAATCTCTCTAATATTGGCCTCCTATTAACGAGGGTCACAAACCTGTACGATGCATACAAGATCATACCATGCACTCGTTACAAGAATCGTCCGATTAGCGATAGCGTAAAGTGACGTTAAATGAAAAAAAAAATTGTTAATAACAAACAACGTTAAACATAGATGATACTATTTTTTTACTGAATAAAAAATATCATTGTTGTTAAGTATACACGTACTTAGCAACTATGATATTTTATATCTGGTCCAATAATGTTTTACTGATTAGTTTAGTAATAAACTCGAATCCTCTATAAACATAAAAAATGAGCTATAAACCCAAGACTCCAACTTGCTCACTTGATTGTTAAGCTGGACAGGAAACCAGAGAGCCGATGCCGACCCCTTCAGATTTTAATACCCTCTTTCTTATGACAGTAATAAAAAGAAGGATTTAGAACAATCTTCGTTCTCAGCGAACCCACTTGAATAACAACACTCACTTGTTCCGGAATTACAATTTCCGTTTCGTTGCATTGTTTAACATCACAAGATGTAATGTCGAGCCATAGTATTGATTTAAATATTTCCATAGCATGTTCAAGTATATACTAATTGAATACATAAGTTAAGGTCGATGTAATATTATTAAATTGTATATTTAATTATTTTCAAGGTTAGAAAATGAACTCTTCCAAGTTCAATGTCAAGACAGCTTTGAACGGATAGTCAAGGGTCTTAAAACCCTCCAGGGGCTCACCCATCCTTTATTACCTATACTTAACAAGGGCACTTTATATGGGGGAAAAGACCTGACTGTTGAGCGTGACCTTGGACAAATGCCTTCTTTCCCAACCGTTGGATTTGAAGCATTACAGTCTCTGCCATGTAATAGACCAAAGGCCCAGCATATGCTCTATTAGTACTAGTTTTTTTGTTTTTTTTAAATTACATTCACACCTTATTACATCATTATCTCATGCATTGTTGTTTATTTTAATTTTACAAATCTTATAATATAGTTACAGATCTAAAACCGGATAATTTTGTTATTTTTATTATAATCCAGAATTGTTTCTTATATCTTTTCTATAATTTATTGGATTTCATATGGTTTTTGTAACGTTATACTGCTATTTGAAATGTTTTTTCTAGCATTATCGAATTTCTAGTTTCTCTTAAAACTGTTCATAGTCGGAAAGACTTGATGATGGTTAGGAGTGATCTCGGACCAAAAAACCTTCTTTCACAACCGTTGGATTTGAAGCGGAACAGTAACTGCTGTGCAATGCTCCAAGACCTTTCATGTGTTTTAATGGTACAAGTTTATTTTTTTATTTATATCCACGCCTATTTACATAATAATTAATACAAAAATTATATCATTACTTAATTATAAACTAAAAAATATAGGACCCGAATAATTATATAAAAAATTATTAAACAATACTTTTATTAACCCAAATAGGATCCTTCACTTTCAATACACTTCTCCCAACGTGAAACAAGTATTTCTATCCCCGCACTGTAGAAATTAGGTGTCAAGGAAGAAGCGAAGTCTTGGGTCCTTCCTCACCCGCCATATTCTCCGGACCTTTCTCCAACTGAATTTTACTTTTTCCGTTGTTTGGATAATTTTTCAAGAAATAAAAAAAATGACAACGTAAATGCCCTGAAATCGGCCTTCCAAGACTTCGCTTCTTCCTTGACACCTAATTTCTACAGAGCAGGATTATATGCTTGTTTCACGTTGGGAGAAGTGTATTGAAAGTGAAGGATCCTATTTTGGTTAATAAAAGTATTGTTTAATATTTTTCCCTAATAACTTAAATTTAAACCTTCACTGGCATTTCATATGTTACTATCCAATACGTTACTTATATTTTTTTATTAATTTATTGAATTTTTTGAAACGTGTTTAATATTTTTATAAATTTAAAAGATTTGCTCAAGCATTATCGAATTTCTAGTTTCTCTTAGTACTCTTTATAGTCTTAAAGTTCTCATGGTTGAGTGTGAAATGAGCCAAATTGCTCCCTTGCACAACCGTTGGCTTAGAAACAGTCAAGTCTCTTGTCATGTATTGAACCCTTAATGGTTTGTTGTGGTACAGGTTTAGTATTTTTTTTTTTTAGGGGTATCAGATCTGATATGACTCTTTTATGAGTCATAAAAGTGAAGCTAATATAGATTTACGATCACCTTCATGCACTTCAGCATTTAAATAATTCTTTGCTAAGGTAGTTTTAGTATGTGATGAATTTTCCATGTAAATCCAAAATTATCCTCGTCATAAACTCTAAATTGTGGTTTATAGTACATACAATATATAAATCTCAAAGTCCCGGAAGGAGTGTTGTATTGACTGAATTCACGATAGTTGTAAACTTTCAAAAGATTTTGTAAAAGACCTCGGCATTACTATTTTATTTATACGAACACACGTGTATGTATACTAATTGAGCGAATATACACACATCCCACATCTTAGCATTTAAATATACTAATTCCTAACATAAAAAAAAAGTTTAAAATATCCAGTGATTTGAAAACTGAAAACTTTAGAATAAATGTGTCCTTTTTGAATTTCTAAATCAATTATAGTCAAATTATTTACATTTAAATTTTGTAAATTTAAATTATTAACATTAATCTAGTTTTCACATCCATTGGCACTCCGAACAATAATTATATACGTTTTCAAGTAGTTTATCCATTAATCTAAATATATGATGGGCTGCGCAAGCTCAATAATTTAATCGGGATAGTAATAAAAGATATCAATAATTTAATCGGAATAATAATTAGGATTTAGTTTTATTATTTATGCCTTTTATTTGTATTTATATAGATTTTATTTTCAATTTTAGCATTATTCTCATCGCTAAGTTCAGCAATACTTAGATCATTTCATAATTCAACTATTACAAATTAAAACTTTTTGGGGAAACGAAAAATTTCAACCAGACATTAATGTTTTAAGTTATTATTAATATCAATTGAACAACTAGTTAACAACTTTTTAGATGAATATAATTATTCCTATAACAATGGAATTCAACTTTTAAACTAAAATCGATTACAAGGAATTTTATAACTTATGCAAAGGCTGCTAGGTATCGCTAGTCTCGAGCATGTTGCTGAGACGAAGCTACAAGTTCAACCCCAACTAGTCGCTAAACGCGGCTAAAGAAGTTTTCATTTAAAAAAAAATCTTTCAAATACTATTCTACAAGATTTCGCAGATCATACCGCTGTCAGGAGTAATCAACGTTAATGGCTAGAAACAAGAGGTGAATGAAATGAATTGATGCGCCTCGTACACCAAAATCCTCACTTCCTTTGATATGCTAATCGAGACTGACTGAATGCTCCTGACGATCCGGACCATTGTGTTCAAGATACTCAAAGGTCGATAGCTTCCTCGTCAGTTGAGTGGTCGAAGACGGATGGCTTGAATGGGAATCATGCTCCCAGCTTGCCTAATCGTTAATAAGGGAAAGGCTATTATATGCTATCTCTCAACAAAGGATTATTGTTGTTCCCGGCTAATACAAGAGTATTATTGAATCGATGGTACGACAATAATTTGACACAATATTGTATCACTTTCCCAATTAGCGAAAAATAATTACAAGTCTTCACTGTGTCCTTCCCCGTCAAAAAAGAAAAACGTAGTATTTGAAATAAACAAAAAAAAGTTACATATACCAGTTTTGTTAATTAGGATTGTATTACGTTTTATGTGTTATTAAAAAAAAACCTGTAATGCGCATCTCACCAAACCATGTAATAACACATTGATATCAGCATAGAAAAGCAAGCAATCGAAAGAGAAAAATTGTTACAAGGTTCATTAAAAATCAACATACCTTACACTTGTCATTATATAATTTCATAGATTAATGAATTGTAATTAGTAAAAAACATATTCGTTTGTTATATCATCTATTTATGATTGCTTATGTTTAACCCGAAGGTCACGGTTTTAAGTACGGCTGTGGCAGATAATTTATGTAATCTATTAGTGCCAGAAATGGACACTGTGGGATCCTGAGAACCTATTTAGGGTTCGCCTAGCCTCTATAAAGTGGGAACCCAAACTGGGGGGAAACCAGACGGTTGAGCATTATCTAGAAGGTAGTGTTGGGCTTTTGTTTATTTGCTTCCCTTCTATTTGTTCGTAAAACTTGCGTTGGTCTGCTCCATAAGTTATATTATCTGTTTTGCGAAGAGTTGCCGTCGTATATCTCCGTAATCTATTAGCATAAACAGCTAACTTTTGTTATTATTATTATTCTCCTTTGTAAAGTGAATTAAGATTCAAGAATTTGTTATAAAATTGATCAATGTTATAAAGCAAACGTCGATGTATAGTTCGAAAACGAAATGTAATTTTTTCACATTCACATTGCATCTATTTCGAGGATATAACATTAAAATATCAAACGACAAGGAAAAGGAACATTTTAATATTACGTATAAATGTTCATGGATTGAATTTGTTAACTAAAAAAAAAAAAAAAAAAAAATGCCTCAATTAAATTACTGAAAATTTAGAGAGAAAAAATAAAAGAAGCATTTATTTCGATTAAAAATTGCCATTATTAATTTTAAAGCTTCTGGGGAATAGCTTTTCCCCTAAACAAATTAAAAGAAATATGAAAACTAATTATTTTTTAAGACGATAAATCATCCTAAATAGACTTCATTTGTAAACCTATTTAATTTTTTCTTAAAGAATAAATTAAAGGGAACTAGTTTGATTAAGAAAACAGATCGTACTAAAAAGTATTCATGAATATTTTAAATTATTTGTAACTCTTGGTAGTTGATAGATCGCATTACTTTATCAATGTGAAATTATTCTTCACTAATAAAGTTACACTCATTTCATTAGGTTTGTTTTAAACCACTTACAATTTAATACTTTTCTTTTATGGGTTTAAATATGTATAAGTGACCGTCAGTAAAAAGATTATTCGATAAAAATAAATGTTATTGACGTGCTATCATTGTGAAAATTAAAAAAAAATAGATCCTATCGATCAATGATAATTATAATTATAAAAAAAAAAAAAAAACCCTGTACCACTACACCCCGTGAAGGGCTGGGGTTCAGTACAAGGTAGAGACTGTACTGTTTCATGGACAACGGTTCTGCAAGGAGGTGACTTGTCCTAGGTCACGCTCGAAAACCAGATTTTCCCCCTTATTTTGGGTACCCTAATTTTATAATATTTTATAGACGATGGGTGAGCACCAGGAGCGTTCTAGATTCAGCGCTCCACCACTGAGCCACTCCGCTCCCCAATAATTATAAAAAAGTATTAAATTTACGATATTGAGCTTAACATTGTATATATTATAGATGAAATAAGTTTTTAATACATTATTTATAAACCGAATTAATATTGACTTCTTTATATGATTTAGTGTCTCTTAATGTTATTAATTGTCAAGAATTTAGAGAAAAAGAAGTTAGAGTGTGAATTTAAGACATAAATGTATTACCTATGGCTGCTTATTTATTAATTTAACGTCACTTTATGCTGCTGTGGTTAATCGGACAATGCAACGGTGGGTGCCCTGAATGTTCCCTTGACCAGGCATAATTAGGATATGGATCTTCAGCGAGTACACCTGACAACTTACAGGTTGGGATGTCATCTCAAGTCCCTCCGAAGGATAGCATAACCAAGGATTTTTACATCCATTAAAAAAATCTAAGGCCATCAGCATGGCTTCGAACCCACGACCTAGGTCAAAGGAGACTGATATGCTATTCAGTACATCACTGGACACCACGTCAAAACTCTATTTAATGACGTGAATTTGAGAACTTTGGAAATACTAAATACAATGAATGATGATGATAATATTTGTAAATATTTTCCTACTGAACCCATTTGGGATATAATTTTGGGTACCAAATGCTAGTTTAATTTTGATTTTTAGAAATATTGTATAAGTAGCCAGAGTTAAAATTCTAGATATTTTTTCTCATACTGAAAAAGTAAGTAATGTATTTATTTTAATTTCCACAGCACCCCACTCCCAAGATATATGAAGATAAAAAATTAATTAACAAGTTTTAAGGGATATAAGCTTACAAATCATTTTCGGTTGGCCATGCGATTAAGATACCAATACACGGGAACTATGATTATCTGAAAAAATGTAAAGAAAATAGGAAAAAAAACTTACTATAACATGCCTGAAAAGATCACTGAACAAGGTACTTACCTGTAAAAAGAAAATACTGTTAATAATTGGAAATTTGCATATGTATATGTATATGTATATGTATATTATATATATATATATATATATATATATATATATATATATATATATATAATATTATTAAAAAAATATATAATGAATAGTAAAATTATCTTTGTAACTGTTGAAATTTTGAATCCTATTTCAACTTATATAAACGTTTTAAGGTCCCCTGTATGTGTCCCCAAGCATATGTGGGTGTTTGCTTGCGTAAAATAATTCAAGAAAAGAAAAGTTTTTAAAAATAAAATTCCCTTTTAAATTGGGCAAATGGCTTGGCAACATTTCCATTAACATAAATTGTTATTCAGTTCATTACTCTCGAAAATTAATCTAAAATTTAATTAAACAAGTTAAATCAATGTATAATTACTTATCAGTAAAGTCGTTGGGGATTAGGTTTTTGCCGTTATGTTTGTTCTGTAAACAAATTAAGTTTACATGTTTCATTCCTATTCCAAAGATTGAACATTAAAATATTTTTATGTAGTGCTATGCTCGTAGTTTTAACTGTGATTGGTTTACGATTAGTAAAAAATGAACGCAGTGGGATTTACAGACCCTTCTTGAGCTCACCCAGTCTCTATCAAATAAATAAATTAGGGCCAGCCTTTATTGGGGAAAAAGCTGGCCCATTAAAATTACTTGATATGCCAACAACCATGGTTAGACCATATGGATTATTTTATGTAGCCTCTGATGCTTCTGATGAGTATAAAATCAATAGCTTTATGATTTTATTACCACAAAATTAATGAAATACAAAAAAAAATGTAATTTGATCTGTAGTTTACTTTTGGAATTATAAAAGTCATAGATGGATTCTATGGGACCTACAGACTCTCCTGGGGCTCAATCAGCCTCTATAATATGGGAACTCTTGGCTTGTGAAAAACATAAATGTTCAGTGTGATCTCGAACGTCCCTGCACAACCGTTGTTCTAAAACATCATAAACATAAAAAGTATCCACCGTGTACTGGATCCAAGAGCCATGAAAAGTTCCTGAAATAAAAAAAAATAATAAAAATAAAATAAAACTGAAACATTTTAAACTATCATAACCCTTAACTAATTCCCATGATTTAAGAGATATGAGATTGTAGGCTACATGTTGCTTTTATGCCAAAAGAGTTTTTCAAGTGATTGTCGAGAATAATTTTAGATTAGAACTTTTTCCTAACCCGTTCATGCGTTTTCTTCTGCCTCTGACATTTTTCCTTTTCATTTTCCTAGGCGACAAAAGAAAAAAAATAATAATAAAACAGGCTAGTAAGACGCTCTCTGAATATTCAACTTCTGAAAACTTCGCTTTACTCTATTTTTTCGACATAATCAGCATTTTTACGTGACCCGAGAAATATAATTTATTAGTTCCGAGACAGTAATAAATAAGTCATAATATAAATATATAATAATATAACTAATATAATACATACATAATTTAAAGTATATCAGACTAATTAAATTAGACTATTCGGTTTAACTTATTTCCACTGTTCTTTAAAAAATATATATTAGACATCGTAGACAACTTCGAACACGAAATTATAATGGGAATACAAGCTTGAAGCCTTTATTAACAGTATAAATAGTCATGTATAACTCATTGAGCTGTGTATGTGTGTGTTTGTGGTGTATATCATAAAAAGGTTAAACTGTTACCATACATAATTTACGTATTTAAGGTACGGGAAACGCATGAGAAGTAAAATTAGTTTATAAGAAATTCAAAACATTATTTATCTTTTTAATTATTTATTTACCATTTCTCGTGCTTATAATAAATAAGCAAATACTTGTCATACGCATCTAAAAAAGAAACAAAGGATGCATTTTTTTTCTCAGAAGTTAAGAATATATTACCTAATTAATTTATACGTGCCGAAGATGCGAATCCCGCTGCTGGTAAGACTTATGTTTAGTATGCCAGCGTCCGGAGCTGGATCCTATGCGATACACCCAGGGTTCACCCAGCCCCGAACAAGTGGCCGAAATAGTGGAGGTAGTCTGGTGGTTGATTGTGATCTACTACAGACCACTCCCCTGCACAACAGTTGTCCAAGAAACAGGAAACTCTCTACCAATTTCTGAATCTCAAAGCCCTGGGTAGAAGTTGTACTGGAGAAAAAAAAAAAAATTCTAGAGAAAGTTTGGTGATTCGAAAACCTTAACAGTTTTTTTCTAATAAAAGATCTCCCTATTACGTTCCACCCATGGAACGTATTTAGATTTATCTATACTGAAATAGGAATAACTATTTCTAAAACAAATTTCACAAGATGATCAGGGAAAGGTTCAATTTTCTACAACTTCATCAAAGATCAAGACATTGCAGAACCCAAGAGAACAGTTCCGACACTGAGACTAACTGCTAATTAAATAAATAATTGAAATCCAATCAAGGGTGGACTGTAGTCAGAGTGTTGGAATTAATAATTGCTATAGTTAACAGTTTTTATGTAATTAAAATTAGTAATGAAAAAGTTTAACTTTTGAATATTTACTGTTTAAAATTTCGAAAAGGTACATCTCCAATATGAGACTGTTCCTTTGTTACAGCACTAAACTTCAATATGAGCCAACTCCTTTTGAAGTTAACAACTCCATTAAATGATTTATTCTCAAACTCCAAGGGCATTAATTATATGAATTATAAGGCCTTTGAGGAGCGGTAGCAGACATCACTCTAAGGTTCCACTGCGCATCCATCATTTAAGTCTCTCTTCTCTCTTCAAGACCATATTACCTCTGCATATTTCCTTGGAATGATTTAGTATATCATAAACTCGGTATGTCATAAAGCTGTTTGTTTAGAATCATTTAAGGCCAATAAGTTTGAAGTATTCATTTCTACTTTTATATTCCCCCTATTTTTATGCTTTGACAAACTAAATAGTAAACAAAAAAGTGGATCTGTTTTCGTTAGAACACTTCAATAATAATAATAAAAGGCATAGCGAACCCGAAGGCTCCATGCCGATACCACCCATCTCTGGATACAAACACATGTCCACAGAACACTCCCACCTACGTCTCGGTCGCTTCCTAGTCGGCATAGAGCTTATTAACTTTTTAGGAATTCCTTCGTTACCAAGCCCAGTAACTTTACAAGCCTATATTAATCCTCGAATAATATTAAGAGGGATCATGCTTTTGCAATTCCGAACTCTATAAGTTTAGAATAATTTACCAGCTCTAAAATTATGCTGGTATCAAAGTTTCTGATTTTTTCTAAAGTATAATCCTCAAAATGCAGGTAATAATATAGAAAAGTATAACCTCTAAGTGACATAAAATAATCGAGACATTAATGGAAAGTTCCTAATAAAAAGCCTCGAGTCTCTAAACTAAAGTAGGAAACAAAATAACTGTCAATAGTACGCCTATTCAAGCATCTAAAGACAAAAATAATGTTTTGAACTCATTAAATAATTAAAAATA
The DNA here is from genome assembly GCA_037127475.1 of Arma custos. Taxonomy (NCBI): domain Eukaryota; kingdom Metazoa; phylum Arthropoda; class Insecta; order Hemiptera; family Pentatomidae; genus Arma; species Arma custos. The sequence continues at coordinate 29,569,166 of CM073765.1, forward strand.
AATCATAATATTAAATAAAGGTATAAATAATTTTGAAAGAATAATAATGTTGATTTCAAATGGATTGAACCTTATTTAAGGTAAGAATTGTAATGAAGAAAATGTTTTTAAATCCAATGACTTAAAAAATAATTTATTATTGGTTTTTAAAAATTAACAATAAAGTATCAGAAATATTTTATTAAAAAGTTATTTATATTTACCTTCAATATAAAAAATATTTACTTCATTATTGAACACCAGAAATGAGAAATTCAAAGAATAAATCATTGTATAGACAATAAATAAAATAGTTTATTCTTATAAATTTTTTTTTTTTTTTTTTAACTGGACTTAATTCTTCTTTATTAGGGTAAGAGAAATAAAAACCATTTTCCAGTCAATGTTTATTCTCGACTTTCAATCCATTCGATTTTCGACACTATGGTGTCATTTTCAATCTTTTTTTCTCTGCATCTTTTAAAAAATACCTCTAATTTTTTTTTACATAGTCAACAAGTCTAAAACATTGTGTAAAAAATAAATAACAATAATTACATTACTATACATGATTTATCATAAATTATTTAAAATTAAAAAAAAAATTAAAGGAATTAAAGGAAAAGATGCAGAGAAAAAAACATTGAAAATGACACCATAGTGTCGAAACGTCTCGAATAGATTGAAAGTCGAGAATAAACATTGACTGGAAAATGGTTTTTATTTCTCTTACCCTAATAAAATAAAATAATTCTTAAAAATAAAATATATATAAATATTGTATAAAATATCATATGCTATGCCAACGTTACAACCCTTTTTTAAAATTCAAAATTAAAATGATTTTTTAATCAATAATCTTCAATAATCATTAAAATATATTTAGTACACCATGGTCTAGTATAGTTAACGAACAATAGTTTTTTTTTTTTTTAAAGCAGACACTATTTTTGAGGATAGCAATTTTCCGAGCCATAATAATCTAATCTCCACATTTTCCAAACCCTAAAGTTCTAACTGCCGCTTATCTCCCCCTATAAAAAACCTGGAGGTTCTAAGTAGGTAGCAATGTAGATTCATTATCGTTATAGTTCTAAATTACCTTTAAAAAATATTACAGATTTTTTAACTGAGACATAAGGAGGGTGGTAGCTCAATGTGCAGGTTAAAGAGTTGCTATAATGAAGGCCTAGGGTTCAAATCCGGCTGTAGTAGAAAGTTATTTAATCTGTTACCAACTGTTAATAGTCAAGGATGAACCCTGTGGGACCTACAGACCATCCTAGGGCTCTCCCGGCGTCAAAAAAGTGGGTACCCTTATTCGGGAATACCTTTTACACTTAATTGGAAGAATACCTGGAGAAAAATTATTTAATATGTTTAAAACCGCGGTTGGGCCCTATGGATTTTTCGATGTAGTACTATTCTCTATGTATAAAATCTAATGGTTTATAATTAGCAAATATCAAAGAAAAACAATAAAAAAGTAAATTTTAATCTGTAATTTACTATTAGAATGACATCAGCCGCAGATGGACCTTGTGGGATCTACATTCCTTACTGTGGCTCAATCAGCCTCAATGGAGGGGATACCCTTAATAGGGGAAAAACCTGGCCTTACGAGTTTTAAATGTAGTAAATTGCAAGTATAAAATATATAGCTTTATGATTAGCAAAAAAAAAAACAATTAAAAAGTAAAAAGATAGATTGTTAGCACCCCCAGGTTGACCTATATGGATCTACACTTAACAACCACAGTTGGACCTCATGGATTTTTTATGTAGTCTAAGCTCTAAGTAAATCTACAGCTTTATGATTAGTAAAAAAATAATAAAATAAATAAAAAGTAAAATTTGATCTGTAGTTCACTATTAGAATGCTTACAGCCGCAAATGGACCTCGTGGAATCTACAGACCTTCCTGGGGCTTACTCAGGTATATAAAATGGGTACCCTAAATGCACAACCGTTGTCCTAGAAACATTAGAATCTCTACCATGTACTGAACCTAATACCCTTCGTGGGTTATAGTGGTGCAGCTTTCTTTTTTTTTAAATTAATATAAAATTTTAAATTTTATTAAAACAATAAATTTTACGTACAGATCCCCTTGGGCTCATTCAGCTACTATAAAATTTAATTAAGGGGTACTCTTAATTGTGGAGAAAACCTGGCGATTGAGCGTGATCTCGTGTAAATTATCTCTCTGCGTTATCATCGTCATTAACAATCTCTACATACAGTACAGTCTCAACCATGTACTGAACTTAAGACCATGCATGATTTGTCTACATGATGGAATTGTTTTTTTGATAAGTACATTTCTTCAATTATGGCATCATTATTAGTAATTATTTATAAAAAAAAAAATGATGAAATTCGTTTTGTTCAATTATAGTGCCCTGTATGACTTCTAAGGCAGAGATAATTGAAGTTCAATACTCAATCACAAAATATACTAATAATATCTAAATTTATTGTAATTTTTATTACATGCAGTCGATAGCCCTATCATTAGGTACACTTTAATAAAGTGGCGTAATTTTGTCTCCACGTGCATGTCGGTGAATGATCTCTCATCCTGATAAAGCAATATTATGTCAATTCAATTAACATGATGATGATATGAGAAAGTGAAATTGATAGGAAGGAGGATCACTTTACGACTAACAACCAATAATCAGTTGCCAGCTACCTTGTTAATTGAGAGAGAGTTAATTGAGTCCTTCAACTGGAATCGAATTTCGGAAAACTAAAAAAATTATTCATAGCAATATTTACTCTAATTAATTTTTAAATTAAATAATTAAGGTCATTTCGAAGTGTGCTTAATAAACACTAATTAAAAATATTTTACATATACTAACTAAAGCCTATATTCATAAAAATTATAACATCTATTCTTTATGTCATTAGCCAATCAATATCATAACAAAAAAATATCCCAAGAAATAAAATAAAAAAAAGTAATTATTTATTCGAAAAGTGAGGAAAGTGCAACTTTATTACACCCGAGTGGATTTTATCACACGAGCCGAAGGCCAGAGTGGTGATTAAACGAGGCTGTTATAAGCACTTTTTACACTTGTTAAATATTACATTTTTCCTGCAACCATTTAAACATAAATAAATTAATGTGTGAAGGTGCTAATACATTTCAAGTTATAATAAATATTTCTATAAAATCACCTCAAAATAAATAAAATCCAATTATAATTTATTTAATTGTTATATGATATAATTTTTTTTAATGTTTTATTTGAAAAGAAAAGATATGGCCAGTACTGGGACTCGAACCCGGGTATTTCACCTCTCCTTGGTGACGCCTCAACCATCTCGGCCACCCTGGCTCGTTTCTCGGCCAGCCTTATCATTGATATATATAGATATGATAAGGCTGGCCGAGAAACGAGCCAGGGTGGCCGAGATGGTTGAGGCGTCACCACGGAGAGGTGAAAGACCCGGGTTCGAGTCCCGATCTTGGCCATATCTTTTCTTTTCAAATAAAATATTTAAATAAATAAAATCTATCTTGAATTAAATATGAAATAGTTCTAAAATTATTTATTTTAACAGTTTAGGAATATAAAATGAATAATATTATAATACCGCCATTTAACATTTAAAATAACAGAGTGCTAATTGTCAAATTCGATCTAGGTGGCTGTTACTTTTTACTAGTGCGGGAAGTGGCTTTCTCCCACTAGTGGAGGAAAGTGGGACTTTCCACACCAGTTTAAGTTGAGCAATGGATAACATTACTCAATGGTTGCAGGGAAACAAGTAAATAATCAGTGGGTCGAATTTCTGGTGTTTATAATCACATTATAAAGGCTGGGTGAGTCCCAGGGGGTTGTGAAGATCCACACACCATATTCGGCTGTTAAACAGATTACACGATTTATCTGTCACCGCCAGACTTGTACCTGGGATAGCAGCTCAGCGCCCTACCACTGAGCACCCCCTCTTCTAGTTCCTTTAAGTACAGTAATATCAATTAATTTAAATTAACTATGAATATTAAATAGTATTTGTAAGAATTAATTGTAGAGAACATATTTTCTATGAATGACAATGAGAACCCGTGCTTGTTTTTTACTGAATACCCAGTTCGGATGATTGACGTTCGGATAATCAACTATCTAAAAAAAATACAAAAATAAAACCTGTACAACTATAACGCTCGAACGGGTATGGGGTTCAATACATGGAAGAGACTGCGCTGTTTCATGGACAACGATTGTTTAGGGCGGTGATTTGTCCTAGATCACACTCAACCGCGAGATTTCCCCACCTTATTATGAGTATCCACTTTACAGAAGTTGGGAGAGGCTCAGAAGTGTCCTAGATCCCACATGATCCATCTCCGGCCGATAAAAGTCTTTCCAGCTGCGGGATTTGAACCAGGGTTTACGGCTTGGCAACACAGTGCTCTACCACTGAGCCACTCCGCTCCCCAAATTGACTATCTACTGTAATTTTAATTTAAATGATTCAAAAATTACAATTACTTCCACATTTCTGGCGACTTAATTATGGTCTTAGAGACAAATAAAATAATCCTCTGGGCCCATATTTTTTATTTTTACAAAAACCTGAAATAATCCAGGAATATTTGTTACTTCTAGGACCAGAGGCTGTTGCTGAATCATTCCCCGCATTCCTTCGACCTAGAGTTAAATATTAATCCGCGGTTCTGGTGGCAATCCCTTTTCTGTACCAGGGCCTCTTAAAGTTGCACTCTCTCTAATAACAATCTCTTAATAAACTAATTTGTATTAATTAAGATTTCTAAGGTTGTATATTTAATAGAATTTTTAAGAAATTAATAAAATACAGAGAGCGATAGCTCAGTATTCTGGGCTGCTATGCTAAAGGTCCCAAAGGTTCAAATCCGGCAGTGAAAAATAAATCATTCATTCCGTGAACAGTCATGGACCAACCTTGTTATGTACAGACCCTCCTGTGGCTCACCCAGCCACTATAAACCGGGTACCCGTAATTGAGGGAAAACCTGACGGTTCAGCGTGATCTCGTACAAATTGTCTTCGTGTGCAAAATCCTTAGAAACTGTTCAGTATCTATCAAGACACTTCTTGGGTTGTAGTGTTACAGATTTATTTTTTTCATATATTCCCACTCGCATTTGATTTTTTCTTAGATATTAGTTACCAAACATCAGATGTTATCAATTTTAAACAGAGGTATTTATTAATGTTTATAAAATATTTTTTAGTAAGATTTATTACACACACTACAAAATTACCTTAAGCATTCAATTTAAAAACTAAGTTATAATGAGTACTATAAAACACTCAGTTACCTGTACTATTAAAAGGGTTCAGTACAAGGTAAAGGCTGTACTGTTTCATGGACAACGGTTCTGCAAGGAGGTGATTTGTCCTAGGTCATTCTCAACCGCCAGATTTTCCCCCTTATTTTGGGTACCCTATTTTATAATATTTTATAGAGGCTTGGGGAGCCCCAGGAGGTTCATAGATTTGCCAGGTGCAAACAGACTAAATAAAAGTACTGCTGATTGGCGGGATTTGGACCAGGATTTCCGGCATGGCAGCTCAGTGCTCCACCACCGAGCAACTCCGCTCTCTACATGAATCAATCAATTAGTTTTCCGAAACTAATCACTTCCGTACATAACCGTTGCTCTACTATGTACTAAGCCTTTACAGGTATGTATATATATATATATATATATATATATATATATATATATATATATATATATATGTATGTATAAATTTAATTTTCCAGCATTTTGAAAAATATTTTTAGTAGGCTTTCACTAATTTGTCAAAAACAGAACTTTTTCGGGAAATTAAATGTTTAAAAAATCGTTGAAAAATTGTAATTTTTTTATTATGAAACTCAATTTGATTGGGCTGCCCTGGAAAAAATCTTTTAAAAAAAAAGAAAATGTGGTAGTGGCAAAAACTTTGGCTTGAATTCACTTTTATTTTTATGGAGACCTTAATACTTATAAATATGAAAAAAGGACACCTGTGATGTAATGGTCAGGTGAACAACCCATTATGCTCAAGATCATGGGCTCGCAGCCCGATAGTTGTATTTTAAAAGGGAGAGTGAAATATACTTGGTTCTGTTATACTTTCGGAGTGAATGTAAAATGGCGGTCCCGATTATGTGCGGAATCAGTTACTCGTAGATCCCTATCATAATTATAACACAGTACACTGTTTTACAATGTATTTCATTAGTAAAATATAATGATTTCCTATGATCTGAAGACCAATATTTTAAATAAACACTAATTTATTTATTTAATTAAAAAAAAACAACATCAGTATTATAACAGTCTCAGTTCTCATGGGTTTAAATTCACTTTTAATTTTAAAGGGAGCGTGTATTGCAGATGACAAATAAGAAATTTTTCATGATCTCAATATATTGCTTAACTATATTTATTTCATATAAGGAAGTAAAACCTACGATGTGCTAAGGTCACGAAGTAATGACTTTTTCACCAATGTTTTAAATAAATATTATTCTATTATCTTTAAAAAGAAAAAAAAAATATTGCTTCTCACTTTATCTGGAGCTATGTTTATTTTCCACAGCGGTCGGTCACTCATCCAAATAAACAAATGTGTTACTTTAAGAGGCAAAATATTTTTCCGATCGGGAAAGAGGATATTAAAGACCAATATGTTCTCGATTTGTTATGGGGAACTAAATATAGGACTAACTATTCTATTCAAAAATAAAGTAATGCTTTTAAAATAATAATAATAATAATAAAATTTAAAAAGATAAAATTCTATTAATTCACCAATTAAAAAATATATTAAAGCATGTCATCTATTGGAATTTTAAAAATCGTAATCATTTAATACACCACGACAGTAGAATATTATTCAAACGACCCAGTATTTGCTAAAATTATCTGTCTCTGGTTATTACACAGCTTTCTGCATTTTACTGCTATATTTAAAGGTTTTTTGATCTAATAAAATCCATTATTATTTATTTTAAAATTTGCGCTTAAGCTTAACTCTTCAAGCCCAGATTAGTTTTAAAGTATTATATCTCAAGATTTTTTTTCACAAATTACAATATTTGTTTTATCCAAGTAATCAATCGGTAGACGTTTTATGACGTTTAACTAATATTTCAACATGTCTTGCTGAAAATTTGAAATAAATTAGTAATTTATAGATAAGAGAAAAAGTAGACTATGCTTGGAAAACGTCCTTAAATATTTTCAAATATTAGAACGGAAATAAGGACAGAGGAAATTCAATTCTGATAAAAGCGTAATATATGAGCTATCATAAAGCCCGATAATTTACATAAGCAAACATGTGAGAGAAGAAATGAAATATGTTTTACCGCTTCGGCACAAATGTAAATGAATGTTGTCATAGTTATACCACTTTGTATAATTCGTATTCATAGTTCTCCTTCGTGGATAATTATTTAAATATTTATTTAGTTAGTAACTAATTATATTTAATCTAAATTAAATTATACTAATTTCAAAGCTACTTCTTCAATTCCTGATAGTCCTTCGAAGCGTCTGAAAAGGCATCGTGGCAGTTGAATTTGTTATTTGAGCACTACCACTGGGTAGATTCTCTGATTTTCCTTTTCCATGCCACTATTGATCATTTCCCATTTACTTGTATTGTTATAATAAAGTTGTAAATTTCAATGAACAAATTAATAAAAAATTATAGTTTGGGTCGTTTTTTTCACCGGGGAGCATTGTATTTCGTTTCTAAAATATTACGGTTTGAAGTATCTTAGAGTACAATTCAAATAATACAACTAAGTCTGCTTTCAAACGGAAGCGATATTATAAAAGCGATATATCGTAAGGAGAATATTTCGACAATAACTCGGCAGCCGATAAATCGGCGGGACCTGGGCAATTAAAGTTTGGTGGGTACACAATTTTCGCAGCACGATTAAACTCGAAATATATCAGAATTAGAGTTTTAAATAATATAGAACATAATATAAAAATAATTTTATTCTGGGACCAGGTCCCATAAGAATAACAGAACAAAATTAAATAAATATAAATTTATTTCTGTATAATTCATAAAATTATTTTCATATGATGTGATTAAATCAAATTGTCATTTTCAGCCGGATTTCCGAAAATTGCCGTGGCAGTCAACGTGTTAAGCATTCATTGATGAAATACATAATTAATTAAATAATTAATATTCGATTGAAATATCTATACATATTACAAAACAAAGTCCTCACCCGCGTTTGTTCGTGGTAAACTCAAAAATTACTGAACGGATTTTCATGCGATTTTCACCAATAGATAGAGTGATTCACCAGGAATGTTTAGGTATATAATTTGTCGAGGTTTGTGTAAATGGGCTGGAATATCGATGGGTTTCACCGAAGACGCTGCCAAATCCCGTGCAATTATCTAACTTGCAAGATAATAAATTCGTATATAACGAAATATTTGGTTTTGTTTTTATTTTTATAATTTCTATATAATAAAGTACATTAACTGAGATGGAAGAAAGAAAATCAAGAATCTCCAAGAAGCCTAATCAATGATATTCGCGTGGTCCTTAGTGGCCGGTACGTGATAAAAAAAAATACATTAGCAGACAAATTATGTATGCATAATATGCCTTATTACTCGAGCAAAGCTGGGGTGAGTCGCTAGTAAATAATAAATATAAGATTATAACAATTACATTAATAATAACCAATTATCATATTAGTATTATTCATATCTATCTTTGTTATAGATTCCTTATGTTTCTCTTTTCTCTATACTATTTTCCCGCCTTGTTTATCTTGAGTATTTAGAAAAATCATTACAGTGTCTCTGTATATTATTGTTATAAACAGCAATTAAATCAAATTAATTTTTAATTTTTTATAATTATTGGTCATTTTTTATGAGTTATTGAGTTATGAGTTATCCTAAATTAAAATTAATGTTCAAAGAACTTCGTTCTAGTGTATTCATCGCAAAAATGGCGGGAGCACACTGGGGCTTTAGGATCTAAAAGAGAGAAGGTTTGTCCTCGACCGGGAAGTGCCTTGGATAGCTCAATTGGCAGAGCGATGTCACGGTGAGACAAAGGTTCCGGGTTCAAATCCCGGTCGAGGGCCTATCTTTTCTCATTAAAAAAAAAAAAAAAAAAAAAAATTAATTTTTCTTTGTCATACGTTTAAAACATGTGTTACAGAAAGCTCGTACTTCACTAGGTGTGGATTACATAATTATTCCAACATAGCCTATCCATTGTAAACTATTTTACATCCCCCGGCTTTGAAGCATTTAGTTTATGTAATTATGTATCTTGTTCTATTAAATAAGAAGTAATCTCAGTTTAAACTTCCAAAAAAAACAAAAAAACACTACAACCCATGAAGGGTCTGGGGTTCAGTACATGGTAGAGACTGTACTGTTTCATGGACAACGGTTCTGCAAGGAGGTGTCTTGTTCTAGGTCACGCTGAACCACCAGTTTTTTCCCCTTATTTTGGGTACCCTATTTTTATAATATTTTATAAAGGAGGGTCCTAGATCCTTTATGATCCATCCCCCGCTGCAAACAGACTAAATAAAAGTCATGGCCTGCAGCGGGATTTGAACCGGGATTTCCGGCATGGCAGCTCAGTGCTCTACCACTGAGCCACTCCGCTCCCTTCTTCTTTTTTTTTTTTAAATACCTGAATAAACTGAATTAATGATTCTTTTGTAGACTATTAGAATGTAATGATGTGAAAATTGAAAAGATAAAGCAAAAGACTATAACACATTTGTTGCAAAAAGCCTATACTTCATCAGGTTTAGCTTACCTTCATGTAAACAATTTTAGATATATAAACCTTCATCATCGCCCTTATTAATAAAAATCAATTAAATATGAAGTATATTCATAATTGGGAATAAAGTTAAAAGCATCTCGTGAGGTTTAGGAAAATTCCGGTGATGTTTTTGTTGTCTATACCGTGATCAGATGTCTACTTTGACATCCATCAACGTTGCTGTTTTTGACGGCGGGCGGTATAGGATGGCTTTCCTCCCTGCCAAGAATAACAATGAACTTAATTGCAAGTGTCTTTTCCTTATGGAAACAAAATAAATATACCACAGCTCAATCATTATGCATTTATATCATATTTGTTACAATATTTAGTTAGTTAGTTCATTTAACGTCACTTTATGCTGCTATGGCTAATCGGACGATGAACTACAGTGGGGGCTCTAAATTAAAATTTAGGATAGGGATTTTTAACGAGTACCTGACATCATACAGACTCGGGACCCCCGTTTAACGTCCCTTCCGAAGAACGGCGTAAGTTAGGATTTTTTACTCCCTTAAAAAAATCCTAGGGCCACCTGCCGGGCTACGAACCCGCGATCTTGGGCTTAGTAGTTTGTTACACTAACCACTAGACCACGGGGGACCTTGTTATAATATTTATCTTATATCAGGTGATCAAGAATTTGTCTTAAATAATCAAAGCATTTAATTGGAATCGGTAGAGGTACCCGAGGAAAGATCCTTTGGATGTACAGATTCTCAAGGGGCTCACCCAGCCAGGAAACCCTTATCTGGGGGCAAAGCCGGATGTTTGAGTGTTATCTCGGACAGATCACTCCCCTACCCAACGGATATCCTAGAAACATTACATTTACTAAGAGCAATATAAAATTTAATGACTCCCTCCCCATCTATTTCACACTCTACTAAGATATATCCAGTTAATCACCGTTTCCACATCAACAAATCACATAAATTTGAATTGGCTTTTACTGATCTTTTAGGGAACTAAAATCCTATTAAAAAAAATGTACTACTACAACGAAAGGAAAGTACTGTATTCAGTACTTGGAAGAGACTGAACTAAGCCAACGCTTGAGAAAGGTGATTAGACCGAGGTCACGTTCAACTGACAGGTTTTTCTCCAATAAGGGTACCCACTTTATAGGTGCCGAGTGAGCCGCAGGAGAGTCCCCAATAACACAGAGTAGATTAATGACTGTCAAAGGAATAAATAATTTATCTACCACAGTTGGTATCGAACTCGAGGCCTTAAAACTACACCATTTTATTGACATAACTCCCGACCATTTCACACTCTTTTATGCGGTTAGTTTTTTGAGCTATTTTCATTCATTTTCTCTCATTAGTTATTCAATATGTCTGCTGAAGTTAAAGATCTTTATCCCTTTTTCCTTACACGACACACAGTTATAGTCCATCCATAATGGAAACGACAATCCAAATATTTACCAACCTGAACAAACCCCATTGAACAAAGCGGGCATACCCGACAGGATGCTACGTAATGAGATGGTGCATTTCGTCCGCTCTAAGCATCAACACTAATTATGGTGAGTGGTGCCTCCGGTGTTCTGGGGTCGGAGATGATTTCGCGTTTACCTTTCAGAGTATGGCAGTTCTATAACTCTTCGGCTAATATCAAGGCTTATAATATAATATGGTTTTGATTAATTATATTTAGTAGTGAACGCTTGTAATTGACTGTTAAAAGAAGTCTCAAGTATAAATGTTATTCGTTTAAGGTCACTGTTTGTTTATTCATTTAACATCACTTTATGCTGCTATGGCTAATCGGACGATGCTACAGTGGGAGCTCTAAATTTTGCCTATCCAGATTTAATTAGGATAGGGATTTTAATGAGTGCCTGACATCGTACAGGCTCGGGACCCCGTTTAACGTCCCTTCCGAAGGACGGCGTATCTAAGGATATTTTACTCCCTTAAAAAAATCCTAGGGCCACCTGCCGGGATACGAACCCGCGATCTTGGGCTTAGGCGCTCTTGTTACGCTAACCACTAGACCACAGGTAACCGTATTTTAAGTAGTTTAAGGTCACTTTATTCTGCTAACGCTAATCGGATGATGCACCCGTGGGAGTCCTAAATTTTGCCTATCCTTGTTTAATTGTGATAACGAGTACCTGACAATTCCCTTGGTGCTTACTTAACCCAGATGCACCATATCTTTGTGAACAATATATTGATGGTATAATTGATTGGTAAAATGGTAAACATAAGACAGACCTCTGGAAAGGAATCCGATTAAGACTAAAGTTGGAAATAAATTGTGTAATCATCCGAAATGATTACTCTGGTATCCCAAAATCAATTAGAACATTTAAAATATGTTTAAGAGTATAAAACATAGCAAAATGAAATTTTTTTTTTATAAATACTGAAACAAGATAAACATAAATTAGATATTTTAAAAAACTGAAAGAGACAATGGAATAAAATAATTACAATACGATTATAAGTACACTGTAACCACTTTTTTTTATTAAGGGGGTTTATACCCAAGATGGCGGGCTCGCAGCTCTGCAGGTGGCTCTAGGATTGCTCCATCCTTCGGAAGGGACGTAAATTGGGACCTCAACGGTGTCAGGTACTCGTTAAAGAGAAAACATTTATACATAACTTCTTACTTATACGATAAGTCTAAGGGTAACTGAGACATATGTTACTTTTAAGAAATTTATACAAGCATATTAATAACAAAGGCAAGATCCAAGGTTACCATTAATGCTCAATGTCGATACTCCAATCTGTGCAATAATTAATCAAGACGTCTAATAGAATTGAGAGTCACCCAACATTATACCTGAACTGATTCCTTCCATTATACCTGGTACCATATTGTCTTGCCTTCACAAGTTCTTGACGATAGCGGTCCATCAATCTTGTCCCAGTGAATGGTTTGGATATAACGTTCTCTTTTCAGAAGGTAAACGTTTTGTTTCTGTGTAATATATATAACATATTTTATTTACATATTTCTCCTATTTTCAGTTGGTTGTATAAATCAATAGATCATGACAGACAAATATTTCTTGAGTGGGAGAACAGGCAGCGTGATAGGGGTCACCAAACAATGGTTTCCATGGTCTTACGCAGGACTCCTTAACCCCTTTGGATGCTAAGAGATCCTTCATATATAGATTCTTCATATCTTCATACTAATCTACATTAGTTTTAGGACAGGGAGGAATCGGTCTAACTCTAAGAGTAACGGCTATCAAAGGTCAACAGCCGTAAGATACATATTTTAATTTAAAATATATTTTTCCCCTATGCTTTTGTCCAAAGAAATAACCTCCAGGAAGATGTTTCACTTAATTTCCAAGACGCTCGAAGCTTCTGTAAAGGTGATACGAACTTACAACCTTAGGGCTCGCAATGCACGATAACCTGTACAGTCACTCCGAACCCAAAATATCCAAAATACTGCGAATGGAGGTTTCCCATAAATATGGAGTTTTCCAATAAATATCATTAGAACCAGTCCAATAAAACCAGTTTACATTACGAAAGAATATATTTTTTGTAAATTTATATGAAGAAATTGATTGGGGTTGCGGTCAATAAATAATTGATACAAAATGAGTACAATTTAATTAATGAGTTTAATTTTTGTACAAATTTTACTGTGCGGCAACTTATTTTTATCGTTCCATTACGCTTTCAAGGGAGCGGAGTGGCTCAGTAGTAGAGCACTGAGTTGCCATGCCGGAAATCCCGGTTCAAATCCCGCTGCAGGCAAGACTTTTATTTAGTCTGTTTGCAGCCGGAGATTTATCTCATATGATCTAGGACCCTCCTGGTGCTCACCCAGTCCCTATAAAATATTATAAAAATAGAATACCCAAAATAAGGGGGAAATCTGGCGGTTCAGCGTGACCTAGGATGTCACCTCCTTGTAGAAGCGTTGTCCATGAAACTGCAGAATCTCTACCATGTACCCATTCACGGGTTGTAGTGGTACAGGTTTTTTTTATTACGCTTTCAATTTAGTTTAAGTTAAAAATCAACATGTTATCTTTTACAATCATTCTTTCTCTTTTGTTTTCTATCTATTTTTTCTTTATATTTCATTATTTTTAGACGGACCCGCGAAATCTACAGACCCTTGTGGAGTTCGCACATCCCAAATAAAGTGGGTACCCTTTATTAGAGGAAAATCTGAAAGATAAGCGTGATCATGGAGAAATCCTGCGCAACGGTTGTCCTAAAAACTGTACAGTCACACACCAATGAAGCCAGGACCATATTCATGAGTTGAAGTATATTGTATAATTTTATTTGAGTATAAAATTTCTTATCTTTTGACAGCATACTGAGTAGAATACAAGAGTGTAAAGTTAAATATGTATATACACAAAACACTCTGAGTGTTAACTTCCAACATGTAAAAAATGTTATTTTTTCTATCTCGTTTCATTTACTAGATCTACTTTCCTTTCGCAATTTCAATCTTCCAACCGCAAGACTCTAAACCTAACTAGGTCAGATCTACTTCAATATGTTTCTTCTTTTTTTTCAAATCATGCGGAATTTATTCGTATGTAGTTTCCTGTTCGGATAATTCCTCTGGATTTATAATGCTCTCTGAACTAATTGCGCCTGAGCCTTTGCCAAGTTTAATGGAAACAAGCGAGAAAAATTTAAATAAGTCTAATTTGCACAATTGAATACTATTGTTCGACTAAGCTGTTTCTGCATATCCAATAAAACACTATTCCAATAAGGAATTATTTTTACAATTAAAAACATTATTATAATTTCCTTATAAGTGTATATATGTATATGTTTAAAAAAAGTTAAATAGGAGTTAACGATATCTTGCTAAATAACCTCATAGTAGACTTTAGTAGGTTTTTTAGTATATCGGTGCTCAGGAAGGTGATCTATCCAACAGACCTTACCCGAATCTAGGGTACTCACTTTATAAAGACTGAGTGAGCCCAATGAGGGTCTTTAGGTCACCCTTGGTCCATTCAAGACTGTTAGCAGATTAAATAATCTAATTATTACATTTCTTTTTTTTATTATTATGATTATCACCCACAGCCGTATTGAAGCATATAGCATAGTAACTCAAAACTCTAGCTAACCCGCTCCCATATTTCTAAATATTACCGGAAAATTATATAAAATCATTTGCAGAGTAGAATTGGATACATTGATATATTTTAAAAAATATTTATTTTTTTATTTCGATGAGAAAATATAATCCTATATAAAAAAATATAAAAACAATATAATGACGTAAGTCAACAAGATCCTAATTAAAGTAATGTTCAATGGACATTCTTCCCCTTCTATAAATCGCAAATTGCGAGAACACGGGGATATGGGATCGGTGAAGAGAAAGGATTTGTTTGTCCGAGGTACGTGCCAGGAAAGCTCAAGTGGCAGAGTACCACGACGAATGCGTGGGAGACCGGGGTTCGAATCCCGGTACTGGACAAATAATTTCTCTTCAAAATAAAAATAATTAAAAATTATAATAATTATAAAGAAAAAAATTAAAAATACATATATATTTAAATTTAAAATCCTGTAAATAACTGTAAACAAACTATACGTTCTTTTGACTTCGATGTTTATATTAAAAACCTCATAGTGAAATGAAAATTAAGCAGAGTATATTAAGTTTAAAACCTATATACTATAAAATATGACAGAAAATGACTAAAACACGTTAAAATTTTGCTAATAAACTGAAATAAAGTTAATATAGATATTATTATTTATTAATAAATAATAAGTTATAAGTTTTTCTATCATCTTAATTTATATACACTTGAATTTAATTTTCTATTTAACCCTGAAATCATCAATTGGTATTTATTAACAAAGTTTTAAAAAAAAAAAAAGACCTGTACCACTACAACCCATGAAGGGTCTGGGGTTCAGTACATGGTAGAGACTGTACTGTTTCATGAACAACGGTTCAGCAAGGAGGGTACTTGTCCTAGGTCACGCTCAACCGCCATATTTTCCCCATTATTTTGGGTACCCTATTTTTATAACATTTTATAGGGGCTGGTTGGGCACCAGGAGGGTCCTAGATCCTATATGAACCATCTCCCGCTGTAAACAGACTAAATAAAAGTCATGGCCTGCTGCGGGATTAGAACCAGGATTTCCGGCATGGCAACTCTACTACCACTGAGTCATTTCGCTCCACAGATTAACAAAGTAAAAACGAAAAATGTTGCCTTCATAAAAAAAAGTATTACCATAGTGATGACAGTATTTTTCATAATTTATGCACGAAATTTCATATTTTGAAATATTTCCTTTCTTATAACAATTTATTTATCCATTTTCTCCTCATAGAATATCTTAATTATCCACTGCCTATTAATCAGTCTAAGACATTATGAATAATTGGCGAAGTACGCATATAAAAGCACCTTAAGATCAATAACTCGAAACACAATATAAAAAAAGCATCCAAAACACATTAATAATAGCCCAACCCATTAATTAAGTAATTAGAAACACTCATTGTGATAAATACCACGAGACTGAAAAGGGGCTGAGTGAGTGATCTCTTACATAATTAAATAATTAAGATTGATAATTAAAAACTGAAAAGAGTCTTCCTCTTGCCTGGTGCTACTTTTCCTCATGACTATCAAGTTTTTGTTTTCTTTTCCCTTCTCTAATTTTATTTCTCATTATCGCCCCTGATCATCATCTGATTATTAACTATTTTAACTGACAGGCTATGGCTCAAGAATAAAAGTGTAATTAAAAACTAACCAAAATCATAAAATTCTATTTAAAAAATAATATTATACCTTGTGACATCGAAACAATGACGTGTTTAGGGTTATTAACACATACCTCTTATAACGCTATGCTAGGTGTCATTTCGCTCAGGAAGAAATATCAACCATCAGATTTTTCATCAAGCATTCATACTCACTTTATAAGTCCTGAAATTCTTAGCCATTTCAACACTCTATTACACAAAATAATAATGGTTTTGGGTTGAGTACTCATCTCAATAAATCTTGTTCAAGGTTTTTCTCCAAACAGGTATAACCACATTTAACTATGGAGCATGGGTGAGCCTATGATGTCCTAGCGAGACTAAATTGAGTATCCATAACGGTTCCAATATAACCAATAGTTAGTTGCTTTAATCACTTATTTAACCTTTGTGTATGTACTAAAGTGTAAATGACTACTTGATACTTACTAATCTTTGTAAAAATTGTGATAAAAAATTATTGCTATCAAGTGTTAAAAAATCCTACTGTCAAATAAAATTATACAATATAATAAAAAAACCAGTACCGCTACAACCAGTAAAGGGTCTGCAGTACATGGTAGAAACTGTACTGCTGTGCAGGGAGATGAGATTTGTCCTAGATAATACTCAATCCTCAGATTTTCTCCCTTATTTTGGGTACTCTCTTTATAGAGTCTGGGTGAGCCCCAGTAAGATCCTAAATCCCTTGGGATCCATCTCCGGCCGCTAACTGGCTAGTCTGTCAGCGAACGGGATTTGAACCCAGAGCTCTACTACGAGCCACTCCACACTCTTTAATATCATTTAAAATTAATTATTGATAAAACATAAAAATATATCGAATCAAGGCTACATATATATTCTTCGAAATGTGTCTTCAGATTAAATACAAGATAAACACGTATTCAATATTGATACGAAGATCACTCTTATCACGAAGATAAGGTTTTCGTTTCCCGGCTCGTATTCACTATCGGAAAAGCGATACCTATCGGGGAATGAAGTCCCTACGAGCATGAATAGAGGAAAGTGGGTCGCCCTACATTATCAAATAGGGCCTACCTTCCTACTCATTAAGGCTCCCTTAGGGCGGAAATTATCACTTCCCTTGTGATATTAGGGAATTATCTCGCTTTCTTGGGCAATTAAACCCTAATTTATCATGATTACTCTCGAATGCGTTTTGTTTTGAGGTAACAATTAACTTCCAAGAAGGTAATGAGTTGTTACCTTTGTTACTTAGGAAACAATTAGACGACCCTAGCAACTTTTGAGAGTCCCCGAACCTTTTTTGTCGCAGTCAAAAAGTTAGTTACTTAGCACTTCAAAGGGATTGCATCGAGGGCCGACATCAAGTGTTCTTTCTTCCTTCAGTGAAAGGAAGTTGAGGCCAAAAAACTTGGCTCATTTTGAGAAAGATTGTATCTTGTATAACAAAATATGCAAGCTGCACTAAATTGATCGAAACTAGATAGGTAACAACAATATTTTATTATTCAACAGCTTTGAATATTTTCTGGGTATCAGTTCCCCAGGATGTCGGCCACAAGTTTTTAATTTTCATTCGTTTCCGTTGTAATATTCGAGAAAATAAAAATAATCGTGTGTTTTAGTATGAAAAAAAGTTTAGCTATGGGAAATGTGAATATTTCCGTAATAATTTCATCAAGAAATAAAAGGCTCAATTAACATTGAAGTAAAGATTATATATCCTTGTTAAACCGTTCATTTCTTTGTTCCGTTGTTAATCCGTTAATTTCTTGATAAAATGATTTCCCAAAACTACACTCTTTTTTTCAAACTAGAACTCATGATAACTTGTATTTTGGACAATATTATAGTTGTGACTCAATTCGAAGCGACGACCTGTGGAACTGATACCAATTTTTTTATTTAGTAAATCCCTCCCAGTTTATAATAAAAACAAAATCGGCAAAAAAGTTTAATTTCCCTCACATTATATATTAAATACTTTTCAAAATTTGGAAGAGCTTAACTGAAAAAATATACAGAAGAAATTCAATTATTATTATTATAACAATTTTTAAGTGAATTTTAGGGCGAAATGTACAATAACCCTTGTTATTGAATATTACTGAAGTGAGCGGAGTTGCTGAGTGGGTAGAGTGCATAATTGCTATGTCGGCGAATGTTATTTTTAGGAAAAGATTATTATTTATTCTGTTAATAGCCACACGTGGACTCTGTGGGACTCCGGAGGAAACCCTGGCGATTGAGTGTAATCTCGGAAAATCACCTCTCTGCACAATCGTTGTCCTAGAAATAGGAGAGACTCGATCGCTTACTGAACCCAAGACCCTTCGTGTGAACAGTTGGTAATTCTCTGTAACAAGATTCATACAAACTATTCAGATTTTCCTCATGAATTCGCTTTTAGAAAGTGCACCTTTGGTAAAACATTTTCTTAATCCATTTAACGATAACTTTAATGAATATTTAAAAAATATATTCACAGTTAACAATACATAGGTATCTTACTGACTACAAGCAAAGTCCAGATTGTCTGAATACACATGTTAAGGATGTCAGTCAAACTTGGATATATACTTAGATAAAATGAAGTTCGACCTATTATTATGCGACCTAGTATTTAAAGACAATCCGTACACTAGACAAGAATTATCCCATGCATAATCTTGTTTGAGCAAGATTAGAGATTCAAATTCATAGACCGCTGAGATATGTGACTTGCACACTCGCTCTGTACCTAGCTGGATCCCCGCCAAACTTCGATCGGTTGCCTTCCCAAAACTTTATCTGGGTCTTGTGTAGCCGATGAAGTGAAGTTTTCAAGGATTGACAAAAAATAAAATAAATGTATAGTGACGTAAAATTATATTTATCCACGTTATACCTTAAACAATGGTTTATTTTAGCCTGCTATGGTATAATACTCGTAAACATCGGAGATCGGTAAATTATGAGTTCGCAATGATTTTCATTGTGTATGTAATAATATATTAGTGTATGTATATGAAAATTAATAATAGTAATAATAAAAGGCTTTGAGAACTTGAAATCTCGATGCCAATACCAGAAAAAAATATGGTGAAAAATGATTATTTTCTGCGTTATTCCTAGAAAAACATCTTCCCAAATAAATCTAAATAACTAGGGTCATGTTCACAGTGAAGCGATATAAATAAGCGAAATATTGTAAGAAATACATTGCGATAATTTATTGCTACAAAGTTTCAATAACACCACCCGATAAATTGGGGTGGCTGGGAGAAAGAAAATTGGTGGGTTCACAATTTCTTTTCAAGCTCGAAGTATCGAACGATACTAATCGCTGAGGGTATCGAACAAGTGGTACCTCGAAAGATATATCGTCCCCTATTGGATTAGGTAGAACTGGTCAGTGCGTCTCATGTATCATATATCGCCTACGATAAATCGCTTATCTTATAGTGCCTCAGTGTAAAAGTAGCCTAAGCAAACTTTTATTCAATTTTTTACAATTGTAAAAAAATTCACAATTATATTAAATATTATATTAATATTTATAAATCATTATATTAAAAAAACAAATATGTTTTAGTTTTTTGCCCTTTTAAGAAACAAATATAATGGCATTTTGTTGAAATGTAATCTAAATATATCTACGAAAACATAAACTAGGACCGCGTTCACACCGCGGCAATATAGGATAAGCGATATATAGAATATATTGCTACGATTTATTGCCAGGAAGGCTCAATAATAGCATTCGATAAAGCGGGACGACATGGGCGATAAAAATTAGGTGAGTACACAATTCCAGTTAAAGCTCAAAATATCGGATCTCTGAGAACAACTGGTACTTCCAGAGATTGCCACTTGCCTTTTCGGACGAATGTGAACCTTTTTTATAGTCTCCCTTAATATTTGATAAACAGTGTGTGGGTATCGTATCGAGTATCACTTACGATAAATCGCTTATCTCATATCGCCCCAGTTTAAAAGCGGCCTAAAGCAATACATTTTAAATTATCTATTTAAAATTTTGAAAAAATGTTATCTCAGTAAAAAACATATCGGTACTTGTGTTGTTAACGCAGCCATCGTTACTTTTGAGCAGTTATATTTTGTAACAGTTATCTTTATAACAGCTATCTTGCAAAACGTTTTTAAATCTATTTATTGGGGTTATAGGGGTGGTTAGGGGTGGTTTGTGTTATAAATATAATGTATAATATAATCATCTGTTATAAAATATAACTGCTCGCGCATGCGAACAAGTAGTCCAAAATAACGGTGGCTGCGTTAACACCCAAGTACCAAAATATCCATTATGTTAAATGTAAATGTTAAAAATCAAATATGCTTTAGTTTCCAGCATATCCTAGTTATACCAGTTGTAGCTCCTTTCTTGAGAATCACAATAGCACTGAATAATTTTGTTAATTAAACACATTCTTCATTTACCACAAGAAAATAGTAAGTGAACAATTGATTTTAAATTAAATTGAACCATTTAAATTACTATTGTCATCAAAATTATTGAGATATTTGAACATTTTAATCAAACAAAGAAACACTTCACTAAATTGAACAAAAGAAAATGAAATAGTAAATAACACATTTATATAAATTTATACCACACTGACCGCGAAAATTGTTCATTTGAATATTTAATTAAATACAGAAATAATTCATTTAATTTAACATAAGAAAATGCAATATTAAGTATCACAATTTAAATGTAATTCACAGCATAAGGACACATCCGACACCGACCGAGACCGGAAGAAGACTGAATATTGCTATATAGTTAATAGTAAAGAGGAGCTAATGTTTTTGGATAAGGATATTATAGAGAATGCTGCAATCTGATTGGTCCGCAGGTTTCCCCTTCCCTTCCAGCCCACCGTCTAACAGATCTAGCATATATTATTAGAGTTCAATTCGAATATTATTTACAAAATATTTTTTTTTTCATTTATGCTTATTTATTTATCGATCTGTAATAGTCTGAAATGTAAATGCTTATATTATATGGAGTTCAAGATACTAAATAATGTATTCAACATTATAAAAAAAGTATCTATAAGTATTTAACATATAACTAGCTGTTATTTTTGAAAATTGTCCATTAGGATTTAATAAAAGTTGTTTATTCTTTTAACTAAATTTAATGATTATTATTTCATAATAAAATTTAAAAGATGTATAATGTAAAAAACACCACTCTTTTCTGAGCGTTAAGTGTTAAAAATATAACGTTTGCTAATATGTTACATTGATGTAAATTCTAATGTTTAAATATCCGTGTTGATACAATAAAAAATGGCCTTGTACTATTTTCAAAAATAACATCTCATGTTTTAGCTTCTCACCAATTTAAGAAGCGAATATAACGACACTAATGCTGTAATAACAATAAATGGCTGAGCGGACACGAAGGTTCAATGCCGATACTCCCAAATTCAAATTTGTAACGCAACTCTTAACCTAATCCTCCCTCCTTCGCCACAGTAATGTATATCTACTAAAATATAACTCAAATACTTTTTTTCTTTTTATAGCGATTTATTTGTCTGTTTTAGTTTGAAAATGTTTACAGTATCTTATATATTTGAAAATATTACAGTATATTAATAAATGATAATAGTTGTAATAACGTACTTCGTGGAATATATCTACAGCCCCGGTGAATAAGTGCTTAAGTCTAATTTTCTCCAAAATGAGTTTCTTGTTCTTAGGTAAATGGAATCGAAATATTTTCGTAATGAATAAGGGACTAAGGCATTGGCTTGAAAAGGACTTATTGCTTCTCCATATATCACAACTCCATTTCAAGCCAAAAACTACGAGAATGATACGATTCCGGTTATCTGAAAGCAGTTAACTCCCTCTGGACCAAATCCAACTTAACCACTTCACCGGGGCTATAAATATATTCGTATATAGTAACATTTGATTTATTTTTTAAGTGATATTTTATAAAATTGTATTTTAATGCCTACTTAATAATATATATAAATATCAAAATAACGCGAAGGACCGTTTATTTATTGGCACATTCCATACTTGAGTATACTATGCGCCTTTCAAAATCATTTTTACAATAAGGATTAACAACAAATTGATAATTCTAACATATATACAAAAGAAATTATTACTTAAATACTGTTACAAATTAACCAAATTAAAATTACAATAATTATATAATGATTATCTGTTTTACATTGTATGGTTATTCTTAAATGGATGTCAGCTTTTCGAAATCAATACATTCAGTGAATTTGTGTCGAAATGTATTGTATAGATCATGTTCAGCAACTGGCCAATCCTAATATTATTTCGACCTTTGTCCTTCATACATTGGCAGTCATGAATCATGTGTTTAAATGTTTGTTCTTCTTTGTCCATTGAACAAGTACTGTCGTTGGTTATGTGAAATCTGTGTAAGTATGATTTGGTATGTCCATGTTCAGTTAAAACCTGAGTTAGATCGTAATTAGTGGATTTTAATAGTTTTTAGTTATAGTTTGTCAGTTTTGGAATAAACCTATGCAAACTAGGAGATTTATTTGAAACAGTCCACCATTCATTCCTACTCATAATCGATTCTTCCTCAATTTTGAATTTTATAAACGAAATTGGTGTTTTGTGAACAGATGGAGACAAATCACTTTGTGATGCCTCTTTTGCTAATTCATCCGCTTTCTCATTGCCCTCAATACCAGAGTGACCCTTTGCCCATATTATTTTTACAGAGAAATTTAGAAGCCTAAGTGTCCATGTATGTCTGTGTTGAGAGCTGATTGTATCAAGATCGTGTTATCTGTTATCTGTGTTAGTTGGAAGATCTAGAAGGAATTCTGTCGTTTTTGCGACTGCGTACTTCTCAGCTTGGTTGTTGGAACACCTGAATCCTAGCTTGTACTTGGCACTTCGCACCTTCCCATTCGCGTCCCAAAGTAGCCAAGCACAACCTACAATATTGCCTTCTTTACTTCCGTCTGTGTAAATGTTAGTGATTTCTGTACCCGTTCCGTTATGTCCGGTCAAGTGCGTGTACAGTTTGGCAAATGTTGATGGGCGTAACCAATCTAAAGGTTCAGATTCCCGTTCTACCATGGTATTGTCGATTACTCTAAAGTTATCGTTACGCAGTTTAATCGATGGAAGTTGTACGATTTCTTTAATTTTCAGATCGATGGGTACAATTGCTGCTAAGACACAAGATGCGTCATATGAGATAGTTTTATCTACCTTGACAATCCTGATCCCATTGATTCTTTGTAGTCTTGGAGTTTCCGAAGATGGCATTTTTTTCAATCTCTGCTTTAAGCCAAATCGGGACCGCGTAAAGCATTTCGGTAATGAATACCTTTTATTGAAAAAAATGAAGTACATTAAAAATAGCATAACACATTTTTATGTAAACATCATAATGTTTAAAAAAAGTTTTAAAATATTTAAGTTAAAGCTACTTTTACTGTAAATAATTCCCATGTTTACTTAACCCTTCCTTCATTTGGTATTTATCCAAACAACCGAGCAATTAAAATACTACAAACATCATCGTACAAAGGGTTCATTAGAAGCACTTCAAAGGGATTTAACTATAAGCTCGTAATTAGAAGGGCAGGTACACTAAAAGAAAAAATATTTGTTAAAGGAAAAAATATATGTGTACAAGATTACTGTATCTCTACATCCCATGAAGAGACTTCAGTGCAGTACATGGTAGAGACTATACTGATATGGACACCAGTTGTGGAGGAAGGTGATTAGTCCCAGATCACGCTCAACTACTAGGTTTTCCTCATAATCAAGGGTACCCACTTCTTAGAGGCTGGACGAGCCCGAAAAGGGTTTGTAAGTCCCACTGGGTGGGTCCATCCCAGTTCAATCTTTTTGAATCTGATTAAGTAGTTTATCTGTAAGCCGATTTTCAACCCGTGATCTTCAGCACTGTACTCTATACATTGAGCAGCCATGATCTAAAATTTAAATGTAATGCATAATAAACAACATATTTAAACGAACGCTATGAATGACTTATACATGATTTTTAGATTTAAAAATTAAAATATTAAATGCTTGCCGCATCAGGCTACTTTAACACTTACTAGGCAAACGTTCTAAGTTCCCAATTAATTACAAAAAGATTCGCATACATGACCATTATAAGACCTATTTGATTTAGGGATTAGAGCTTTGGAGTTCCACTAAACCATCGATTTACTCTCGTACCCAAAATCCTTTGTAAAATCCTCAATATTCCTTACTTTTACGAATAAAGTCATCCATGATGACTTTAATGTCCCATTTGTTGCTGATTCGGCCCGAATCCGATATAAATTTTTTCATGACAAACTTGATTCCCGCTCAAACCCACTAATTTCAAACCTTACTACTTATTAAATTCCCGATAATTCTTCGATGCGTCAGAAAAGAAGATGGTCTCGTGACCATCTCTGTCGAATTTGTTATTTGAGTACGACAAGCGGGTAGTTTCTCTTCTAGTCTTTATCCGTGCCAATATGTATCATTATTGTTATTATACAGGGTGTCCCATTTCAAGTGGATCAAACGTTTTTAACAAAACAAAATTCAGAGAAACGATTCAGGTAAAAGTTGTAGTTATTCAGGACTAGCTTGAAGAAATAAAAAAACATTTTTTGGTTTTTCAATTTAAGTGGTCTATATCAAACTTCAAAAAATGTAGTTTCCTCTTG
The DNA here is from genome assembly GCA_037127475.1 of Arma custos. Lineage (NCBI taxonomy): Eukaryota > Metazoa > Arthropoda > Insecta > Hemiptera > Pentatomidae > Arma > Arma custos. The sequence continues at coordinate 29,594,421 of CM073765.1, forward strand.
ACCCCCATTTATTTTTATTTTTCTGATATGTACAATACTAAACATGTAAAAAATATGTGTAACATTTTTTCTATCTTTCATAGGTCAAGTAGAAGAAGTATCTGACATTTTCGGAAAGATTCTAAATACATTGATTAGTATGTTATTTCGACTAAAAACTCTTAAATAAAATAACTTAATACTACATAACGTTTCCTCGTAAAAGAGGAATACTAAAGTAGTCAACTTTGAATGCTTATTCTACTTAAACTATGAAAGGTAGAAAAAAATGTTACATACATACATACATAAAATAAATGGGGGTCAAGAGGAAACTGCATTTTTTAAAGGTCGATATTGACCATTTAAAGTGAAAAAACAAAAAATGTTTTTTTTATTTCTTCAATCTAGGCCTGAATAACTACAACTTTTACCTGAACCGTTTTTCTGAATTTTGTTTCGTTTTAAAAGTTAAAAACATTTGATCCACTCGAAATGGAACACCATGTATTTATTTGTTGCATTTTAAATATAAAGTTAAAAAATAAAATAAATGCTTTAAAATTATATATAACAAAATTATTGAACACCCATAGGGCTGGCGTAAAGCCAAAGGCTTAAAATAGCTAAGCATTAAATGCTTATCATCCAGTGGATAAGCAAACACAGAAGAGAAGGTCAGCTTAATTCGCTAATCAGTGAGACCAAACCGAGCTCTGGAGGTTTCGCTGGTCAGGCCCTGTAACGAATTTTCCAGGTAACTGTATATTCTAGCTAGGTACTGTGCATAAGTAGCGATGAGTACATAGAACTGCCACTATTATTACTGTAAATATATTTGTTTATTAGACCGTTAATTATTTATAAGTGTTCCACATGTTATTACCCGTTTTCCTTCAAACGTTTTAGAGTAAATATTCCGGATTCACCTAAAATTAATAATTAATTAATAACGTAACAATAAAATACATGGTAGAGGCAGAGATGTTTCAAGGAAGGCGGTTTTGAAGAGAGGTGATTTCTCTGAGATTATGCTCAACACCCAGGTTTGAGTGTTTTACAGAGGCTGAGTGAGCCTCTGGTGGGTTATCAAATTCTACAAGATCCGACCAATCTTCTATTGTTGACAGAATATATTATCCGGCATAGCCGGATTTGAACCCGGGGCCTTCGATACAGCTTCTCAGCTCTCATCTAGTATTACAACTTACAATTTGGTACTGACACATCCTCAAATTACCCTTCATAGAGTTCTGTATACAAACCTAAACATGGAGGGCAGAAAGGGCGAGTTAGATAGATCCATCATAACTACTCCCTTAGGGCTATACTTCAACCCAGCGATACAACCCTTCATCTACATTCTGTTACAGAACAAAAATTCCAACAATTCCAATACTTCTAACAATTCATTTCTTTATCTAACGGAAGGAAACAGTCGCAACAATAATAACAGTAATGACAATGCCACTAAGTTAAACACAACTGTTGGCATTCAAATCCACATGGTAAAAATAGTACAGTTTTTTTTTGGAGAACGGTTGTACAGGGAAGTGATTTGAACTATATCACACTCTAATACCAAAAACGTATTAGAGCAATCGAATGGTTCTTGACCTAAGAAAGTATAATATGGATTTTAACCCTGGAAAATATGTCATTGATTCCATTGTCCAGATATTAAACTCCTTCCCTTATTTTATATATATCGTCCCTAAGATTGGTCCTAACAAACAACCAATCTTTTTTAAATCACTCCCGATTTTTTTTTACAGTAATATATGGTGTGTTTCTTTTTTTTTTTTTTGTTACTTCTTGAAGGTTTAGCTACATTATTGTTTTATTATATCCTTTCAAACATTTAATCGTTTAAATACCTCCTTTTTATGATTCAATAGCGACATAATTAAGATCTTGGAATGGTATACCGTATAAGTGTGTTATTTTTTTTTTTATTTCTAATAAAGTAGCCATTACCTTGTAATAAAAATTGTAATAACCATAACTCTTAACTGTATATCGTAATCCATAAAATAAACAACAGTGAATGACTGGATATTTCTTAGGGTAGACATAAGCTATTCGGTTAACAATAAAACAACATATATCTTTGTGGGGTCAATAAAGATATTGTACTTTTCGATGTCATAGAAAAGGGTTGGGACATTTGGGTTGTCCAGTTCTAATTCTCTCTCTCTCTCTCTCTCTCTCTACATATATATATATATATATATATATATATATATATATATATATATATATATATATATATATATATATATATATACACATATATATGTATGTATGAATGTATAAGTAACTCATTATTTAATAAATAATTATACTCAATTATGAGAAAAAAACTTGGAAGTTATGCACGGTACCGTCCGAATCCGTCCCTTGCATAAACGGTACCATACAAAGAGTAAGGTCTTCATTGTTAAGCGTTTATTAATTAATCGATTTTGGGAGCTCTGGAAAGTGTATAGAACACTGAGTTACTTTGATTACCTTAAGCAAGAGGAAAAACCTGGCGGTTGTGCCTGATACTTTCTGAATCAGTTCCTCGCACAAAAGTTAGCGCATCATTACTTACTTAATTACGATCCTCATTAATAATTTATTGAGGAGAAATGTAGGTAAAATTAGTTATCTTATCAATAACGATTCCGAAGCAATATTTTTTAATTGTAGTGTCGTTGGTGAATAATCACATTAACAATCAAAAAGGAATATATAATAATTAACCATTGTGTTTAATTTTTTTTCTTATATTTGTCTAATAATAAATAAACTATTTTTCTTAAATTATTAATTAAAATAATTTATTGTTTTAAATGGACAAATAAATGTTTTATTTGACCGTAAATGATATCTTACTGCTAAATTATAACTGAGTGCTAACTGCGAAGCTATGAAGGTTGTTTAACAGTTCCTTAAAAAAAAAGATTAATCATGAGAAGCAATTAAATAAACGCAACAATTAGAGCAGCTACAATGATATACATTCATCAATGCCGTTTCTGATAAATTGCTCTGTCGTAATAATTCAAACTGTTAAATATACTGGAATAAATCAGAAGTATTGTCAGAAGTGTTGAGGTTTATATTTGGATTTTTATGTTATATTTATGTTTTTATTACTTTAGCATATATAAGAAAAATATAACAAGTTAAAATATTGGTATGGTGAAAAAAATAGATGCATATACAAGTAAAAGGTTTCATCAAATTATCTTTGACATCGAAAAGTCGTATGAAACTATGTAATTATATAATAACTGATATGGCATTATTTCTTAATATTGCTAAAGATAAAAAATTATAAAAATAAAAATTACTGCGTTTTAAACTTGATGGTTTCAGGCCTTTGCATGAAAATGTAACAGTATTTGTGTGCTGTATGAGGATGATTTTATTATTTTCATAGTTTAGTATGGGTGAAATAATTTATTGCTGAAATGTTTAAAAAAAACAAAAAAAAAAACAACGAATTTTTACATTTATCGATCTCCTTTCGATAGGATGGCATTAATATATACATATATGTAAGACTTTTATTTAGTTTGTTACCGGCCGGAGATGGATCCTATGGGATCTAGGACCCTCCTGAGGCTCACCCAGCCTCTATAAAGTGGGTAACCAAATTAAGGGAGAAATCTGGTGGTTTACAATGATTTAGGACAAATCAATTCTCAGCACAACCGTTGTCCAAGAAACAATCAGTCTCTACCATGTACTGAACCCCAGACCATTCAAGGGTTGTTGTGGTACAGTTTTTTTATTCTATATTGCCATGTTGTTTTTTTATCAACACTAAAAAAAGAAATGAAAATAAACCCCTTTAACTAATGGGATTTTGGAATAAACAATTTGTTCTCTCGGATAACAGATTTATTTGAGTGATCTGTAACTGACGTCTGTATATAAATTGCTTCAGTCTAATTGTCCAAGAGGAAGCGGAGTCCTATTTTGATTCGACGGTTCGCTATTCCGTTTGTAATTTTTTTTTTGCGACTAAACGTTGCGGTAATCAAGTGTCGTTTGATTGTTTCAAATTAGCTAAGAATTTATTTTTCATTATGATAATGTTTTAAATATGAAACTGTATCAGTCTGATTTTATAATAATTCTATCTTTTATTGTTTTCAGACAGGCCGTAACAAAAAACAATGATTGACTAGCTACCGTCTAATAAAGTGTTTGTTAAAATCAGGCCATTTTATGAGAGTTGAAACAATCTTGAGGCCGTGGGTTCAGTGCATGGCACAGACTGTCCTGTTACTGAAACAACGGTTGAGCAGGGCAGAGATTCGCCTAAGATCACGCTCAAACGCTAGGTTTTTCACCTATGTTAGGAGAACCTAAGGAGGACCTGTAGATCCAAAGCCTCTATCATTGAATGCTAAAAGATTAAATAATTTATCAGTTATCAACCAGATTTTACTAAGGGACTTTCAGCACAGTAACTCACAACGCTACACAGTAAGCTACCACGTTCCATAGTTATATATTTATTTTTCATTTCTTGAATCAATAATTGATTGTACAAATTTACTTATATCTGTATTAGTAATTATGCATTATTTTATTTATATTTTTTCTAATTACGCACTTCCATACTTTATTAATACTAAATAGTATTCTTATGGTACATACTTGTGTTATATTTTTATGTTACTATTATATTCTATTAGTTTTATTTACACTTTTCTAAAACGATATTTTATTTAATGTTGGCTACCCCTTAATAATTTTATTAATTTCCCTAAGTAATTATTTATTTATTAAATACTTACTTCTTAATTTACTATGTATCTCTGTGGAGTGACTCAACGGTGGAGCAAATCTTATTTCTTTGCAGGAAAGTTTTTACAACACTCAAATAATTTACAAAACTAAAAAAAAAAAAATCACTGAAGTTGCTTATTCGAATTTCGTTGACACCAGTCAATAGGTGTATATCGTCAGACTACATAACATTAAATATTTTTTTCTATCACAGAAATATAATGAACTAACAATCCACATGCCTTTTTAATTATCCTTAATTAAATTTCGACTCAGAATTTTATTGCCCCCTCTGATTTTAAATAAGATTCTAGTGAAGCTGAATGGTCGAAAAGTTTTTTAATCAACGGTAAGAAAGTCGCGCCATTTCTGAGTTCATATCAGACTATTGTTTTTTCTTCCGTTCAATTGCCTAGCGTTGAATTTCATCAAATTAGTACAGCAGAAGAATATTATTTTCTGTTTTATTTTTAACAATACTAAACAAAAAGATAAGAATCGGGCAATTAATACATACTTACACGATATGAAGCCATAGAAAATCTCTCGGATGAGTTTGTTATATAATCATTAAATATTAAATTTGCGAAACAATATTAGTTCTATCTATTCATTTCCAATTATTATGTTATATAATAATATTATTATTACATCTTATAAAATTAATATAATTAATTTATGAGCTTCTAAGTTTTAATATACACCTATATTTATATCCTTTACGCATGTTACTATTTTTAATATTAAAAAAAAATTTTAATATACGATATTTCCTATTCTTTGATATTCAGTACATCTTTTATTATTATATTTTTGTCTCGATCTCGCGGATGTGTTTCAAACTGCTTTATGAGTGTTTTTCATTACCGATTCTGATTAAAAGAAGAGTGAAAATGTTATAAATTGAATCAATTAAATAAAAATAAAAGTTTAGTATCTGTGAACTTTTCTATTCAGGTTCAAGCACAAACTAAACCAAAACAACTTCAGTATTAAGTTACGGAAACCACTAAGTTAATGGCTTAGCTCTTTTGGTAACAAGAAACGTTGCTTAGAAGGATGTTTCAAACGTGTAGTTTAATTAATGAACTAGTTAATTAATGTATATAAAATTTACACATGTTAAAAAGAAAATAAATATAATATTTAAACTATATTCATAAACTGCCCACTAACTAATTACCCTAAATCCTATATATATTTTTCTTTACGTATATCTATTTCAGATTTAAGCACATATAATAATGCAATATTAAATACTTAATATGTTAAGAATAAAAAAAAATTAAAATTGATAAAAAAAAAAAGATTTAAATTAGTAGATATTGGTATATACTCAAAATTTGAGAAAATTGATTCATTTCTTAACATTAAAAAATGAAACAAAAATTTAATTTCATTATGAACTGTTTGAACGGTCGATTTCTAAAACTTATTTTAAGTAAATTTTGAAAAACATATTTTATTTAAATGTACAGAGGAAACCATGATCTATTTTCATTGTTTCCCAATTTTTATAAATTATAATTTATACTTAAAGAATAAAAACCTGTAGCTATTAAAACATTTAGTTTTATATTAGAATGCATTGTTATATATTCAACAATAAAATTTTGAACTCCTCGATAGTTAAAATAAAAATTTACTTTCCTTTTTAACAACATCGTCTATTAATTTTAATAAGTAATTAATAAGTTTATAACCTTCCTTAAGAATATTTTTTTTATGTAGCTGTTCAAAATTTGGGGGGTCCCTTTGAGATGGGGATATTACCAATAATTCTGTTAGCTGGTTGTGTTTTCAAATGATGATAAATGGACTGTATGAAATTGAACATTGTTCTTTTTATTGAGGTAATTATGACTATGGTAACAAAAAAATGAGAATTAAAATGGCATTACATATTTAAGGTAGGTCGGTATTGTTCATATTTTTCTTCTTTATCCGGCCTTCTTCTCCTCTGCTCTCCATTCTCCGGTCTGGGTAGCCCTGGGCTTACTCACACTTCATCATCATAACTTGGGTCGAACAACTCAGAGACTCAACGTGGGGTGCCATCTTCTCGACCAGAAATTTCCTGATCCCCGCCTTCTAGATATATTTTACGGCGTGCCGTAAACAAGCCACATGAACAACATAACTTAGCTTAGGCTAATTTATACAAAGAAAAAAAGGAACTATCTTAAATTAAATAACATTTTAAATTAAATAAACCTTTTCAAACATACCCCCAACCGTGAAATGCCTCATTTCACCTAAATTTGGAGTGAATGGAAAGCAAACTCACAAAAAAAATATTATAAACAAGAAAACATAGATACAAGGAAGGTCGGAGGGAATGTCATCATCCCAGTCTGAGTGCAACAACCACAATCTTTGGAGAAGACATTTTATCCAAAATATTACGGCAGAAATATATCCGTTTACGACAAAGATACGTGCAGCAATAGAAAGAATTCCTCGCTTGGTATACGCAGCTTCGAACACATTTACGGCATAACCAAGCTGATCAGATTGAGGATTCCACTTCAGGCCTAGTACCTTTACCGTCTGCGAGTAATCTAAATGTAGAGGTATCTCATGATGTTCCCGTGGAATATGGCTGAACACTTCAGGGCTGTTAGTGGAGAATTTGCGTAGGTCAAAGCCGCCAGAGGAAAACAACAAAACTAACTGGTTGTAAAATTCTAGGGCGTCTTCTACTGTAGCTGCACCTGAGACTATATTGTCCATGTAAATCTCATTCAGAGCTTGAACGGCTCTAGGAAACTTATGACCTTCATCCTTAAAGAGTTGAATCACAGTTCTAATTGCTAAAAATGGAGAAGTTTTGAGACCAAACGGCAAAGTAGTCAATTCCCACTCTTGAACTGGTTGGGAAGGATCAAACCTCCAGAAGAAGAAATGTACGAACTTCCTATCCCTCTCGTTCAGCCCGATACACCTAAACATCTGCTTTACATCACAAGTAAGTGCGATAGGATATGTACGAAAATTATCTATAAGCTGGCCTATATCTGTCTGAAGAACTGGACCAGCAGGCAGGAAATCATTCAAAGAGAGTGATCCGGGAGCATGTTCTGAGCCGTTGAATACCACTCGAAGCTTCGTGGAACTGCTATCTTTAAGGACTCCATGATGAGTAAGAACGTATTCAGCGGGAGAGGATGCAGTTTGTACGTGGTCAGATTGGATGTAGTCTTCCATTTGAGCATGGTAGAGATCTCGATATTCAGAATTCTTAAGGAATCTTCTTTCCAATTTATCTAGTCTTTGCAAAGCAATATCTCTGGTACAGTTCAACGTAAGACCTTGAGTCTTCTTGAAGGGAAGAGAAACTACATAACGACCAAGAGAATCTCGTTGAATTGTTTCTTTATAATGATTCTCGCAGTACTGGTCTTCGGGACTTTCAGGAATTACTGCAGTAACTTCCTCCGTTTCCCAAAATCTTCTAACCTCATCCTGGAGAGTGGGTTGCGCCAAACAGGAGACTGCCAAAGTTTGAACTGCGGACTGGGTAGGAACCTTGCCAAACAGAATCCAGCCCAATGATGTGAGAAGAGCGGATGGTTCACCCTTGATCAATGCCGGAGGATCGTTTAGAATTTCTGAATAAACTTGAGACCCAATCAGTAAATCCACGGAGCTTGGCTTATCAAATTCAGGATCTGCTAGGCTGATACTAGAGAGTCCTCCTTTTACCTTTGCGCAGATTGAGAGGGAAGGACACTTAGAGACAATCTTAGGTAGAACTAAAGACGTGAATTTAAAGACTTCAGAAGTGGACTCCTTTGGACATATCGTACAATCGACTTCAGCAAGAGAGACAGGAAGAGAAGTGTCACCAACTCCAGAGACCGGGACTGATGAACTACGACGTGGTAGTCCGAGCCGATGAGCGAGAGAATTCGTGATGAAATTGACAGTCGACCCATTGTCCACCAAGAGCCTGCAAGGTACCCATATGCCATTTCGAGAGAGAATCCTGGCCCGAGCCGTGCTGAGCAGAACTTGCTGATTTGAAGAGGTAGCGCAGGAATGGGACAATGTGCAGGACTCTGCAGCAGAATGATCTTGAGATGAACCTTCCTGCGACTTTGTAGGAGGAGGAGTACTAGCCATAGGCGTGGATGTATTATTCCTATCTAGATGGATGAGAGTGTTGTGCTTAGTGCTACCACAATGCTGACAACGACCTTTACTCTTACACGAGTCCTGTCTATGGGCTCCGGCACAAGCAAAACACCTTCTGTATTTTTTCAAGAGTTCATATCTAGCTGGAACGTTAGCAGTCAAAAATGAAGAGCAACGTAAAATATTGTGAGGTCCTGAGCAGATTGGGCATTTAATATTCATGGGCTTTTCGTTTTTTGGACTAGTCCGAAGCTGGGATTTGTAATTGATTCCAGAGAAAAAGTTCTGACCTCTTTTGGTTTGAATTTGTCCCTTATCATTACGGGAAGTATTATCTTTGCAAAGCTCAGCAACTCTGCACTGAGACTTCATAAAAGTACACAGTTCTTCGAAAGTGGGGATTTTATCATCAGTATATTGTCGTTCAAACAACCTCTGAGAATTTTTATCAATAACATTTAAGGCCATATGAAGCATCATAAAGTCGGACAGATCGGGAATTTTAAGCGCCTTCATAGCTTTAAAGTTGTCATCAAAGGTGTCTAGAAAAGCTCTGAAACTATTAAGACTGTCTGTGGTAAGTGGAGGAAATTTAAGGATTTTATTAAACAAGAGACCAGCAACAATCCTTTTGTTCGAGAATCTATCCACTAATTTATCGTAAGCGGTCAAATAGTTTTCCGCTCTAAATTCAATAGAACTAATAGTATTGGAGGCTGGAGGTTCGAGAAGTGTCTTAAGGTGAGAAAACTTAACAATATCCGGCAATTTAGTTTCATGAATTAGGGTATTAAACAAAGAAATGAAAGTCGGAAATTGTTCTATGTCTCCTTTAAACACAGGAATATTAATTTGTGGTAAATTAAATCTTGTATCTACATCAGAACCAGCTACATTAATTTTAGAATCATCTTTCTTAAGAGGTGTAGGAGTTGAAACGCTAATAAGACGGTTTTTAGCTGCTATGATGGCAAAATACAAGTCTTCAAATGAAGCCGTAACTTGGGAAACATTTATTTGTTCTTCTGTAGAAACAGTTGCATTAAGTTCTGATATCTTTAAAATAACTTGGTCGAACTCTTTGAATGTATCCTCCAGTTTCGACACTCTAGCCATAAAAACATCTTGATTATTGGGTAAACTCTTAGTCATATCATAAGTGATTTGTAACCGTGAAAAGAGACGTTCCTTTTGAGTGTTACAAACTTCAAGAGACCCTTTAACTGGAGCCATTGCGAATAATAACAATAACAGGCAAAGGGGTAATTAGCAAAAATTATTCTAACTTTGTATATATATAAAAATATTATATAATAATGATAGCCTGCCAGACCGAAGGGGAAAGCAGGAAAAGAAGGGCAGAACCAAAAAGATAAAGGACGCGAATATACCAAGAATAAAACTAACTCACAATGCAGATAGACATAAAATGGAAAGGTAGAAAAAAAAACATTAACAAACATTATTAAAGAAGAGAAAATCACTCAAAACCATGCGTGAAACACAAAAACAGAAAAAAGCTTAAGTGACAATTCCCAGAAAATTCCCATGATGCATGAACACCTGGCTAGTGGAGTGGGGAGAACGGTAACCTGTTCATAACCTACACTCCAAATGAAGGCGAGGCTAACTGATGTGATTGAAGTTAATGTTTTGTTACAATATTGTGAAATGTGTCCTAATATGATGCTAAAGAGTGATGAGATTTCTTAGTGTACCTAAAGTAACATAACTTATTTAAATTTAAAAGGTATACATGCCTGTAAAATACAATTACTATTGAAACACAGTATTACTATTATTCATCATTAGTATCACATATTAAAAGAGTTATTTAGAGATAAACTTCATGTTAAACTATACCTTCAACGTTATGAATCTTTTTTAACAAGTTATTCTTACAGTGGACTTAAAACAATTGAACTATTACATTTTGTAACTATGATATCTTCAATGCAGACAGAGAATTAAATGAAACATAAGTATCTACTAGTGAATTAAATACACATTTTAAACAATTGACTTCTTAAATTCTGTAATTATGATAACTTAAATGCAGATAGAGAATTAAATGAAACTTAAGTATCTGCAAGTGAATTAAATCCTCATTAGAAACATTCAAACTCTTAACAATTTAGAAATCAATAGGTAAACCAGTGCATTGTGTCCATATGAGATTTGATTGTACAAAACCTGAATAGATTTTCAACCTTATCCTTTATGCTTGTTGTCATTTACCTTATCTTTAGAACTTACACGGTGAGTATTTCAGTCATCCCATCCTATTCAAAAATATAAACTTACTCATGAGAAATATCACAACACTATTTATGAGAAGTATGATTGTTAAGGTCCTGTATTTCTAAGAATCTCTCTCAAGCCTATCAACACTTTTAAATGTTAATTGAACACACATAAGACTCTCAAGCACATGCGAGAGTGAGAAAATCGTTGAGAGAAAAAAATAAAAATGAAAAGATACAGTATTTTTACTAATTTTCTCAAGAGAATTAACACTTTTAAATGTTAATTAAACATACATAAAACTCAAGCACATGTGAGAGCGAGAAAATAGTTGAGAAAAAGAAATAAAAATGAAAAGGTACAGTATTTTAAATCATTTTTCTCAAGAGAATTAACACTTTTAAATGTTAATTAAACATACATAAGACTCAAGCACATGTGAGAGCGAGAAAATAGTTGAGAAAAAGAAATAAAAATGAAAAGGTACAGTATTTTAAATCATTTTTCTCAAGAGAATTAACACTTTTAAATGTTAATTAAACATACATAAGACTCAAGCACATGTGAGAGCGAGAAAATAGTTGAGAAAAAGAAATAAAAATGAAAAGGTACAGTATTTTAAATCATTTTTCTCAAGAGAATTAACACTTTTAAATGTTAATTAAACATACATAAGACTCAAGCACATGTGAGAGCGAGAAAATAGTTGAGAAAAAAGGTAAAAATGAAAAGGTACAGTTTATAGGATGGGATGAGTGAATTAATTAACAATCTTATAGAATGAGCCTTCACATGAGCATAATTATTTCATTTTGAAAGTTTAGAAAAATCTGGCTCGCTAAGATCAATGTTCAAAATTTTGAAAATATCCGGCCCGTTAGGACCAATGTTCAAAATTTTGAAAATATCCGGCCCGGAGGACCAATGTTCAAAATTTGGGGGGTCCCTTTGAGATGGGGATATTACCAATAATTCTGTTAGCTGGTTGTGTTTTCAAATGATGATAAATGGACTGTATGAAATTGAACATTGTTCTTTTTATTGAGGTAATTATGACTATGGTAACAAAAAAATGAGAATTAAAATGGCATTACATATTTAAGGTAGGTCGGTATTGTTCATATTTTTCTTCTTTATCCGGCCTTCTTCTCCTCTGCTCTCCATTCTCCGGTCTGGGTAGCCCTGGGCTTACTCACACTTCATCATCATAACTTGGGTCGAACAACTCAGAGACTCAACGTGGGGTGCCATCTTCTCGACCAGAAATTTCCTGATCCCCGCCTTCTAGATATATTTTACGGCGTGCCGTAAACAAGCCACATGAACAACATAACTTAGCTTAGGCTAATTTATACAAAGAAAAAAAGGAACTATCTTAAATTAAATAACATTTTAAATTAAATAAACCTTTTCAAACAGTAGCTACTTTTGGAACGTTTCAATAAAAATAATGACTTATTTTTATTTTGTTCTTCAATTGTTATTTGTTATAAATTATGCATAAAAACAATATTTGAAGGCATTGGGGCTAATTCATAAACGGACCACAAATTTTTATTTCAAATTAATTCAACAAATTAATTTTAAACAATTTTGGACGGTTGATTTTATCTGTTTTATTTTATTTATTTTTTTATTAAATAACCTTACAAGGAACGGAAAGAGTATTTTTTTATTAATATGTAAATTTTGGAACACATATTCCATTTAATGTCATTAATAACTCTCAAGTTTTTAAGCTAACTGTTATCTAATATTAAATTTTGTTTTTATACTTGTATTAACAAAATTCGATAGGTCAAATAGTATGGATATTTATTCAGAGTAACTTATGTAATAAATAAATTAGTACATCTTGATTTTTAGGACAAATTACTTTTCAGTACACTGAAATTGAGTCTTATAAATTAACTTAAACTGATAATCGAAGTTTAATTACCACATAAAATATTTAATACCGTTAGTAAGAAGATTAATCTCATCAAAAATCCATTAACTTCTGATGGAAATAATTAAGTTAAAAATTATTAAATTTTGAGGCTTGATTAAAAAATTAATTGACGGCTTCTAATAAGCCCTGTTGTATTTCCAATGAAAATAAGTGACTAAATGGATAAATATTTATTCATAAAAACAATTTAAAACAGCTCTTGAATAATAATAAAAATAGTTGATTGTAAAATACTTTTCTTTTATCGACATTGAGATTTAAATTTTGATGGATACAGTAATTTCTATATTTTATATTTTATCTTTAATTTTGTTTAAGAACTAATGCAATAAATATTCTAAGGATACAAATATATTTTAGACGTTCTTAAGACATTTTAATGTATTTAGCAATCTTAATAATATGATTTATAATTAATTTATGGAACTATTAAGAAAAGCAAACTAATTTTTCGAACTATAATTAAGGAAATATTATTTCATTTTTTCCAATAACACAAGGGAACAAATTTTTATTAATTTTTTGTTGCATGGAGTTTTAGGCCTGTTGTTTACTAATTAGAGGTTGGTGATTACAAATCTAGCCTCAGTTTTTCTCCAGCACCTTTTGTTTTTGGCAAACAGCTGATAGACATATATTTGTACTAGTCACATTCAAACTTCAATTCAACTGAGTTGTTTAGTGAAAAAGTTTGTGCTCTTGTGTTAAATAACAATGTCCAAGTTAAGAAATATCTGTAGAAACGATCCAAACTATTTCTGTAACATTTGTGGTGAATATACATTCAAAAATTGTAGGCTAAGTGTGTCAGAGTTTATAACACAGGTATATTTTGATTACTTTGGATTCGCTTTGCACATCCGTGACAAGTACTGGATCCCTCATATGGTATGTAAAACATGTGTTGAGTCTTTGAGATTATGGGCAAATAAGAAAAGACCCCATTTTAAGTATCAAACACCAATGATTTGGCGGGAACCTAATAATCATCAAGATGATTGTTATTTTTGTGTGATTGATATTAATGGAATTAATAAAAATAACCGGTCGAAATGGTCTTATCCAAACTTGTTATCTGTTACTCGACCAGTCTTGTTCTCTGGCGATGCACCAGTACCCCAAGCTTCTTCATCTGTACAAAATGATCATGATATAGAAAAACAAAACTATTCTTCAAGTGATGAAAGTCGAACAAGTGATTCTTACCCTGATTTTACTTCTGAGCCCCAGCTCTTTAATCAGGAAGACCTCAATGCATTAATCAGAGATCTTGGTCTTTCTAAAAAGACATCGGAGATTCTAGCTTCTCGATTAAAGCAAAGAAATCTTTTAACCCCAGAAACAAGAATTTCATACTATCGTAACCGAGAGGCAGAATTGCTGTCATTCTTTTCTAAAGATGACGACTTTGCTTTTTGTTCAGATGTTCCTGGTTTATTGAAAGCAATGGGAGTACAGAAGTATGATCCAAATGAATGGCGTTTATTTATTGACTCCTCTAAACGTAGCCTGAAATGTGTACTTATGCATAACGGCAATAAGCTGGGTTCGATACCGATTGCACATTCAACTACAGTCAAAGAAGAATATGCTACTGTAGCTTCTGTAATGGATAGAATCAAATACAACGAACAAAAGTGGTTGATAAGTGTTGATCTAAAAATGGTGAATTTTCTTCTTGGACAACAAGGTGGATATACAAAATATCCATGTTTTATTTGTTTATGGGACAGCAGAGCTAGGTCTGAGCACTGGATTAGAAAAGATTGGCCTTCCAGGCAATCTATGGTTCCGGGACAACTGAATGTAATAAATGAGCCCCTTGTGCCCACGGATCGAATAATACTGCCACCTTTGCATATCAAACTAGGGCTCATGAAACAATTTGTCAAAGCTTTGAACAAGGGTGGTGATTGCTATAAATACATCTCTAAGAAGTTCTTTAATTTGAGCCAAGAAAAAATTAAAAATGGAATTTTTGATGGTCCCCAAATAAGAAGGTTGATAAAGGATGAAAACTTTATTAGTTACATGACTGATATTGAAAAAAATGCCTGGAATGAATTCGTTTGGACTGCTCAAAATTTTCTGGGAAACAAAAAGGAAGAAAGCTATGCGGAGCATATTGAACTAATGTTGTTACACTTCCAGCAGCTTGGTTGTAATATGAGCATCAAAGTACACTTCCTCCACAGCCATTTGGACCGTTTCCCTGAAAATCTTGGTGATCTGAGTGAAGAACAAGGGGAACGGTTCCATCAGGACATTCGAACTATGGAGGAACGTTACCAAGGTCACTGGAATGCTCACATGATGGCGGACTATTGTTGGAGCATTAAAAACAGCCCCCGTGAACCGAATCAAGCCAGAAAATCTTACAAAAGAAAATTTTTTGATATGTAGTGGTAATTTTTTTAATAGTTTTCTTAATAAAAAATATTTTCATCTTAAAAAACAGTTTATAATTATAACCCCAAAAGTAAAGCTGATACAAACAAACTGACTTCAGATCTTAAATCAGCACCTCGAGGAAGTAGAATATTAGTCAAAATATTTCATGCAACAAAAATGTTGTTCCCTTGTGTAATTAATGATTTAAAAGTTTTACATCTAATTATGCCATATTTACGATGAATATTTTTTAAACGTTATTATTCGTGAAATACTCGGAAATCATGGATGAAGTACTTTCATGTGAAAAGTAAATATTTGGTTTGAATAAATTTTAATGTTTAAAAGTTTAACAAAGTGTATGCTGGTGGGAGTTACACTTAGCCTAAGGGAACCTCGGGGAAACAAAATTCGTATGAGTTCGACAAACAAAATATAAAAGTGAGAACTTTTTTAAAATATTTTAATTAAAATAAAAAGTTAAGCATTCGTTTGAAAGACTAACACTTTATGATAAAGGGAAATATAAAACAAATAAAGCTGATTTTTTTCTAGAAAGCATCGACTACAGAAACATGAAATTAGGAGAGACCGATAGATGTAAGAGAAAGATAAGATACTTTTTTTTATAATTATTGGTCAGCTGTTTTGATTTATTATAATTTTGATTTTTTATAAATATTTATAGATTTATAGATAAGATAAAAATATTTGGTACTCTCATGATTTTATTATCATCTGATAACTTCAATAACCATAAAAGAGTCGTGATATATAGTAAATTATATATATATTTTTTCCTCTATCACTAAAGGAATTCATGAAGGGATTCAGTAAATTGTAGAGGCAGTACCATTTCTAGAAAAATGGTTGTGCAGGGAGGTGATTTGTCCGAAATCGCATTTTACTGCCAGGTTTTCTTGCTTATTAAGCTCACCCATGTTATAGACACTGGATGAGACCAAGGATGCTCTGGGAATTCTACAAGATCCGGGATGTTGTATAATATCATTAGTTAATTAGTTGTATAATGTCCCTTGAGAATAATAATATAAGAAATAAACATGGACCAAAAAAAAAAATAAAAAAAAAAATAGTACTATAGAACTGGAAAAAAGAAAAGTTTTAAAGTTGATAAATAGAGCATAGCAATAAAAACTAAAATAATCTATTACAGAATTAAACAAACACAAATATATAAAATCAAACTTAATTTAGTTTTAATACTATTGACATCAGCTTTACAGTACCAATAGTAATGTAACATATGTAATGAAATTAACGGTATGTAGTTTTTGTAAAAAATAAAACAATAATAATAATAGCATTCTGATGAATTTTCCTAATATAATTGTATGAATTTTTTTTTCGTTTATTAGAACATTCGGGATATAAATTTATAAAGGGTTATAAACCTTCGTAGGTTATTTTTAACTTCTATACTGACATTAAAATTAAAAAAGAGGAATAATATTTTATATCAATAAGTTTACTGAGTTCCGATATTTCATTTTCATAAAAATTAAACTAATTACAAATAACAAAGAGAGCGTTAAATGTTGGTGTTTATTAATTTATAAAAAGTATAGAAAGGTAAAAAAAAAATATTCTCAGTTTTACTAAAATATTTTGCCTGATTGAGATAGAAATTTCATTTCATTTCTATTTACTATTTCAAAAGGGAACACTAATTGCTTCTCCTAAGAGGATTTTGTATCAACAAGCCGAGAAGGAAAATCGTGAACCGGTTTCTTGTTAGGAACAAATTGTAAAACAACAAGAAGGCGCCACTTGGTTATTCAGACTAATTTATATTTCATCTCAAAATATTTACTTTTCTAATTTAATAAGGACAAGGTTAAATAAATTGTAAGAAATTTTGATTTAAAGAAATCCTCTGACCACCTCTGACCATAAATTAAAAAAATTACATATTTCGTTTTTATAAATTTCACCCTGTAAATATGATTTAATGAAAATTAATTAGTTCAAAGAATGAGACTACTTTCATTAATACTGGATATTAATTCAAGTGAATTAAAAAAATAAAATAAGCAAAAAAAAATCTGGGTAGCTCAGGGTCTATAGTGCTGAGTTGATATACCGAAGCTTCAGGATCCGAATCCGGAACGACAAATAAAGAATTGAATAAAAAAATAATTTTATTCTGGGACCAGGTCCCTTAAGAATAACAAAATTTTACAGAAATTAATAAAAATATACCTGGCCAAACGGCATCATTATTGGAAAACTGCAATATATACATAATAACATGAAATTAAATGCGAACTAAAATGTATGTTCTGATAGAGAATAAAAAAATGGATATATAAATTTTAAAAAAATTATAGAATACAAATTTACAATAAACACAAATTGGCTAATGGAAAAATAAAAAAAGTAGATAAGAACATCTAATAATATGAATAATAGTATCATAATGAGTGTGGAATATTTACAGTAATTCCTTAATCAATTGTGTTGAATATAGATATTTATTTTATTGAATTGAGAGCCTCTGTTTGGGAATTAAGGAGGTGTAGGAATAGTTTGGATTTGAATGTGGATAAAGAAGATGCATGACGGATATCGGGTGGGAGTGAGTTCCAAAGAGAGGCAGACCGAGCTAAGAAGGACCGCTCAAAAGTTTTAGTTCTGTGGGGCGGGTATAAAGGTTGGAAACGCAAGATCTTGTGCTCTGGGATTGCATAGAGGATTTGAACTGTAGGAGACTGTAGAATTAAGATGGATGTTGTGAGTTAATGGTTTTGGTATAAGAAAGAACCTAGGAAATACAGTCTACGGATAGAAGGAAGGAGCCACCTTAACTCATGGCACATGAGACTTCTTCGGGGCGTCGAAGACAAATCGGAGTGCGCTGTTCATAATTCGTCTCAGTCTTTCCTCAAGCTTGTTCGAGAGCCCACCATAAGCCACACAGCCGTAGTCAAAGTGTGGAAAGATGAAAGAAGTGATAAGGAGCTAAGGGATAGGTAGTGTTAAAAGATGCCGGGAACGATGGAATAACTTTATGGAGCTTATTGATCGACGGGAAATTTGGGCAATGCGGGGTTTCCAGAAAAGGGTTTGGTCGAAAGCGATGCCGAGATTTTTAACAGTGGAACTGAAAGTAATAGGGTGATCGTTTAAGATTAGTTGGGGAAGGGAGTTGATGGATTTAAGGAGAGTATTGGAACCAATTAGCATGACCTGAGTTTTAGAAGCATTTAACGTCAGTTTATTAAGGTCAGTCCAGGCACTGATCCTATCTAAGTCACCCTGAATATTAGCATATGCACTTATTATCTCAAAGGGAGGAAAGGAGAAATAATCAGTCGTCGGCGTATAGATGGTGTGGGAACAGTGGGGGATTGATTTAGGTCATCAATTTAACAGTTGAAAAGGATTGGGGAAATACTAGAACCCTGAGCCACTCCTGTATTCAGCAGAAGGAAAGAGTATAGGTTGATTTGTGACGGAGACTGCTTGAATCCTATCCGGGAGGAAACATATTATTTAATCTATTAGCAGCCACAGATGGACTATGTTGGACCTTTAGACCCACATTGTGCTCACTCAGTCTCTAAAAAGGGTACCCTTAATTGAGAGAAAAACCTGGCGAATGTTCGTGATAGCGGACTAATCATGCCTGCACAGTCGTTGCCCTGGAAACAGTGAAAAATCTAGCATAAAACTGAACCCATGATTAATCAAGAGTAGTGGTACTTATAATTATAAATAATGAAATAGTTGTAATAAATATTGAAATAGTCCTTAATAATAGTAATATTAATAACGCTTTTTTTATATACATACAATAAAGTCCAGAACCGCCCTTATTTTACCCTTGGAGACGATAAACAATTTTTTCGGTAAAAAGTGTTAACCGTCTTAATAAAAACCATTCTTGTCTAAAACCTATTGAAGTTTATAAAATATATATTTTTATTATCCTGCATTACCTTTATAAAGACAAGTAACCTACTTGCTCAGCAATATGTGTCATCGCCAATTTCCCTTCAGAGCATGGCCACACCCACACCTTAGTACCTACGAAGGGCACTTATCGAAACTTGGTTACTGTAACGACTTTTTGGTTAAGGGCATTTCAAACCCCGATAGTCCCTATTTGGCACATCTCTTACTCGCCCAAGTTCTGAGTTCTCTAATAACTTCGGAAACTCGGACAACTTCTAAGAGATTGAACCTAAAATCATTTTGGCAAGCGATTATTGAATAAAAAAAATCTGATTTGGTGTGAGTTTTTACAACTTTCACATAACCTTCAAGTAAAATTAATTAAACGATAATTCTACGGAAACATGTATTTTAAGTAAAGAAATAAAATGGAAATTATAACCAACAATCGCTTACATATAAATATTTATAATTTTTTTTTTTATTATTATTTGTAGAACTTTTAGCTTTCATCACCCTCATAGTCCATCCTCTCTACCACCCATGCAGTGTAAGGTTTCATCTATACAGATCGAACCGCACCGTACGATCCTTTGCCATTTCTCTTCTGTTACATTCTAGATTACTCTTCGCAAAATATCCTTTATCACCATCTTCCCTGGTATGTCAGGGTTTTCCTCTGGACCTTCTTCCGTCAACCTCTGTCTCGTATGTTATCTTGGACAGTTTGTTATTCTCCATTCTTGAGACTTGTTCTAAACAATCTTAATTGGTTTTCCTCGACATTTTCTGCTTGTTGCACTCCGAGGTTTGATCTAATTGACTTACAAATTTCATCTCTTCTGGTTTACCATACTATCATTCTGAGAAATCTCATTTCTGAAGCTTGAATTTTATTTTTATGCTTGGTGGTCAGTGATCAGGATTCGGAAGAAAAAGTCAATATGCCAAGAAACGTATAGTAAACCTCTCCACCCTCAAATTGGAGTCCTTGGATTATTTTGTTTTAAGTTCAAAGCTAGCTGAGGTTTATTTATACTGTTATAAAACCATGAAAATGACGTAAAATACGGGATCGAACCTGTGCTAGATCAGGAATTCGTTAAAGATCACTAAGCTAATTAGACCTGAATGGCCAAAATTTAGTACTACCACATTAGCATCATCGGATTATCCACAACAGCATAAAGTTAGGATAAATAAATAAACAAACGTAATGAATAAAGTAATCATTATACAATGTTGCTCAGAACATAACACGTGTAACTGAGGAAAATAGGGGAGGATATGGTTTATTTGTTGTAGCACTTCCGGGTTGGTTTCTGCTGACTCTCCCACGGATATTTGTAACTTGGGCAAGAACTGCCGGGAGGGTGTGTCAACTGCTGTCATCACAAAGGGTCAAGTATACCTACACGCCCCTAAGGGTTCGACTGCGTACGTCAAACGTGAAGACACCAAACCAATAAGTTGTCACAGATCTTTCTAAACAACAAACACTCCAAAAATAGCTGCGAAAACTTCGCTATATAATGAATGAGTTTAAACATAAAGAAAACAACGTTACAGGGAAACCTATGGTGCAGTGGTTAAGACAAGGACCTAGGCCCTAGAACTATTTAAAAGAAAGTAAAAATCCTTGGGTATGCAGTCCATCGGAAGGATCGTAAAATGGATGACTGGAGCCGATGTACTCGTTAAATATAATAATAATATTGCTTAGGGAACTCGATGGCTCGATGCCGATACCACCAATCTCTGCTTACAAACTGTACAGTTTTTTTTTTTTAATTTATTATTTTTGTTTAAATGTACTTCAATTTAATGCCTATTGTTCGCATTTATATGATACATAATACAAAATGTTCTTTAGTCAAAGTCAATTTTTATTATTATCATAATTACTCATCTCATCACTCAAGCTTATTGAATTTATTAAATACATTTAGAAAAAAAAAAAAAAGAATATGGCAAAAATATATTAGTACTAATATTTTCATTCAGTAACTTATTGCATATAACCTCAGTAATCCATTTTGTATTAAATCCTCGCCAAATGAAATAAATATTTTTATAATTAAAATATCCTGTGAACACGATCCGACGAAAAATTCCAGAAAGTAAAGCAATTAAAATTGTTTATTAGTAAACAGAGCAGATAAATATAATTTATAAATATCGTATAAAGTCATATATTAAGCTGAATTCCAGATTCAAACCCACGCACGGCTGAAAACGTCCAAAATAAAAATCACTGTGGTAAAATAAAGTTTATTCTGAAATGAAACTTCTGATTCACAACTGTCACGTGTAAGCACAGCCGGCGTACGCTTTATCTCGGTAAAATATTAAAACATATTCTACATGATTTCGATTCAATGGTTCAAAAAATAAATAAAAAAAACGTTATACAATTGAAAACCATAAATATTTACAGATAAAACTTGAAAATAATTGCGTAAAAATAAATAATCGGATGGTGAAAAATAGTAGAAAAAGTAAAAAGAATTATATAGTTAATAAGAATTATTTGATTGCTAGATATAATAGTTAATAGCCAGAGATGGACACTATCGGATCTGAAGACCCTCCTCCACATATAAATAAGTAAAAATTGAAAATAGTAAATATTTTAAAAGTAAAAGTAAATTAATGCTTGTAATAAACAACATAAAAAATGTAAAGATCACCATTACTTGAAGAAATAATTTATATTTATTATTATTATATTTATGTAATAATTATTTCATATTTATGAGAGAGGGGTAGCTCAGAGTGTAGAGTGGTTAATTGCTCTACCGAAGGTTACTGTTTAAAAAAAAAATTACCATTTTACGTATACAAGCAGCAATAAGTGTAAATACATGTTCCGGACTTCCTTTACATGTTTAAAGAACAGTGCTTTTAATTAATTTAAGTTATATTTATAAATAAGTTTTACAATAGCAGGAAAAATGCAAAAAAAAAACGCTTAAAAAAAAGAAAAAGAAAAAATGAACAATAATAATAATTGTAATTTATAAATAAATAAAAATAATGCTAATAAAGTAAGTAAATATAATAATAATAATAATAATAATTAAATATAAAATAAATACACAATTAAAAATAAATACAGATAACTAGATTATGATACCTAGGAATAGTGATTTGTTAAGTGAGAAGTAATTGTTTATTTCACGAATACCGTCGTAGTGAATGTTTATCATAGTTACCGATTTCTCGGATTAATGGGTTTTCGGAAGCTGGAGTTTTTTCGACGTATGCTTTTGTTTGGGCTGAAACATATTGTTTTACAGTGGGAAGTTCAAGATCTCTGAGCATAGTCGATATTTTCGTGTAGCGGGGATAATTATTAATAATTCTCATGCTTAGGTTTTGTACCCTTTCAAAGTTTCTATAATTTGTAGCGCAGGTTGAACTCCAGACAGGTGAGGCACAGGTCTGCACTGAACGGATTACTGTTTTATAAAGAATTAGCTTGTTTTGGGGGCTTAGCCTGGATTTTTTATTAAAATAGGGAAACATTTTGTAGATGTTTTTTTGCGCTAAGGTTACTGGTTAAGATCAGGCTGTGGCAGACATTTGTGACAGATTGCATTTGTGCAGGAAGATAATTCGACAGAGCTCACGCTCCAGGTTTTCCCGGAATTGATGGTACCCTCTTCATAGAGGCTGGGTGAGCTCTAAAAGAATCCGTAGATCCCACAAGGTTCTAAGTCTTGACTGTTAACAAAGTAAATAATTTCCGCTTGTAAATTACACACCTTTAATACTAATGATATTTCTTCCTTATATAATTCATTTTATGGGATCAGTGAAGAGAATGGATTTGCCTGACCGAGGTACGAACCAGGATAGCTCAGGTGGTAGAGCACCATGGCGGAAACGTGGGAGACCTGGGCTCGAATCCCGGCCCTGTGCATATCTTTTCTCTTCAAATTAAAAATAAATCAATAAATCTTTTTTATCATTATTTTTTATTTATTTTATGAATTCCAATATCATTTATTTCATGATGAACTTTATTCCTACTCAAAGCTGCTAGTTTCAAACCTAGCTTCGTCTTCGATTTCCGATAATCCTCTGAGGCTTCTGAAAAGAAAATGGTCTCGCGAACTTTTTAGTTGAATCAGTTATTTGAGTACAACAAGTGGGCAGTTTCGCTACTAGCGTTTATCTTATGTCATTATGAATTATTCAATATATTTACTTTATATTATATTATAATACCGTTGCAAATTTCAATATAACATATCAATTAATTAATTAATTTTTATTAAAATATACATATTAAAAAATGAGAATCTTATAAGTTATCTTTATCCAACAATACTAATATTAATTAATGAAAATAACCAATACTTTTTTTTTTTATACATTTATCGGAATATTTTTTTAATTTATTTTTATCAATAACTCGTACCTCCAGAGATAAACAAACTAAAATAACATGAAACAAATAAACTTTCTTGAATATGCACTTGTGAATGAAACTTCTGAACCATATAAAAGGGCTGAGGTTCATCGAAAATTTTCCTAAATAGGATTTTAAAACTCATCAGCGCCTGACCGCGAAGTGGGAAAATGAGAGGATTTTTTTTTTTAGTTACAACTTTCCTTTAACCGAAGAAGTGAGACTAACTTTTAATGATTCTTCAAAGGTCGATGAATGCTTTAATTTTTCACTCATTTGTGAAAGAGTCATTGTCTTTACAGAAGGGAAAATAGTCTGGTAGATCGCGGGGAGAAAGCCCATTAAGTACAATTATATTTTAAGTGTTCCATTTCACCTATAATAAAGCACATATATTGCAGTTATTTACTATATATGTTTAATCGTGGGTTCGCAGACCAGCGGGTGGCCTTAGGATCTTCCAAAGGGAGTAAAAATTCCTTAGCTATGCCGTTCTTCAGAGGATACGTAAAATAGCGGTCTAGACCCTATATGAAGTCAGGTACTCTAACTCTACGTTAAGCAAACCAAAACTTTATTTAAATAAATGTCCCAAAAAATGTATCCAATTAATTAATAGCTTCAGATTAATTAAAATTAAGTTTTATATTCTTCTTAAAGATGTTTAAAATACAAAAAAAAATGCTACAACTAGCCATGGACTTAAAGATCGCGGAGAGAAAGCACATTAAGTGTTTCCTTTCTCCTAAAACATGGCAAATCTATTGCAGCTATTTATCTTATAAGTTTAATCATGACTTCACAGAACAGGTTTAGGATCTCCTAAAGGTAGTGAAAAATCCTTAGTTATGTCGCTCTGCTGAGGATACGTAAAATGGCGGTCTAGACCATGGGGATGTCTAAAAAAATCGATAACGTTAAAAATAAATTCCTAATTATAACTGTGTGGTGACCACATATATTATATATTATTTAAATGATTAGTGATCCACATATACATATATTATATGTATTATTTAAAAGTATAATGATAGAATGATATTAAATGTCTGAGTTTTGATTAGTTTAATAACATGAATTGATTAGTATGTATTATTTTTATGTATAGAGTTTAATTACGTATTCAATATTGTTTATATAAGTTGTATTGGATGTTCCATTCACCTATGTACCTTAGCGAGATAAGAATGTAACAACGTATTTACGAATTTGAATTCGACTGTATGAATAATTATGCCATAGGTCAGTTATGTCTTCGTCTAGATCGACTTAAAATGTTTTCTATTGTCTAATAAAATGGAGTGGGAGATGAAATGTTGAGGGTGGGGCAAGCTTTTAGGCAGTTCGAGGCTGTTTTAACTAAGTCACTTCTTCAAGAATTCGCTGACTATACTGATCTGATTGCTCCGCTTCCACGCTTCTCTTAACCAGACTTGTATTAGTAATATTTGAATAATTGTATTAAATATAAGAAGTGATTGCATGTTATACTATTTTATGTATATATATATATATATATATATATATATATATATATATATATATATATTTGAAGAATATAATTTTATTTGGGGTTTACATTGGGGACTTTGTTTGTAATTGACTTTATTTTCTCCTCCTAATGGTCCACGGGCATATTATTATAATTATTAAATCATTTAGGGGAAAGGTCATTACAACTGGATAAGCAAAATGTATTATGTGTATATATCCCACTATAGTATCGTCCGATTTTCCAGTCGTGTTAAGCTAATACACCAAAAATATGTTTGTCCAACTATTTATTATACAATTAATTAAAATAGTCATTAAGTATCTTTAACTATCGACCCCGGCTTCGCAGTAAAGCATATTATGCCAATATATTCTGTCTTTCTTTGTACAGTTTGATGCGTCGAATATCACTATATTTGAATGTAACATAATGTTTGATCTAAATGAAGTATTTGAATGGATTTCATTATGCAGATATTATGAACATGGAAACAAACTAAAATATCTTCAATGAATGCTCCCAGACGGTTTGACTTTTTTCGACACTTCCAACAATTATCGTTACGTTCCAACCAATTTACACAAAAACTTGACAAATTATATAACTAAACCTTCCAAACGAACCCTTCCATCTATTGATAAAAACTGCATGAAAATCCGTGCAGTAGTTTTTGAGTTTATCGCGAAAACATATATAGATGAGACGGATGACTTTGTTTCAAAATATGTATAGGAAACAACAACTATACCACTACAAGCCGCTAAGAGTATATGGTTCAATAAATAGTGGAGACCGTACACTTTCTAAGCCAACTGTTGTGCAGGTAATTTTGCTGGTATCACACTCAACTTCCTAGTGTATCCCTAAATACCAATTTACACCATACAGAGGCTGGAAGAGCTACAGGAAGGAACACAAACCCACAGACGATTCACAGTAAAAAGAAATATATAAATAATCTATCTTAGCCGTTTTCGAACTCTTCTAAAGCTCTACACGACTCTCTCCTGATATTGCTTTAAACGATTAAAAACTCAATAACGATTGAATATATTTACAAAATCCGAAGACTAACATGCCTCAGGATACAAAGAGACTGAAAAGAATGTGGAAGAGGGATCTGGTATCAAAGGAAATTAAATCAAGCTAGGGTAGAGATACCACTGGGTACTGTTCTTCTTCATGTCTTTTATGATTTGGGCTTATTTTACGAATCGCCAATCTGCTTATTGTCAATTGTTTGTACTTAAGGTGTACAAACATAATTATGGAAAAAAGATTCTTTTGACAGCTTGAAAGTCTCGAGGCTCAAAAACCTGTGATCTCGGACAAATCACTTCTCTGAATAACCGTTGTACTAAAAGCAGTACAGTCTCTACAATGTACTGGATTCCAGACTTTCATAGGTACTGGGTAGTAGAGGTAAAGGGGTTCTTTTCCTTCCTATATTACTTTGGGTAATATCAAAAAAACATTAAATCTAAACAAGATGACCTATACAGTAAAATTATATAGCTCACTTGAACATACATATTAGGACCCAAACTGATTTCATTGCAGATCCAACGACATGAGGAATTCCTCTGAAATGATCAAGTTCCCGGTTCCTCTCCCGCCACGGCGGCAATGGAAGAGGTCAGACTAATCATTTACTTCATTGGGTCCATTTGGCCCCTCGACCTCTCAATACCTCAAAGGTCCAGAGTCATTCTGTTCCAAGCACTTGTCCTAATTTCTTCCAATCAGTCCCATGGTCACTGATTTAGCTGTCCTGGTATGGAAGTGACTATATAACGAAACTGGCATTTAAACTGTCCGAGTATAGCAGCATGGAGGAAAAACGACGTTTAACTAGTGGAAAAACCAGGCAATTAAACGCGATCTCGTCCAAATCATCTCCCTCCGCATCAGTTGTGTTAAAACAGTACTGTATCCCAAGATTACTGTATTTACTGAACCCAAGGTAGATTGTAATCATAAAGATTTTTTTATTCCACAGCCAGGTTATTCATTATATCAATTTACTTACATTCGCACATTTTTACGGTGTTGTTTTTACGGTGTTGTCCGAAGGCTCAATGCCGATACCACCAATCTCTGCTTACAAACCCCCGTCCACGGATTACTACCCAAAACCCAAACCCGTCAGATCGCTCATAACGCAATCCTCCCATCTACGCCTCGGTCTACCACTCAGACGATTCCAAGTCGGCACAACGCCTATTAACATCTTTAGAATACATTCATTATTAAGCCCAGCAACTTTACACGTCCATATTAATCTACATGAGGCTATCTCTTGAATAAAATTGACCAGAAAGAATAATCTATGCCTAATAATTTGTGAAATAATGTAACAATGCGTCATAACAAATTACGACATTATATGAGTCTTAATGATTTTTTATATTTCTTTTATTATGAAAAGCATACTGTCTTTGCTGTGATTCAGGGGGAAATGTTACAAGGAAAGATACGAAATACAGAAGTAGGAAGAACAAAGATATCTTCCTCGGTTGCGCCTAAAAGCCTGGAAGCGGGCGAAGAAATAAGATATTTTCACACGCGATTGGGAAGATGTCATAGGATATTGAACACAAACCTGTCAACGAGAGGAGAAAACCTAGAGTATTCTAGAAATGTTGGATATTTGATACATGCCATGAGTGTTACGGTCTCACCTTAGTGACGTCGAGTCTGCTACTTCATTTCTTAATAAAAAAAAACTGCACCACTACAACCCATGAAGGATCTGTCAACAGAATGTACTGTTTCTAGGACAATGGTTATATAGGGAAGCGATTTGACCGACATCACATTCAACCAAATTTTTCCCAATTAACGACACCCCTTTATAGAGGCTGGGTGAACTCCAGGAGGATCTTCGGCAATATTTTACTTTACATCTAAACAGCAATAATAAGAAAACCTCTTAAAAATAAATAAAAACTCCAATAACTTAAATAAGACAAATTACTAAAATTTCTAAACCTAAATATGTATATTTAAAATTTAAAAGGGTCATTAAATTGCGGTATATAATAATAAACAACACTATTTATTTGTATAATATATCCTGACATATTTTTTTCAATTTAAAATTCAAGCTTCTTAAAAATAATATTTTATGATTCCAAGCAGCATAAAAAATTAATTTGAATAGGACCAGTAATCAGATCAGATAAAGCAGTAAAAAATAGATCATATCGTCACTGTCATAGTTACAATACCGCTTATGCACAGTTTGGGCGATTTCACAGCAGAGAAAAAAAACGCGCCGACTGTATACTTGGCAATTGTAGTATTATAAATTGTTTGATTATTTAGTAAAATCATATACAAAACCAATCCATGAATGGTATTGAATTCATAGTATAGTACATAGTATGGACTTTACTATTTTTATATTAACGGTTGTGCATAGAAGTGATTAGGTTGAGATCATGCTAATCACTACCTACCTGATTTTATCTATAATAGGTTACCCTCTTTTTATTGTGACCAAGTAAGCTTTTGGTGAGTAATTAGTAAGCAAGCCATTGATGCCATTTAGAAGCATAAATAAATTGTCTGCCAAAGTAGGTTTCGAATTCAAGGTATAGTATGATAGCACCCTGATCCCTTCCACCTGAATAATTTATTTTAGTCAATTGAGTAAATTTATCTTCAACTTTTTTTTATTATCAATTATGAAAGGTTTAGATCACTTTACTACTAACAACCCATGAAGGATCTTGGTATTGGTGTACGGTAGAGCCTGTACTTCTAAACGTTTGTATAAGAAAGTTATTTGGCCAAGATCTGCCTTAACTGCCACGTTTTGGCCCCCGACTTTATAGAGCATGGGAGAGCCCCGGGATAGTCTCCAGATCCCAAAGGGTCTGACAGTGGCTGTGAACATAATAAAAAATGTATCTGTCAGCCGGATTCGAACCCAGAACCTTCCGTACAGAAGCCCAGCGCTCTACACACTGAGCGGTGCGGCTTCCTATAAACAGATATTGCCTCATCTAGAAGGTAATCGAAAAAAAAAATAATAGGACTAACATAAATAAATATTTTTGTTTTTTAATATCGGTTTTAAAACAAAAAATCTAACAGTTTTAGAACATTTACAGGCATAGAAAATTAGTTTAAAACAGTCAAAGAAATATGCAGAACCTGGGGGAGGGGGGTGTTCAGCATTATAAATAACGTTCGATTGAGGCCAATTTTTTTTTTTTTTTGAGGAAATAAAGGAGGAAGGTTTGTTTTTTGAAAAAGTTCCTCTCCAATGTGAATCTCTTTCTGATGATACATCAATCATTCACTAGAGAAAATTCGAATTATTTATTTAAAGAGGAAATATTGAAGTATTAACTAAGGGATGAACGTAATCCTAGCTTTCGATTCCGCAAGGCGGAAAAGCTTTAGGCTGTTCCAAGTTTCGAAACGATCATAGATAGTTATTAGTGGTATTGTTATAAATTAAGGCAGAAGGGTCACTCAGTGATAGAGTGCTAAGTTACTGTGCCATTTTATTATTTAAATCAAAGGAACTGACTTTTCGTTGAGATCATTGCTTGGACAGTGAAGCCAACAGAATCCAAAAGCCTTCACAGGTTGTTTTTTTATAGTTTTTTTTTTTTGTTTTTTACATATACCAATAATAATAAAGTATATTGGTCGTCACTCGGACCATTTCCTTCCTTCTAAATACGAACATAGTGGATATTTATCTTTCAACCTTTCCTCAGCTAGAGTGAAAGAATATAGAGGGGAGTTGTACTTGTCATTTGGAGGAGGCTCATTAACCGCTAACTCAGAGCGAACAAGCACCAGCTCTCCGCTTAATGTTTCCATTCAATGGCACTCCAGCGGCTCTGTAAGGGCTGGAGAGAAAGGTTTCTTTCCAGGGGATGGGAGAACCGCTGGAGCCATTGTAACAGCGGAGATCGCTGTGCGAAAATGGGGGTCAAGGTCACCGAGGTTCATAAAAAAGAGTAATAACTCTTCAAAATGAGACTGAAATGAAGTTTCATTAACTAATTATACTCATGTAATAAAGGCAATTATAATTATTCCGCAGGTTGTCACTTCGAGTTGAGTCACCACAACTTTTAACGTTGCATTCGTTTTCCTTTTAATACAAGTTATCATGAGCTTTAGTATGGCATAGAGAATGTAATTACGTGTAATTAGTATACTTCGGTAATCATTTCATATAGAAATGAACGTTTCAACAAACATATATCATACTTCGTAACCTTAGTTGAAACTTTTATTCCCTGATGAAAGAATTACCGAAATCGGTTCATTACTATTACATTCTCTTTTCCATAATAAATCTTACGATAACTTATATTTTACGAATAAAATAAACTTGTAACTCAACTCGAAGCGACAACCTGCGGAACAGATACCAAGGCAATTAAATAAAGGAAACAAGGACACCCAAACCTATTTATAAATGGCCACGACTCTCATACCTGAGAACACCATGAGACTAAAAAAATATCATAAGAAAATATCTTCTTCATCTCATCTCATTATGTTTTATTTTACTGGCATCCAATCTAACGATAGTCAATTTTTATACTTAAGGTATTGATATAATTATAAAGATCTTACTTAATCCGTTCCTCTCTACCGCTTTAAGCAGTGTGAGGAGCCTGCTTATAGAGCTTGATCCATATGTCTCGATCCTGGAACTTTCTCCTTCTCCAGTCCAGACCTCTCCTGTCAAAGGCTTCCTTAAGCCCGTTCTCCCAGGTTCTTCTAGGCCCGACGTCTTCTACCTTCCACTTTAGTCTCGTAAGTGGCTTTAGCCAAACGATCGTCAGCCATACAGGAGACATGTCCGAACCATCTCATTGTATTCCTCAACGATATCTGCTGCTGGTCGTATGCCCAGATTGGTTCTTATCGTCGCGTTCCTCACCCTATCTCTTCTTGTTTTCCACTCAACTCTTCTTAGATATCTCATTTCCATTGCTTGAAGTTAACTTTTGTGCTTGCTGGTGAGAGTCCTAGATTCACTTGAGTATGATAGGATCGGGAGAAAGGTATTCTTAAACACTTCTTAGGTACCTTTTGTAACTTCTCTTTTTTCCAATAAAACCTTTCTTAAGAGAGTTAAAGCATTTTCCTGCACATTTTATCTAGTACCTCTCTTTCAATCCAACCATACTAAAAATGTGGAACGCTTCACGATTTTGCGTGTCATCCTTGCGCAAGGTATAAACTCTAAAGAGCAAAAAATGAAACTCTAAAAAGCCAACAGATGGTTATCAATCAGTCCTGTAGGAATAAACACTAAGTTTATTTTATCTTGGCGTTTATTCATTTAACGCCACTTCATGCTGCTATGGCTAAACGGACGATGCTACAATGGGAGTCCTAAACTTAGCTGCTATAACTCCTGACATCCCCATCTTACGTCCCATCCGAAGGATGCCGTACAAAGGATTTTTACTGCCTTTAAAAAAATCCTAAGGCCGTCTGCAGGGACACGAACCCGCGACATATTTTGTCCACAGGCTTCCACGTATCATACCATATTTTGCATCACTCTCTATTATTTCTCTAAAATGCATATTTATATAATATTATAGCTTAAATAAATTTGTCTTAATTATCCAAACTTAATTAATTAAAATCATACCTGCAACAAAAGACATCTTTTTTCACCGTTTACCATAAATTGAATGCTATAGTGTATTTATTTATTGCCAGTTTTAAAGTGTGTGTGTTCTTATTTATTTTCTACATTTGTTTTATATTTTTAACTAAAAAAAAATAGAAGTAGGACAAAACCAACGGATTTTAAGGTTACCTAAATTTAAAAAATGGACTATTAATATAAATGCCCAAGTATGAAATAAATATCAAACTGTTTAAATTATTTCAATTATATTGTTAGATAAAAATAAAACTTTGTGATTTAAGATAAATGATACAGGTTTTTTTAAGGCGCAATAAACGTGGGAATGTTCCCACTGATACAATAATGGGAAAGGCAAACGCTGGCCTTGGTTGAGGCAAGTTATTATTGCAAATAAACACAAGAGATTAAGCAGCCTACTGCGACGGATTGGGCTACGGAATTGTTTATTTATTGCCGTTTTCCAACAATAATTAATAAATATTTTTTAAAATTGGCAAATTTTTGCAAACAAATACAATAACAAAGCCACTGTTCTAGACTTCTTTAAGCCGTTGCACTAAATATAGGACTGTTTTTTAATTCAAACAAAAAAAAAACTGCATGCAGCAATTTGAATAATAAAACCAGCTACATCCAATTCTACCATTTCGATTTACTTTTATTCCAATACAGACAATGTAGTTGGTTGAGTCTGATTTTCTCAAAATGAGTTCCTTGTACTTAAGTCAGCGGAATCGAGTTATTTTCGTAGTGAATAAGGTGCTAAGTAAGGCATTAGCTTGAAAAGAATTTATTGTTTATATTACAACTCCATTTCAAGCCAAAAACTACGAGAATGATAAGA
Source organism: Arma custos (assembly GCA_037127475.1). Classification (NCBI taxonomy): domain Eukaryota; kingdom Metazoa; phylum Arthropoda; class Insecta; order Hemiptera; family Pentatomidae; genus Arma; species Arma custos. The sequence continues at coordinate 29,627,234 of CM073765.1, forward strand.
TTCCGGTTATCTGAAAGCAGTTAACTCTCTCAGGACAAAATCCGACTTAACCATTAATTCACAGGGGCTGTAGAATACTTTTTTCTTATGAACTTTATGAAACAAACCTAAAATGGAAGAAAAAATCATTATTTTATTTAATGCAAAACAATACCAAGTGGATACTCATATTATATTTAATAGTAAAAGATTTTATTTTATTTTATTTAATAGGAAAAGACTAAACTGAACTTCAAGTACATACTTCAGTACAATTAAATGAGCAGTTAATTAAAGCATATTTATTTTAATAATAATAAAGCCCATATTTATTCTTGGGCAACTCCTTTTACACTAATAATTAAAAAATAAAATCTGAATTTAGTATATTAGAGTAAAAAACAATTCAAATTTAATTAATATTTTTTTTTGAAATATTCTTTAGTGCCCAATAATAAAATAACAAAAAAAATATATAAAGAAGATAGCAACAAATATAACAAGACATAGTTCCGTTTAATGTTAATTTATCCTCCTATAGCTAATCGGACGATGCTACATCAGCGGAGTCTTTTACATACACCTATCCAAGGTTAATTAGGATAGATATCTTTAATGAGTACCTGACATCGCACAGGCTTAGGACATCCATTTTACGCCCCAACCGTAGATCAAAACTTCAGAAAATAAAATTGAAGACGGGATGTATTCAGGATAAGTCTAGCAACAAAAGGGCCTCCACATTCCATCTTCTCCCCCTTAACAAATAAGATCCGAGTAAAGAAAATTCGCTAATTCGGCATTTTCCAAGAGTTCCATTTTAATGAGTTCATTTTTCCGACTGTCATGAGAGCTTTCAGGTGGCTACGAATTTTCTCAGCTCTTTCAAGAATTAATCCCTTCATCTTTCACCGAGCCTTAGGAACGAAAAAGTATTCTCAACAGTTTCGCAAATAACTGCCCTGGAGTCCTTTCAGAAATAGTCTTATTAGGCCTTCATTAGTTCAAGTTTCGACCTAAGCAAACAAAGGGATAATTCCAAATAATAGAAATGGGTTGAAACAATGGCGTTCTATTGAATTAATGGTTCGATTATCGAAATCGTTTCATTATTTTCTTTATATGAATGCGTTAATCAATAGTGCAATGCCTCTATAATAAAATGTGAATGGTACGTTCAGTTTTATGTTTATAATTTTTGTTTAATTAAAACAACAAAAACACTCAAATTATCAACAATTTCTGGGATATGTATTTTTTTTTTAATTCTGAAACTGGGATCGAATATTTCTAAACATTATGATTGATACTGTTAAATAAATAAAAATTAACCAAACATAAAAAAATACAAAATAATCATTTCAGAGCAGTTGGAAAATCACCAAAGAGCAATACCTTAATTCTCTAAAATCTCATTCAAGACTGAAAAGACAAGAAACTGCTCGACGTTTTCGCCTACTTCAACATTTACTGGACAAAGGTTCTAAGCTCCCAATTAATTACAAAAGACTTATTTACATGACAGTTATCAGACCTATTTGGACATACGGAATTGAGCTTTGGGGCTCTACTAAACCGTCCAATTCGTCTCGTATCCAATCCAATCCAAAATCCTTCGTAAAATCCTTAATGCTCCTTATTATGTCACAAACAAACTCATCCATATGTTGCTGATTTGGCCCAAACTAGATACCTATCCTTCCATGGCAAGCTCCATACACTCTTGAGTCCGCTAGTCTCTCAACTTGCTTCCCATAATATTCCTGATAAGCCTCCGAGGCGTCTGAAAAGAAGATTGCCCCGAGACCTTCTACTATAGAACTTTATTGGAGTGCTACTGATGGATAGTTTCACCACAAGTGTTTTTTTGTTTTCGTGTCATTTGTTCATATCAGCAAATTTACTTGATATAATATTATTAAATTTGTAAATATCAATAAATTAATCTAAAAAAATCTCTAAAATACAGGGAAGAACCAACCAATCAACGTTCTCCCAATTCATGGATCAACAGTACTACACTAATGACATCAAAGAATATAAAGTGCAGCACATCCCACACCAACAATCCAAACGGACTCATCAAACAGGGACACTAACCTGGGACACTAAGGCGTTCAATTAAGAATTTCCATTTCATTAATTGAGTATTTCAATATTATATAATGAATGTAATGATGATGAACTATAACAATGAATATAGTAAACCGTATTTATGAAGCTAACATAATAAATCAAAAATAAACAAAAAACAGTAACACTTACGTAAGCCTTATCTACAGTGATAATGTAACTCGTACTTACCTAAAAAAAAAAAAGAAATTATTAAATAATATGTATATGTAAATAAAAATCTACAGGCTAATAACTTAGGGAAGAAATTTGCGTGAACATTAAAATCTAGAGATAATATTGATATTGAAATTTATAAAACATTTAATTTATTTTACGTTATAATACGGCCAAAAAGTTAATGTTGATGTACATGTGTGTTAAGGCTATTAAAAATTAAAAGTTATTTTAAAATTGAATAACTTGACTGAAACTTCTCGCCGTTTCGGACTACTCCAACATTTACTAGAGAAACGCTTGTTTGTTTTTTCATTTAACGTCACTTTATGCTGCTATGGCTAATCGAACGATGCTACAGTGTGAGCTCTAATGTTTGCCTATCTAGGTAAAAAACCGCTTTAAGGGTTAATTGTAAAAGACTCCTATACATGACTAGTATAGGGCCTATTTGGAATTACGGTATCCAATCTTTTTAATCTAATAGTAACTCGATTTATCTAATAGCCGTATTTATTAAATATTATAATTAAACCTGGTCATCAGAAAATCTTAAACATTCTGTAGCCTGGTTTTCTTCCTTATAACATAACTAGATTTTGCCCGCGACTTCCTCCGCGGTGATTTAAAATAGAAATTTATGTTGAGTTTAAACAGAGAATGAATTTTTAATTCCGTTAATGAACTCCATGTTATAAACAATGACTTAAAGCAATTGTAAATTCAGCCAGCCTACCAACGCCCTATGTTGATAGATTTTAATAAAATGTACTATTAAATATTAAATGGTATAATTACAGAACTATCGATAAGTTTCCTATTGGAATCCAACATGTACTATACAAAACTGTAATATCTAGGGGTTGATTTTTAAAAATCTTGAATACAATAAGTAGTATTAAAATATAAAACCTGCTTACTTATTTTTACATTTCTAACTTAACAAGTTACGATTTCCCGTACAATACTCGTTAACGGGTCGATTTAAAAAAAACAACACACATTTCTTTTAAAGTAGAAGATAAACCTAAACTTTCATGGTGCTCGCTTTAAAAATGACGTTTTTTTTTTTATTACAAACGTTCCCCCCTTTTTCACCCCCTTAGGGGTAGAATTTCGGAAAATCCTTTCTTATCGGATGCCTACGTCATACAAAGAACACCCTCCAAGTTTCAGGTCTCTACGATCAGCGGTTTAGGCTGTGCGTTGATTCCTCAGTCAGTACATAGCATTTTATATGTATAGATTTAATATTTTTATCATGAGGGGGAAACTTTAATGCCCTTTACTTCTCGAGCAGGTGTCCCATCCATATCCAATAATTCTTTTCCTGAGTATAAGCCATGAAATCCAGCCCTATAGAGCACTCTACGCGGTGGAGAAACTTTCTTCTAGAGCACTTAACTCCTACCGAATTCTTTATCTAGGGCCTCTACCATCAAATCTTTATACCTCACCTCAAGTCTTCAATCATATTTGTTCTACACTTCACGCTTAAGCAGTAATGACAATGAATGTTAAACTCTAGTATTTTAAATTTATGTATATAAATCCAGAAAAGAATACAGTATTTTTTTTTTCAGGAAACTGCCTTTTTTCCTTTCTCATATTCCGATTATATCTGTGTGCCTTTTCTCCCTTTCGAACACGCAGTACCTCTCCGTTTTTCTTTAATTTTATTATACTATAAAATATAAGAAAAATATCGATAGGTTGAATATCACAGGGTCTCACATGAAATAAAGCAGTGCATTTAATAGTGAAAAATCTGGAAGCATTTCTAGATAAAGAAAGATCAAATATCCAACGAAGCAGGACAGAGGATCAAAACAAACGAGCGAATGAATAAAGGGATATTGAAGAACGAAAAACTCCATTATGAGAAAGGTATGTAACGTGATCCAAAAGGTAGGTAGAAAGTAATATAATAATCACATTAATGGTTCTGTGTTGAAGGCAGAGTTCCTGTCGTGATGATCTCGTGTTAACATCGGGATGTGGCAGGTAGATTATTGTATCTGTTAACAGCGGTTCATTCCTACATATAAAAAATTAGGAAAAGAAATCATACAAATATATATTTATAATAATATATAATAAAATGATTTCGTATGAAAAGATAGAGGTTATGACAAAGGATTCCAGCTTTAGTAAGGAAATATTGAACACAAAATGTGGGCAAATAAAAGTCACAAAAAAGTTTAAATACCTAGGGAGATAATGTGTAACAACGGGACAGATAGGGCATCCATAGAAGAAATATCTAAACTTTGCCACTATAAACATGTACAGCAAGAAAAAATTGTCCTCCAATGCAAAAATAAGGCACTACTGTACAGTAGTAAGACCAGCAATACTATATCGTATGTAAACAGTCAGCCTTCCGAGTCTGGAGAAGGTCCTGAAGATTGAAAGAAAAATTCTGAGGAGGATTCATGGACCCAAAGTAACACAAGAGGGGTATAGGCGAAAATCCAACGAAGAAATATACAGAAACTTGGAAGATGTTGAAATAGTCATCAGGACCAGGAGACTGGGGTTCTACGGCCACATGGATACGGAACAATAAGAGGCTGAACAATTTTTTTTCGATAAAGTCTTAAGCTATAAGGGTATAGGTGGATATGTGAAACAAATACAAGAGGAGTTGGATAGGCAAAAAACCAAGGATAATGATTGCTTGGATAGAGAGCTTTTCGTAAAAAAACTAAAAGAAGTTGGGGTTCTTGCAGGAAGGAAGGAGAGACTAGGGAGAAAATGGGCTAAGGAAGAGCGAGAGGAACATTCCAGGAAGATGAGAGAGTATTGGAGTAGAAGGAAGGCGGGGAGTGTGAAGAAGATTATTAAGTGATATCCGCGTAGTCCTTGCTGGCCGATTCGTATATAAAATATATATATATATATATATATATATATATATATATATATATATATATATATATTATTTATCACAAGGTACACTTTAGTAATGTTTTATACTTGAATAACCGGGATATATAAAACAAAGAAATATATTGCTTATAGATTTAGATATAAACCAAAATATTATATATTATAATACATGAAAATTAATAGACAGATGAAAAATTGTAATATTCATAAATATTTGAAAGTTATAAAGAAAAATGTATAAGAGGTATAGAGAATATAATAAATAATAAAATGGGCTATTGCAGACTAATAGAGGTTTCATAAAATTTAAACAATTTATATCTGGATGTATAAGATAGACCAATACCAACCATGTATGGAAAACAACCATTTTTCCACTTTGGGTTACAGACCTTTCTGAGGCTCACCTTGCCTGTATAAAACGCATTACCTTAAATGAAAAATCTCTTGCACAACCGTTGGCTAAGAAACAATTTAAACTCTACCCAAGACCCTTCATAAGTTGTAGTAGTACATTTTTATTTATTAATATTTAGTATTATTTGATAGACTCTTTTTATTATAATTAGTTTATCGTACATTATATGCTACTAGAGTTATTACTCATGATTAATTAATTAATAATCATGAGAACATAATAGCTTAACATTAATTCAACTATTTGCATAAGAACGTAAAAAGGATTTTATTTATCCCCGAAGCAATCTAGACTGTTGAAACTAACAGTGTTGCTAAATAAACTGGGAGCTATTAAAAGGAATAAAATTACAATAAAGTTTTATTGGGACAATATTTTTCTTAACTAATCCCCTAGAAAGAACAAAGCTCTACGGTTTTTAAAGGTTACAAGTGTTTAAAACGACCCTGGTGGAGGCGTTCACCTACTCTGCTTAATGGTTAGTGCTTTTACAAACTATACAACCATTAGATTTAAACGGAACCATCATAACCAAAAAAGTAAAATATATTTGAATATGCTAAATCTATAAATAGACATGAATCGGCAAATGTGTTGTTAAGAGCAAAACTCGAGAAAGGCTCAACCAATTCGGCTAAGATTTTTTCCTTATTTTTGTTAAGACCTAAGGAAGGTTCTTGTGGAGAGAAAAACGTAAAAATTACGAGGTAAATAATAAAAAAACACTTTTCTTGATCGCTTTATAAACAATAACAGTTCAGTGAGGATGTCTATTGTAGAACAGTTACAAATTTTGTTTCATCAACACAATCTATTGAATACATTGTGTTAAACTGCACTGAATCTTATACGATCTGGTAGTCATAAATTTGTAATCAGAGCCGGTAAAACTTCTGTAGGAGAACATGTGAGATGTTTCAATTCACCAGCAATCGATGAAGTTGCCACTGTAATGGTTGGAGAAAATTAGGAAACTCTTCGTTTTAGGGAAATAGGACAAATCAACAATATGAATAAACAACATATGTGATAATTGCAATGTACCGTTTAACATTACAAAAACATTAACAAAAACATTATTACATTTTACTATACATAATTTTACAATTTACAAAAAATTAAAATTATAAAATGATTATCAATATTTTATATTGTATGTATATTCTTAAATAGTGTAAACTTTTCAAAACCAATACTCTTAGTGATTCTATAGATCGTGTTCTGATACAATACAATGCTTGTAAATCTTTTAATATAACTAATTAAAATTATATTTATAATTATCAATTAAAGGATCACTATGAATATTCCAAAACACACATATACTGAGCAATTAAACTTGTTCGTTTAATTTTAAAGCACATAAAAACTGGTCTAAAAAAACAATTTGTTTACAGTACCAGAAGAAAAAAATGTATTCAAAGTTGGGAGGAATGCTAATGTATTTATTTTTGTGTAGACATATAGGTATATTTTTGTATTTTTGTAAACATATAATTGAAATAGCTTTACACTAACTGTTGTGTAAAAAAAAAAAAAAAAAGAAGTGATATTTCAAAAGACAATATGACGGTTTTCAGCTTTGACGAAACCTTAGGAGAAAGCACAATGGAGAACAATGACTGACATTTTCCAGATAAAACTTCGCGGGATTACAAGCGGAGAATGATGGCCTCTCTTCACAAGGAGGTTTTATATTTTAGGCAAGCAAATATTTAAACTTTTACAATCTTAAAAATATAAATAAAATATATTATTAATATAAATAAAAACCGGAAGAAAAACTAAATGAAATGAAAAATTATAACTATATATTATAAGTCTACATTTATTTAAAACTATTTATTCAAATATACAACTGCATAATAATAATAATATAGCAAGTAAATAGATAACCAAATAAATAAAAAGGCTTAGCGACCCGATGGCTCGATTCCAATATCCAATATAAAGCTCTGCCCAAGAGCTACTACAAACCTAAAGTCACCAGATCATTCATAATGAAATCCTCCCATCTACGCCTCGGTCTATCCCTCAGACTTTTACCAGTCGGCACAGCGCTTATTAACTTTTTAGGGATTCGTTCGATACTAAGCCCAGCAACTCTATACAAGCCCATTTTAATCTTCATATTTAGCTATTACTTGAATAAAATTAATTCGCAATTCCGCGTTGTTTAATCTCCTAAATTATCCTGTGATCTCAATCTTTTTTGGACCGAATATTCTGCGCAACACCTTATTTTCGAGTAAACAGAATGTTATTGCCATAATTTAATATATGATACTACAGAGAGATTTACAGGAATTTACAGGAACAGGAATCGTATCATTCTTGTAGTTTTTGGCTTGAAATGGAGTTGTAATATAAGCAATAACTCCTTTTCAAGCCAATGCCTTACATAGCCCCTTATTCACTACGAAAACAACTCGATTTCGCTTACTTAATTAAAAGAAACTTATTTTGGAGAAAATTAGACTTGACCACTTACTCACCGGGGCTATAGATATAGGCAAGTAATAACAAACAAACAAATAACTAATTAATCTTAGAAGGTCACGGAAACCATCTTTTCAGACGCTGTGGATAAAATTATACTCTTTTGTAAACATTTTTAAAAACGTAAAAAATTAAATTTATATTTAATTACGATTATTTTATTTCAAACCGAAATCTTAAATGCATTTCTCTTAAAAAATTATAAGGTAGGAAATTAAAAAATCTAGAATATATTACCGACAATATGAAGGTTTGATTATATATTTGTTGTTCTTAATTTTAAATTAGTAAAATGAAAATAATTAGATAGGGAAACATGTACCAATATGATCCATGAATTGTCTCGAGTTCAGTTGTGGAGACTGTACTGTTTCTAGGTTAACGGCTGTGCAGGGAGGCTCAACAGTTTAGATTTTTCCTCCTTTTTTGGATACCCACTTTACAGAGACTAGATGAACCCCAGGAGTAGATCCTACAGAGTCCATCCTTAGCTATAAACGGATTAAATATTTTATCTACCACAGCCGAAATTGAACCCGTGATCTTTAGTATATCAAACCAGCCCTCTACACTCTGAGCTACACCGCTTACAACAATTTTACATTAATACCTTCAAAACATAGGTGGAGACAAAAATTCTTGGTCCTATAAAATAAAAAAAAATGAATATACGATTTAATATTAATTGAAAATGACTTTATAAATTATAAAATGCAAATATAACTGAATGAACAAATTACAAGGGATTAGTAATTAGATTAACTGGATGAAATGGATTTTCCAGGCGACATATATTCCAGATTTTACTGTTCACATATCCAGTTTATTCCTTCCATAAATTTTATACATATGACAATTTTTTTTTATATCTTTATTAATAATTATTTATATCTTCTGTATATATGTCTTTTTTTCTTTCAATTTGTTTTTCTGCGCTAACTTATAGTTCATTTCTATTTATTTTTTATTTTCATTCATTAATTAACTTGTTTTATTAGATTAATTTATTTATATTTACAGCTGTAAAAATATTACATCAAGTAGATTAGCTGATATGAACAAATTACATGAAAACAAAAAATACTTGTGGAGAAACTAACCATCGGTAGCACTCCAATAAAGTTCTACAGTAGAAGTTCTCGAGGCCATATTTTCAGACGCCTCGGAGGGTTATCAGCAATAGTATGGGAAGCAAGTTGAGAGACTAGCGGATTCAAGTGTGTACGGAGTTTGTCATGGAAGGATAGGTATCTAGTTTGTGCCAAATCAGTACATATGGGATGTTAAGATCATGATGGAAGAGTTTGTTTGTGACATAATAAGGAGCACTGGGGATTTTACGAAGGATTTTAAATTGTAAGGATTGGATACGAGATGAATTGGATGGTTTAGTACAGCCCCAAAGCTCAACTCCGTATGTCCAAATAGGTCTGATAACTGTGATGTAAATGAGTGTTTTGTAATTAATTGGGAGCTATGAATGTTTGTCCAATAAATGTTGAAGTAGGCGAAAACGTCGAGCAGTTTCTTATGTTTTCAGTCTTGTTCAAGGATTCCAAGTGAGACGTTTGTCAAGATGGAGTCCTAGGTAACGTATCTGTTCGACAGGGATCAGTGGATTAAAGGATATAGTCTACATACATTCTTGGTTAAGAATTAATTAAATTGTAATTTTATTTTACTCCAATACGTTATGACACATATTATATTTTGTACTATTATTCTAAAGGAGCTTGTTTCGGAATAAATAAAAGCTTTATTATTATTAAATAATTTTTACCTTATCAACATTTATTGAATATAATATAAATTTACACGGTGAAAGTTAAGTAGCAATGGTTGTTATTTCAGTTTTCTCTATTATATTTAGTTAAGTTTCCGACGTGTAATAAATTTAAACAAGCCGTGCGGGATGTTTTAATAGCCGTGTAAGCTTTTATATAGAATAACCTGGAAAATGTAACAAAACACTCTCCCCCAACAATTCAATCACTTTGACTTTTTGTGTTAATAAATTATTTAATTAGCAATTGTAACTTACATATTATTGATCCAAAGCAAATTATTTTCAAGTACCGCTCAATGATCATATATCAATAATATTTATTTTTTTTTTTAGATACTATAAGCTAACAAAAAATGTAGATGGAGCTTCAAACGATCTACAAATCCACTTGAGGCTCACCCAGTCTGTGTAAAGTGGATGATAACGTTAATTGTGAGAAACGAGGCGAATGAGCGTGATCTTGGCCAGAACAACTCTGCAAAACCGTTGTATTTAAAACAGTACAGTCTCTACCATTGAACCTAAAAAGGTGCATGAGCTCTATAAATAAATAAATATAGATTGCTTTATTATAAGCTAATCCTCAAGTATACTCAACAAATTGACCTATGAAACAATATATAAAAAAAAACTTGTACTACTACAACCCATGGAGGGTCATTGATTAAGTACATGGTGGAGACTTTACTGTTTCTTGAACAACGGTTGAGGTGATTGAGCAGTGAGGTGATTTGTCTTATATCAGTCTTTTCCCCTTATTTGGGTATCCACTTTATAAAGGCTGGGTAAGCCCCAGGCTTCATAGGATCCATCTCCGGCCGCTAACAGATTAAATAAAAGTCTGCCAGCAGCGGGATTTGAACCCAGGACCTTTGGCACGGCAACATAGCGCTCTACCACTGAGCCACTCCGCTTCCCAAAACAATAAATAAACAAATGTAAATTTCTGAGAGTGGACCCATGTCATTCCCCAAGTCCAGTTCTAACGCCCCCAAACAAAAATGTGTTCGGACTTTGGTAAAACTTTCTCAGCTTGTATCGCACAACTGTCACTAAACTCCGCAACAGTTTGATTGATCATATTTGAGATTTCACGATTTTAAAATTATATAAAAGCGTCCCATCGATGATTCATCAGGGGAAAAAGTATTTATTTCATCTAATATTTATTTTATTTAATTCAATATACTTATCTTCGTTGGCGCCTGAAGGTCGACAGTTTGCGAGGAAACTGTTCATCCATTAAATGGGGAAAATAAAATAATAAGTTTATTTGTGAATGGTGAATAAAATTTTCATGTTTTTTCAATGATCTAGTAATAAATAATTTATCTATATAGGCTACGTTTATAAATTTTATACACCTAATTAAAAAAAATGTATATATATATATATATATATATATATATATAAACTGTTTATTTCGTTTTAAAGTTAAAATTTCGTAGTTATTCTGGGTAAAAATCGATTCCTATTTCTAGTTATCCGGTTGTTACGATGGTTCAAATCACGATAGGACAGCTAATTTATTCAATCTTGTTAACAGCCACGGATGAACCCTTAGGGATCTACAGATTCTCCTGGGGCTTACCCAGCATCCATAAAGTGGGTATGCTTAGTAGCGGATAAACCTGGCGGTTGAACGTAACCTCCATGCACAACCGTTATCCTTGAAACGTTATAGTCTCTACACAGTACTGAACCCAAGGTGTTTCATGGATCGTAGTGGTACAGGATTTAATTATGAGTAACTGATAATAATAAAATTCGATCACTTTGATTTTTTGCCATTGATGAGGTTAATTATTATAATTAATGTAATAATATACCGAACCCGACAAAATATAATAAGACAAAAAAAATCTGTACCACTATGTAATCTGTATCCATGAAAAATTTTGGGTTTAGTACAGGGTAGAGACTGTGCTGTTTCCAGGAAAACGGTTGTGCAGGGAGGTGATTTGTTCGAAATTACGCTCAAGTGCCGATGTTTTTCTTCGGATTCAAGAGGTTGGAAGTGGCCCAGCCAGAATTGTACCCCGGACCCTCGGCATTTCGCTCAGCGTTCTACCACTCAACCACCCTGTCCCCTAATTATATAACTTAGCAAATCTGATTTAAGCTTGTATAAAACGTCACGTTTTAAAATTAGTTTTTAATCTGAAAATAAGAAAAAAAAACAAATTTTCACTGAATTTTCACTGATGAAAATAAACCGAGAGAAAGCAATTATAAAACGGACAGTAAATAAATATCAGGAGATGGAGAACGGCTGTGGATGAAATAGAGTTCTCGACCTGGCAACTCCAACAGTGGCAACAGCAAAAGTAATGAGTAGGGATATTTATTAATTCTCTCCCCTGCTCCAGTATGATATACTGCCCCTAGGGGAGTTTGCGATTATTTTTTTTGGCTATAATAGACTCATCCCTTTATCCAAGTATATTAGATCAATCATGGATATGGATATACCCTTTGTCACTACAACCCGAGAATGGCCTTGGTTTCAGTACGTGGTAGAGACTGTGCTGTTTCTAGGACAACGGTTGTGATAGGAAGTGATCTGTCCAAGAGCTCAACCTGGTTTTTGCACCAGTTAAGGTATCCACTTCCTAGAAGCAGGACTCAAGGAAGATCTCCAAATCCTAAATAATTCGTTCCCGGCTGTTAACAAATCAAAGAAATTATCTGCCACAGCTGGATTTGAACCCGGGACCTTCAGGAAGGCAATTAAGTGCTCTACCAATGAGATACTCCGCTCCCTAGATACTGGATATAAATATTCATAATTCTTCTAATATATAAAATTGTCGTGTCACAAATTTACTCAAAAAACTCCTCCGGAACGACTTGACCGATTCTTATGAAATTTTGGGTCTATATTCAGTAGGCCTGAGAATAGGATGTAAACTATTTTTCATACCCCTATGATACTTGTCGGCCATTATTATCGCTTAAGCGTCGATCGTAGCGGTGACGCTTGATGATGCTGTATTTTTGATATGTTGTAAGGGAATGCCTGAATAGTGTAAATCCAAGTTTGCAACCGAAAAAACGGACGGAAATACTTTTGGTGGCCGAGAAACTTCGATATTTTCGAAATTATTTCACTTTTTGGCCTGTATCTCCTAATCGGTGAGTTTTAGGGAAAATCATAAATAGCCATTTTTAAAGAAGATAAAATTTGCTACAATTTGAGCTCAAATGCAGCTCTGTAGGTCATTTAATAATTAACCAAAATCTTAGCTCTATCCAACATATAAAATTGTCGTGTCACATAGTTTGTAACAAAACTCCTCCAAAACGAATTGACCGATTCTTATGAAATTTTGTGTCTATATTCAGTAGGTCTGAGAATAGGATGTAAACTATTTTTCATACCCCTAAGTGATATGTGTCGGCCATTATTATTGATTATGTGTAATTTGAATCCACCAATTATGGAATCCTCCACGTTTGGTCATCAAAAATATCACCTGGAATGCTATAGAAGCAGCAATGTTGACTGGAATCTTTAAAGGTAAAGTCGTCCTGTAGCCACGAATTCCAATGATACCATCAGAACTCGTAATACAGTTCAAAATACTTTAATTTGATATACTTGGCTTTTGCTATGACTATCAAGAAGTCTCAAGGCCAGACAATGTCAATTTGCGGTTTGGACCTAGAATATCCATGTTTCTCCCATGGAAAATAATATGTTCCATGCTCACGTGTTAGTAAACCATCTAATCTATTTGTACTAGCAAAGGACAGATTAAAAAAAAATATTGTGCATCGATTAGCGCTCAATTAGTTTGAATTAAATAGTTATAATTAAAAAAATATATTTTTAGCCATATTTAGCCATATTCATTTTTCCATTAATTTTTTTTTTATAATTTATTTATTGATATTTACTACTGTATTACAATTATACAACAAGTAAATAGGCTAAGTGATACATAATGACATGAGAATGACAAGTAGAGAAACTACCCACTGGTAGTACTCAAATCAAAGTCTCCATTCATTCATTGTTTCTTTAAAATTCAAATTTTAACGTTATATATTTTTAAAACTATAACAACAGCCACAAGAACGTTGAGCCGGGTCAGCTAATATAAATCTAAAAATAATTCTAGCTAAAAGATCTGCCGGGATTAGGTGTGGTGTAGTGGTTATGATAACGATCTTTTATGACCATAGTGGGTTTTCAGCCCGAGAGAAGAAACAAATCCTGGATAAGCCTCACTTTGGAATAGAAGTAAATTGGTGGTTGCGTAAAACATGTACAATTTTACGATCAGTATAATATTGTACGAATACGATATCAGTATGTACCCCCTGCGTGTAAGTACTCTATAGATATATTTTTTTGAATCTACCCTGACTCCATCAATTTTTTGATTAAACCTGTTTCTTCCGATTGATACGATAAAATATTTTTTATCTCAACTTTCATTTACATCCAAAAGTGAGATTGAAGAGGATTAAATTCAAATTGTAATGCACAATTTTACTCCCTTCACTCACTTCTGACATATAAAAACATTCTATCTCCTGTTAATTTATTTATATATTCGAATTACTAATTTATTAAATTTATGAGTTGCTGTAATGAGGGTCTCGGGTTCAAATCCTCTTGAGGTAGATAAGTTATTTATTCTATTAACATCTTTGAATCCTATAGAATCTGCAGTCTCCTTCTTGGACATATCTATCCTCTATAAAATGTGGAATCTTAATTAGGGTAAAAACCTGGAAAAAAGTCGATCGTGTTCACTCCCTGCTTAAATTTGTCTTAGTACAGTCTCTACCAAGTAACGAATCCTAGATCCTTCACTGCTGTTGACATAGCTTTAGGTTATAATTGGTTACTACTATCGTGGATTACAGAATGTAGATCCTTTCTGCATAATCCCTACGGATAGAATCAGGCATCTCAACACCTCAACAAACTAAAACACTTAAACACATAAGACACCTCTACCTCATTCGAACTAAATACTAGACATTATACGTTGCGTCTGGAGCCCATTATGAACTCTTAAACCAATTAGAGGAACGAACCAACAATGTAACGAGTTTCGTAATTGGCTCTGAAGTTAGTGGATCTAGTTTACGCTCTTTGCTCTTATCGCATAATATCACCAATTTCTCATCACTATGGATTACCTTTACACATTCGTTGTTTGTTCTAAGCTTAATGTGCGGACTTTAAATAAGTCAAGTAATCCTGCTCTGTTATTTATTCGAATACATTTTAGCCTCTTAACTTAGAAGAAACTAAGCTTAGTGTAGGGCGCCAACGAATTAAAATCCAATCGAGACTGGTGAAGACAGACGAATCATTAATTCTATAATAAGCCGTTAGTTAATCGCGATAGTTAACCCATAACTACACCTCTGGAGTCTGACAGACTCCGCTCACTCTTTCAAGTTCTGTGAAAATCAGAGGAGAGGTCGGATAGGGGTGAGGGGATAGTTACCCTCCTTGGTCAAGGACAGCTTCCTGACAGTACCATCTCCCGCCTCCTCCCACGTTCTTGTTTTTTAGTGGGCCTTGGGAGTCTGTGATACTCAACGTGTGTACGAACGTAACGTTTTTCTGGTGGTCTGCGAGACTCCACGTGTGTTGGAACATCACATTTTCTCTTATTTACAATAGGAGGAAGATCCAAACGCCTCAAAATCACACCTGTTGACAATGATTTTGAAGAAGTTGTTGATAGTATGCTTCATGAAGACTTAGTGTGTTCTGATTTTAGAGACGAAGAATTGGAGAGCAACCACTCCAGTGACAGTGTAGTAGAGGTTATAGATCATATTGAAGTCGGGAGAGGAATCTTTCTATTCCATCTAGAATTACTGAGTCGAATACGGATGGGGATAGTCTAAAGGTTATGCATGATAAAAGTGAAGCAAATATAAAAGGGGATTATTTTCAGGCCGTGCAAGAAAATATAGGTGAAGGTCTCGAGAGGCATAAAAGATACCATCCGCCAAATACTTAATGTAAAAGAAGAGGTTAAATATAAACCAGATCAGAAAATTTTAGAGCCAAGGGAATATTGCCGTATTTGTCCTCGGCCTCTGAAACGGAAAACACAATACCCTTGTGGAAAATGTGGACGACCTGTTTTGCTTACAGTGTGCACCAAAAATCTGTCCTACGTGCCAAGAACAATACTTAGATTAATATAGCACTGTGGAAGCGAGAAAAAGTGTCTGGACCTATCTAATCCACGCAAAAAGCAGACCCTTCGCGAATCCGTACCAAGGAACTGATTGCAAAAACCCATGATCTTTGGACATTGCATTTCTTTTTTTTTTCTTTTTTTTTTTTATGGCTTTAAGACTTAATTTCAAAGTCCTATTTTGCCATTGCATTTCTTACTAATTAGCTTTTATTCTTGTGAAATTTTTTGATTCTGCGTAAGATACTATATTTCACTAATATAAAATAGGACAATAATATAAAAATATTGGTTAGTAATATTGTCCAGCTAAATTTTAACATTAAATTACCGTACAACATTTTTAAAATTATTTTTGGATAAAAAATAATATTGATGTGTCATTTTTTGAAATTTTCCTTTTTCATAAATCTAATAAATGTTTAAAAAAGTGGTTAGTAGCAAAAGTTTGTAAAAATATTATTATTAGTGTTTACAATAAACCGGAGTCCGGTAGACTCCAGGCGTGGAAAAATGTACTGATTATATGTCATGTGTAGTTACAGGTTAAGGACCAAGAGGGAACATAAGGTAATAATTAATCTCTTTGGTTCAGTACGTGGTAGATACTGTACTATTTCTTGGAAAACGATAGTGCATAGAGGTCATTCGTCCTGGATCGCACTCAACCGCCAAGTTTTTCACTAATTAACGGTATCCGATTTACACAGGCTGAGTGATTCTCAGGAGGATCTATGTCACCCATTAGATACTTATTTGAGAGTATTAACAGTATTACGTATTTGAGAGTATTGCCATGCGAGTTATTAGCGATGGAGGCCCCGTATCCTCGGGGAACTGATCTCCTGAATATTTATTTCCTCTCGGGAGAAAGGGTGACCGGGCTGTACTCCCACGTACTGGGTTTCCTCCAACCTGGAGGACCAGTGACTAATTCCAGTCAGATGACTGAGCACCAAATCCCTACGCTAAGTAACTTACATATAAAGAATGCTATTGATTAAATGGGTCCCAAATCATAAAGGATCCATCTAGATCCAGGCTGTTAACCGAATGACTAATGTCTGTCATACCCGGATTTGAAGATCGGATTTTCGGCCCGAGAACTAAGAGCTCTACTACTGTCCTTGGCGTTCTTAACTAGAGGAAAACCTTTCCTGCACAGTCGTTGGTTCTATATGGCCTATGGCCCAATACTCTTCCTGTGTTCTATTTCTTCATTTTCTTTTTCAGTTCTTGTAGTGCCAGTGAGCCGCAACCAATATCAAACGCACTTTTCTTTCGTATGAAATATACCTGTAATGAATTCGTAACGTCGCAACCCAAGAAGGTTCAAGAGTTCATTACAAGGTAGAGATTCCAATGCTTTTAAAATTACGGTTGTGCAGGGTCGTGATTTGTCCAACATCACTCACAACCGCCAGGTTTTTCCCCAAATCAAGTGCTGCCAACTGAATTTCTCCTATCACTACAAGCGCGTGATGCAATTTTAACAGTGGTTTAGCTATAAGTTACTAGACATGAAGACCTCTGTTCCGGAAGATCAGAGAAGGATGCCGGGAGTTGTCCATGCAAGGATTAATAAAATAGTTAGTAAGTACATAATGAAGTGTGCCAACGATTGTTGAGGGACATAGAAGGTACATTCACTAAAGGAATATTTATCATAACAAGTAAGTAAATGGATGTAATAATATTTTCGGATCTTCCATGTACTTCCTGGCCACAGGGCATCCGGGCGAAGTTGGACATCGATCCCTACTGGCCTAGTTCCTGAGCGGAGTCCCCGAGGAGGTCGCTGTAGCCTATACCGCCGATATGTAGCCAGTGCGAGGGAGGCTTCCAGGGAGGAACAACAAACACCGGGGAGGTTTGTTGCTTTTGCCAAAGAGCAATTTTCCTAAGCTGATGTCTAAAGAAACAACTACCAAATAATAAGCTACCTCTGCCAGTGGGCAGCAATCAGTGGCCTGAACCATTCCTGTGGCGAGGATGGAAAGAAGCTGTTCAAGAAAGCAAAATAGAAATTGAACTTCATCAATGAATAAAACTGGTTCCCGGAGGTAAATGACATCATGCCCACAAAAAAAGTAATATTCTAATTAATTCTTATACATAACTACTATGTTCAATACTACACTGAAACTGTTCTTCTCACATTTGCGATCTTATTGGTGCTGCTATTATAATATAATTAATTGTAAATAAACAGTATTACGTTTCAGTTTGTCACTTTAGTGTACCTTTTATTAATTAAAATAACTGTGTTTGCACTTTCTTTGTTTGTTTGTTTTTTTGCATTATTGACCCTTACTTCTGTTATCCCACAATAATAACTTTGAAAAAGGAAAATCCTTAATTTTATTCCAAAGTTTTATTTTTTTTAAATTGTTAATTATAATTTTTTTTAGATTTCTTCTAAGCAATGGAGGGGTTACATCCCCAATAACCCCCCCCCCTATGCTGATGAGTATATAAATGCCAATAACAATGTGGGCAATTTTCATTAAGCTGTTTCAATAAGTAAAACAAATTTTTGTATCAGTTTGGTTAAATTAAATAAAATAGACTATTTTATTTGTGCCATCGGCTCGGCTTGATTATTAGGCCATCTTAAGGACTGAGAATAAAATAAAACCATATAAACATTGCATTACCAAAAATATATTAAAGGTTAGTAGTCAATAAACAATAAAAAATAAGACAGAATTATTATGTCTGTGTCCTAATTTTTAGGTATTGATGAGGATAAAAGAAAACAGAAAAAACTATATAAATATTAAAAACAAAACCTGTAACACTACAACCCATGAAGGGTATGGGGTTCATTACATGGTAGAGATTTTACTGTTTCATGGACGACGGTTCTGCAAGGAGGTGACTTGTCCTAGGTCACGCTCAACCCTATTTGTACAACATTTTATAGAGGTTGGGGTGCCCAGGAGGGTCCTAGATCATATATGATCCATTTCCCGCTGCACAGTCTAAATAAAAGTCTTGCCCGCAGCGGGTTTTGAATCAGGATTTCCTGCATGCCAATTCAGTGCTCTACCACTGAGCCACTCCACTCCCTATATAAACATTACAGTACCAAAGAAGATGTAAAAGTTTATATAAACAGAAATTATAGGGATAGAAAGGGTAAAAGCTAAATTATGAAATAGCTTATTCGTTATTCTATGGTTATAACCTTTAGTGTAATTTTTTTTTAATTATCGATTAATGCGCTTTTGATCCTGAACTTCATAGCTAGATGTACGAGCTATAGGAGAAAACAATTGTTAAATGAACTAGTATACAGTATTTTTAAAAATTATAAAAATTAATAAAAAAATAAAATAAAATAAATTATAAAAAAAAATCTCTGTGCCAAAGCTAAGGTTTCTGAACAAAATTAGTTTTAAAAAAATATATAAAAAATTAATTTAGGAACCAAAAAAATGGCTTTAAAAAAACTCAAATTCAGCAAGCTAGATTTTTTGTTGAAAGGTAGAGATAATTTTAAATGATAATAGCTCAGTATTTACATTTTATTACATACTTATCCAATTAGATTTAGATACCATTTTATTTTTCGAATCCCTTTTTATACTTACTTCATTTTCACTCGATTATTGAAAGACATGATTTCCGGTTTACAAAAATTGTATACCATCATCTTTTGGTATGTTCAAAAAATCGCAAATTAAAATGGGGAATGGAGATAATTGGGGGGTGCAGTAAAAAAAAAAAAAAAAACACCAAATAAGTGCAAGACTTATATTTAATATGTGCCGACGCTTCGATCTACCTTGTAGGCCATCTTCAGGGCTATGATATAGAAACAAACAGAACAAAAAAATATATAAAACGTTACAGTAACAAGAATATAGTGACATGTAATGTAGAAAATTAAAATAGTGACAGATATAATAAAATTAAAGATAACGAACAGAAATTAAAATAGACATAATAATTAAAGATAACGAATATAAAATACAGAATAAATGTACAAAAAAGGATAATAATGTAAAGGTAATATAAAGGGAAAGAAAAATGAGAAGGTAAACAGATAGATTAAAATATAAAAAAGGTGGGATATAAAGGATTAAGAAAAAACTAGTTTAATTACAAATATAAAATGTATGATACTAGACTCATTAAAATGATATTGCTAAAATACAAATACGAAAACAGAAGACGGGTTTGTTGTTGGGTTGATTGACGTACGAATTCCTAAAAAGTTATTAGGCGCTCTGCCCTGTGGGGCTAGACCGAAACGTAGGTGGAAGGATTGATTACAAGTGTGATCTGGTGGATTTGGGTAGTGGTCCAGAGGCGGAAGTTGGGTTGAATCGGCATCGAACCTTTCGCCTCAGTAAGCCTTATGCTTATTGCAATGCATAAAGGTAACCGGGAAAATCCGGAAAATAGAAAATATAATAAAATTATGAAATATTTGGTTAGTAATAGTAATATAAGATTTAAACGCAGTTATTTTCATATATAAATATGTTTTATTTATATTTATACATTTTATTTAATGTAAATCCGAATTTTCCCTCTCTTTCATTTTTAAACCCAACTTCCATATTTCCTCCCTTCCTTGTATTTCCACTTTATGCATTGATGAAGTTATTTTCATCTCATTCTTTTTACTAAAAGTTTTCAAGTGAACTTGTGAGGGTTGTCTTGTAAAACTTCACCGACATCTCCAACTTCGTTTAGAGCTTTGTTTAGTAAAGACTCCGAATCCGACCGACATCAACTTTATTTTCCTTAGCATTCTCTGAACGCTTATGATGGAAGACTTTGGAATGATGAAGACTTCCGATATTCCACGGTACAGTCGTTACTGTCCGAGTGGCCAACTTAGAAATTATAAATGAGCTTTTTAGCTTATTCGAACAAAGCTATCATCGGGATGCCTGACTTCAAAATTGACGAGAGTTTTGTAGTAATTTATTATAGATTATATTGAGGAATAGCATAATAATAAGGCTGAGCGAAGGCGAAGGTTCGATGCCGATACCACAAATCTCGGCTTACAAACTTCCGTCTACGGACCAATACCCAAATCCAAACCCGCCAGATCACTCTTAACGCAATCCTCCCACCTACGCCTCGATCTACCCCTCAGGCACTTCCCAGTCAGCACAGCGCTTATTAACTTTTCATGATTTCGTTCGCTACTAAGCCCAGACACTTTATTGGTCCATCTTAATCTTCGTGAAGGTAACACTTCAATAATATTAACCGGGTAAAAAAAAATAGAAAAATAATTTTATTCTGTAACCGAGTTCCTTAAGAATAAGAAATGTGTACGATAATAAATTATATATCTTGCCAAGAACGGCATATTATAAGAATCATATAGTATTTACCTAAGTATTTGAAAAGGAGTGTCACATGGCATTTATATAATTCATGAAATAAATATTTTTATTATAATTTATTTAATTGTTATATGATATATATATTTTTTAAATATTTTATTTGAAAAGAAAAGATATGGACCGGGACACGAACCCGGGTATTTCACCTCTCCGTGATGACGCCTCAATTTCTCGGCCACCCTGGCACGTTTCTCGGCCAGCCCTATCAATTCTTTTCACTGATCCTATAAAAATAAAGTAATGTTCAATTAACATTCTCCCCGTGTATACATCGAAAAGAATTAATAGGGCTGGCCGAGAAACGTGCCAGGGTGGCCGAGATGGTTGAGGCGTCACCACGGAGAGGTGAAACACCCGGGTTCGAGTCCCGGTCCTGGCCATATCTTTTCTTTTCAAATAAAATATTTAAAAAAATATTTTTATTATTACTAACAAAAAAAAATAAAAAATCTAAAATAAAAAAAACTAAGCTGACGAAAACATAAAATAAACAAAAAATAACAATAAATAAACATATATAAAAATGAGTACATATATATATATGTTTACTGTACTTCATAATCTGCCATTTTATTGAATAGATCTGTACCGACGTAATAACAATGTAACGTATACAATATTTTCTTTGCATTTGCAATTTTAATTATTTCAGTTCGGATAATTGACGTTCGGATAATCGACACTCAACTGTATGATTATAAAGATTTTATTTTTTTTTCGATGTTCATACTCCCTTATAACTTTTACTCGGAAAATAGTATAAAAAATGTATACGAATATGCGATAATAAAATCTAACTTATCAAAATTGGATTTAATTAACCAGGGATAAAATATATATGTACATATTTATGTGTGTGTGTGTGTGTGTGTGTGTGTGTGTGTGTGTGTGTGTGATATCCTTGGGTTGAGAGAATTGTGGAAATCTTAAGCCTCTAGGATTTAGTCCCAAATAAACCAGACTCTCTAATCCCGGTTGGAGTGACATTAGTTGTCTTTTCCCTCTAAATCTGTTTTAACAAGTCACTAATTAGAAATCAACTGTCGTGGAAAGGAGTTAAGTGTTCTTATTCTAATTAATAAATAAAAATAATACCAAAATTCAAAAAAGGGATTTAAAATAATTATAAAAAATCAACAGAAGAAAAAGCTTTACAGTCAACCTTTCGCCTATTCAGGATGTTTACCATGATGAAGTTATCGATGCAAACTTTTTTTCGGTTATGTCCTAAATTGGACTAACGTTGACTGGTTATTTGTCTAATATCAAACTATACTTACTGGTCAATGTTTAAACAATTGAGGTATCAGCAGGACATACACCAAAATAAAAATCAAATCAAAGAGGAAAACGTGCATTTAATATCACATCAACACTCCAAGCATCAAAAACAATTTTTTTTTTAATCTTGTACCATTACAACCCGTGAAGGATCCGGGATTAATTATATGGTAAAGATTGTACTGTTTCTTGGACACCGGTTGTGGTAACAGATTAAATAAAAGTCTGCCAGCGAGCGGGGTTTGAACCAGGCACCTAGACACGGCAACCCAGCGCCCTACCACTGAGCCACTCCACTCCCCTAATAAAAAACTACAAGAAAAAATTAAATCATTCTGATCCTCACACATCAGGTAAACAACAAATCGAATAAGAGAGTTATTTTTTTCCAGATCGAATTACTTTGTGATACACGTCAAGGGTCTAAGGGACTGGAGTGTACTTCAAAAACCCTGAAAATTCTTTGTGACCACAAATTGGCCAAAGAAAGTGGAGGTGGGCAGGAGATGCAAGAGATGACACAAAGCTTGGAGGCTGAGGACGAGGACACGAAAACATCTGCAACTGGGTCAACCCTTTTCCTTTTTCTTTAAGGGACTCAGAGGGTTGACATCAACACATCCTGACCAAGTATAACATACCTCAGGCTGTAACGTTGCCGTCATCGATCAACAGTCAGGATCGAATAAACACTATATCGACACATGCTCAGGTGATTAACACTTTAATAAGCGTTCACACAACATGTGTGATGCTACCCCCCCCGAAAGTTATGGCCAGTACTTCTGGGCGATGATTTATTAACGCGAGCTATTTTAAATATCATGTCTTAGATTTTAGACAATTATTATCTTACGGCCTGCTTTTAATTTTATTTTTTTAACTAACACTTTGCCGTCCGTATAAGTGGGATATGGGACAACAAAAAGAAAAAAATATACAACGGACTTATCAAATATTCAAAAACTGACAAATAAAATTTCTTTTCATTTAATAAATTATGCTATAAGTATCTCGTATAATGCCTCTAATGAGAGGTATGAGGATTTCTGAACCGGCGCAAATGGAAAAATAATAGAAACATTCAACGAAAGCGATGATCAAAAATGGTTTCCAGGAAGAACTAATAAAAGAGAATTCAAAAAAGCCCAAAAAACAAAACAACACGAAACAAGCAAAGACAGGGAAGAAATAAAGACAGCGGTGATTTCATATATTAAGGCCTCTACGGAGGAAATAGCGGAAATCTTAAAGAATTACAAAATAATAACAAGTTATACCTCTGACAGAAAAATAAGTCAGACTCTGCGTAGTGCAAAGGATGAGTTAAGCCTAAAAACGCCAGGAGTCTACAGCATTCCATGTTTGTGTGGGAAGGAGTACACTAGCCAACAGGAAGACTAATATGCACAAGACTTGCAGAACATATTAGAAGTGTAAACAAGATGGATAGCAAGTTGCAGCTGAATTAGCAGAACATTTCATGAACACCAACCATGCTATCTAGTTTGACAAAATTATAGTTGCCAATAGTGTAAAAACACGATGAAAGATATCGGAAGCAATCAAAATAGTAAGGCATCCCGAAAATCTCATCCGAGAAGATGGTAATAAATTAAGCAAATTGTAGCTCCCAAAAGAAACCAAGAAACCTGAACGAAAAGACAAACAAACCGTAAGTCAATCGGGGCACAACCAAACAGAGACTACACAGTCGGAACCCAGCCAATCAGATCATTGGAGGGATAGGTTCTACCCACGGACCCAGAAGTTGTAAATACCGAAGTAGAGAAGAAAATTCTCAGTCTCAGATTAAGCCTTGAAGAAGCTTGCAGTATGGCCAGGGAAGCGTCGGCAAAGAATTGGACTACTCGGTCGAAACCAGAAGAAACACCTGATGAATGGCTTAACAACGATGATCATATTCTGAAGGCAATTAAACTATTAAAATCAAGTTTATGTAATAAAGATGAACCCTGAAGATATTCCTCGGAAGGTGTTAAGTGAACGAGAATGAGAGTTGGTCGTCCAAAATGTAGATTGGAAGATTCCATAGCTACTGATGCTAGGATTGCGCTTGGTGCTGGAGGGCAGAAGCACTTCATCAGGAAACCTAGCGGTCGATGCTGGAGCAGGCTAAGTTTCAACTCAGGATGTAGCGCCAATAAATAATAATGCTCTGATGTTTCATGGATTGGCTCCTTGAATGATTTATGTTTCAATTCGGCTTTTGCCCGGAGGCCCTCTATTATAATTTGTTCAAAAAAAGGAGGTTGGTGGTTGTGTATGAAATTCAATAAGCTTTTATAGTACAAGCAATTGAATGTTCAAAGGTATAATATAAAGTTAATATTATCCTGCGTTATATTTTCGATTTAATTAATAATCAAAATTAGTTATAACTAAAACTTAGAAGTTTTCATCGTCACAGAATTAGCTGTTATTCCTGTAGCTGTCTAAAATAGAAACCATGGAAAAATGTTTTCTTTTTTAAAAAATCTAGATATAGCCAGAAATTTCAGGCCTGATAGAATGTCCAATAAAGTCTATTTAAAAAAAAAATATTTACTTAAATTTACAACTGTATAATAAAATACATCAAGCAAATGTAATAAAAGATATATAATTGCACGAGATAAAGCCAATTAGAGGAACTATGGAATGGCACTCGAATAACAATCAACTTAGGTCACGAGGCCATCTTCTTTCCAGACATCTCGGAGGATTATCAGGAATTGAAGAGGTTGCTAGGTTTGAAACTAGTAACTAAAATAAATAAAATATTACATAAACTGGATGGGAAGGTAAAATTATAAAAATAAATGTAGTTTACTTTTCTCCTTTTCCCAACAGATGGTGCTGTAGCTATAGCTCTCATCAAACATGTTGACTCATAAATTTATTTCGGTTTTTATTTAACTAACCTATTATTTATTATTGTAACCTATTACATTTATTGTTCTGGAATAACTCTTGAATAATAACAGTTCACCTTATGTACCCGGAACGTTTTCTCACTTATTTATCTAATTCTTCTCCTGAATCAGGTGTTATGTCTAGTGTAATATAAATGAACTCCTAATAAAGGGTGTTGCATAATGAAAATGATTTAATTAAAACAATAAAGGGTCTAAAATGTTAAACAATTCCCTTGTTCATTTAAGTTCGAAACTGAATTATAACCATTATTCATGACGCTACAATACTACATTACCATACGAGGTTCATTAGAAACTAAGACAATTGTTCCCAGATTCGTGGGACAGTCATTATTGAACAGATGCATAGGGACACTAATGCAAAACTAGCCGGTTATATTTTTATTTGATTAATGTTTTCTTAGATTTAATTCATGTTTAAAATCTCAATTATCAACAAAATAATCTTTAAACTTTTCAAGTACGATCTAATGAAAACTAGACAATAATTAAATATTTTTAAGTGCTTTTTTATTCTTACTCTTGTTTGGGTGGAGGTAGCTTCTATAAAAAAAGCATCCTTAATTGGGGGGAGGGTATTCTCTCTGATCTCTGACAAATCACCTCCCTAAACAACCGTTGCTCTACCAACAATGCAGTCTCTACCACGTACTTAACCCAAGACCTTCATCGGTTGTAGTGTTTCAGTGTTTTTAAAATAATTTAAATATTCAATCAATCATGATTAAAACGAACGAAATTTTTTGGTTGAAACTTTTAATATATTATATTTGGAAACGAGTCTTTAAAATTAATTTAAAATAAAATATTCTCTACCATGTACTGAAGCTAAAATCCTTCATGGGTAGTGGTAGAAATATTTATTTTTTACTTTTATTTCTATTCATATTTTCTACTTAAAAAGTAAATATATATAGTGATATTCATCAGTTAAAATCCACGGATAGACCTTTTGTGAACAGCGACCTTCCTGAGGCTCATCTAGGCTCAATTAAGTTGGTACCCTTAACTGGGGGGGAATACTTGGCGGGCGACCGTGTTCTTGGGCAAGTTATTTCTTTGCACAACCGTAGGTTAAGAAACAGTACCGTTTTTTTACTATACAATGGACCCAAGAAACTTCATGAGTAGTAGTAGTAGTATTTTTAATTATTTTTTCTTTTAATATTCGCTACGTAAAGAGTAAAAATACCTATTGATAGTAATCAGTTAATTCACGTATGGACCTCGTGCAAACTACGACCTTTCTGGGGTTCATTTAGTCTGAATAAAGTTGGTACCCCTAACTGAGGGAAAACTTGGCGGTCGACCGTGATCTTAGGCTTTGTAGAGAAATATTACCTTTTCTACAACGTAATGAATCCAAGACCCTTCATTGGTAGCGGTAAAGTATTTTTAAATTTTTATTGCCATTTCTATTAATATCTGTTAATTAATGAGTACAAAATCTTTGTGATATTAATCTGTTAATAGCGACCGACGGACCTTGTGCGAACTGTTAGTCTTTTTCCAGTCTCAATAAGTTTGGTACCCTTGAGGTGGTACCCCCTCAATAACTGGGGAAACTTGGCGGTCGATCGTGACCTTGGGCAAATTATTATTCTGCACAACCGTTGGCTAAGAAATAGTACCTTTTCTACAATCTAATGAATCCAATACATAGGTCCTAGTGCTAGAGTTTTTTCTTCAATTTTTTAACAAAAGTGTGATTTCAGTATAATTTTATAGTTTACGTTATAGGCAGTGATAATTTTAAACACTGGTCCTGTCGGTTTAATGTCCCAATTTAAGCGGAGGTCAGTTGCTGAGGATTGAGGAGGCTCGTTTAATATTTTGGTGACAACCAGAGGCTGATGAAGTCGTCAACAATGTTGCTGTTGTCTCATTGTCAACCTTATCACTTCTACTAACTTTACCTCTGATGATCGATTGCAACAGGATTTGCGTATTTCAGATAAAATAATAATTTCCGGAATTTTGTGGTTTACGGGATGGTTTTTTTTTTTTGTAAAACTAATATTTAATCTCCAGATGAATTAATCGGACATCAATAATTTTTGTTTGAAATGGAGCGAAAATTCAACTGAATTTTTTTATATGTACCTCCGTTTGTCTGAACACTTGCGCATATGTTTACACATGCAATCTTACTAATATTATAAAGGTGAAAGTTTGTATGTTTTTCTCTCTTTCACGCAAAAACTACTGAATGGACTTGGATGAAACTTTACAGTAATATGGGTTATACATCAGAATAACACATAGGCTGTAGCAAGCGCGAATTTAGGAGGGTGCACGGGGGCACGTGCCCCCTCCCCGCCAGTTTTTTAGCTCCTGTGGAGAATCCATTATAGCACTAAATTAAAGGCAAATCACATGATCATAATTGTTAAAACTAACAGAAAGAACATGAGTGAAACTCTTTGTTTTGATATCCTACTAAAATTATAAATGCGAATGTTTGTTATTTATTGACGCAAAAACTACTGAACGGATTTGAATGAAACATATTGAGTAAAATAGGTTTACATCATAGGCTATAGCAAGGGCTGATTTATGTGAGGGCAAGGGGGGCATGTGCCCCCCCGTTACAGTACATAATTAAAGGCAAATCAGGAACTTAGCATCTTGAAAATAGTAGATAGGTTCTTTGTATACTTTAAGACAGAAATTTGGATAATTCCACCCCAAGGGTTTCCCCTTTAATATAATAGGGGTTCAAAGGTTGTATAGAATCCGTCAGTTTTGAAGTTAGGCATCTGAAATTTTTTATGTACGAGTAACTTATATTTCAAAAAAATAATTAAATTATTTATTTAAAATGATCTTTCACGAAACCTTATGTGGCAGACCAAATTCCACGCGAGCAAAGCCGCGGGCATAAGCTAGTATTCTATATTGAAATAATAATAAGGAATAGTGAACCCCAAGGCTCGATGCGGATACCATCGATCTCTGCTTTCAAACTTCCGTCCACTACCCAAACCCAAATCACTCAGATCACTCTTAACAAAATCCTCCCACCTACGCCTCGGTCTACCTCTCAGACAATTCTCAGTCGTCACGGCGGTTATTAACTTTTTAGGAATTCGTTCGTTACTAAGCTCAGAAACTTTACAATCGCATCTTAATCTTCGTGGCGGTTCCATTATATAAATTGGAAGACGAGTCCTGAAACCGAAATATTGGGGTAAGATGTAAGTTGTATTGTTTTTAAAATCCACGCATTCCATTTTCACCAATTAAGTTAAAAGATAGTGCTAAATATTGTGTAAATTCTTAAAAAAATCTGGAACAGAGGCTTTGTAATTTGCCATTTTTTATAAATATTTACAATTTAACTGATCGAGCACGACAAAAAATAGTTCCTCACTCCGTTGATATATTATATCACTTTAAATATATATTTGATTATTTGTTTGAAATATTCTGTTTCTTATATTTTAATTGTTTTTAAATAAATCTTAAAGAACGAGCGATCAAACTAGCTTTGCCCATTTTTTTTTTAGAAATATTAGGAATATTAGAGAAGAATTGGTTGACTGTAACTTCTAATATAAGGAAGAATTCTTCCTTAATATTAGGAATAAATCGAAATGATTTCCTGGATCGATAACTCCTAAATCCTACATATCGGATGATCACGTACGCACAATATATCAATTCTTAGCTACATCACATGATGCTAATGGAGTAATCAAATATATCATATTGTGAGAGAAGCGATTGTGATCGATCGAACCAATACAATTCTAGTTAACTGTAACACAACTGTATTTGTTAAATTATTATCTAATGCTAATATAATGGTTTATATTTATTTCTATGTACTTTTGTAAATAATATATAATTTTTATTATGTAGACAGATAACTTTTCTGTTATTGTAAGGATTTGTTATCCTTAAGGGATATTATCCCATAGTATAATTATTTTTCTATTCTATTCTAATTAATAATAATTAAAATAAAATTCAATTATTTTTATTTATTATAATATTAAAATTTACCATGATAAACACAGAAATATTAAAACAAACCTATTTTTATTATTTTCTGAACTTTCTCAAATAACTGTAAAATACAATAATTTTATATTGAAAAATAGGATTTTTTAAATGTAATAAAAATTGCTATATATACGTTTGAAATTCTGATAAGCACATTTCAAAATTAGTATCCATATTCATAGCAACTATTCTTTAGACCATTAATTAACGTTTTTTATGATTATTGTTGAATTACAACTATAATGAATGTGCCACAAAACTGTTAATGTAATTATTCTAAGGTAGGAACTTAACGTTTTAGTAGAGGTAAACAGTTTAGTACTCTCTAGAGACCCTATTAATAAACCCACTTAGTATTGTTTTTACATGTTAAGTATTTTATATTCAATAAAATAATGATTTTCTTTTTTTAATAGAATAGAATAGAAAACAAACTTTGTTCTGGGACCAAGTCCCTTTAGAATAACAATCATGAACGAAAAAAATATAAACATAATATTCATTTGGCCAGAAGGCCACATAATAATACGAATCATGAAGTAATTAAAAGTGACAAAAACATAATAAAAATAAATAAAAAGTACAAGAATTGACAGGATTTTGACTAATTATCGAAAATAACTATATTAATATTAACAAAATAATTATAAACAAAATTAATAGAATAGTTAAAATAACGTTATTTATTGTTTTATAGTGTAAAAAATATAATTTATAGTTTATAATAAAAATTTCTTAATCTTATTTCACTGAATTCTTTGTATTGAAATAACAGTCCTTCAATCAGAATATTGGAATAATTTTTATTCCATTTAAACTTTTAAAAAAGGGCAAATTTTTGTGTAACGGTTTGAAGAAGTCCGAAAAATTAGATTTGATTTGAAAATATTATTATTCTAATTCTAATTTTAAGACACTATATTTGGTAATTTTCGACCCATTATATAATAGCTGGCTCCAATAAATTTTGTTTTATTTCAAATTCATTATTATTATTATTATTATTATTATTATTATTATCAGTTTAGTTCAACAACCAGCAAGGAAGTCTTAGTTTACTCTTGTTCAAATTTATTACAGTTAATAATAACAGAAATATAAACACGTTAGCGTTGGAACACTGATAAGTTTAAATTAAATATTTACAATGCTAACAGTAAATATATTTAGTGCATTTTTATTTAATTTTTTTAAAAATAAATCGAGTATTTAACTACATAACGATGCTTATATATTATTAGTGTTCAAATTTGGCTGTGGTAGATATATTATTTAATATATTGACATCTATAGACCTTCCTCGAGCTTACCCAGCCTCTATAATAGGGAGAGAAAACCTGGCAGTTGAGCCTGATATCGGACAAATCCCTTCCCTGTACAACCGTTGTCTTAGAACAGTCTCTTCATGTACCACAAGACTCTTAACAGGTTGTAGTGCTACAGCTTTTTTTCATATTGTTAGCATATTTTAAAATATTACTTATTGCACTTGAATACATGATTAATAAGATTTTTTTTATTTATTCTTGTATTTCCATATGCCACTAAATGAATAACTGGTGTGATTCGAAATGAACCAAGATGCATTAATATTTTTTGTTAGAATTTTGGACTGTATTGTTTCTATCTCCATGCATCCAGTAAATATGATTGAAGTGATAGAGTCCCGAAGGTTAAGATGGATTTGTAAAGTTGTTGGGCTTGGTAAGGAACGAATTCCTATGATATTAATAAGCGCAGTACCGAGAGGAAAGTGTCTGAGGGGTAGACCGAGGCGTAGGTGGGAGGATTACGTTAAGAGTGATCTGGCGGATTTGGGTTTGGGTAGTGGTCCATGGACGAAGGTTTGTAAGCAGAGATTGGTGGCATCGGCATCGAGCCTTCGGGTTCGCTAAGCCTTATTATTATTTGTACCTTAAGTATATGCACTGAATCCCAAACGTATTCTCCATGTTTCCAAATAGGTCTTCGTATACTGTTATAGATGACTCGTTTGTGTCGTAAGCCAAGTGAAGACCAGTAGTACAGAAGATGTAGCGTTTTGTCAGTTCTTGTCTTTTTAAGAGGGATAAAATGGCCCGGGTAGAGGTAAAAAAAATTCTCTTACATAGGGAGAACTTTTTATTGGTAAGCCAACGCTTCGACCCACGTTGCAGGTCTTCTTCGAGGCTGGTTTGATCGTCGGGGGTTGACACTAGACTCACTAGACATTTTCTTCCTCAAAATATACGAGGTCAACTTAACATTCAATATCTTGTCTTTTTAACTTTGTATGTAAGTTCCATGTAAATCTTTGTACAAATATAGCCTGGGATAACGTAGATGTTATTAGAAGATACTGCTAGAAAACATATGAATCAAAAAGTGAAATGTTTATTTTAATTTACTGTTTCCCCAACACGGGTTTCTGCCAGCGGAAGACCATAACAAAACACTAGACGCAATCGCTATCTGCAGGAGTCCAGAACAATTTAGTTCGAGGGTGATAGCAGTCTACTGTACGACACGGTAGAAATAACAAGAATTCTTCGAAACCAATCATCGGTCTTCTACTGCTAGCTTACATAGCATCGTGAACGAAATAGCTTTTCCGATGGCGGTACTAGACATTCAATTCAGCAGAAAATTAATTTGGTTCCTAGCATTGCCTGTTTGTTTAAATAATTAACTATTAACATCGATCCAGAAATTCCACGTTCTAAGATGTAAGGCCAAGAGTAAAATAAGGAAAATATAATTTTAAAAAAAATTTAATTTATTGATATTTAAAAATATCAACTATAATAATATCACAACAAGTAAATCTACTAATATGTACAATATGACATGAAAAACACTTGTGGAGAAACTACCCATCGGTAGTAGAGGGTCTCGAGGCCATCTTCTTTTCAGACGCCTCGGAGTGTTATCAGGAATAGTATGGGAAGCAAGTTGAGAGACTAGCGGATTCAAGTGTGTATGGAGCTTGTCATGGAAGGATAGGTATCTAGTTCGGGCCAAATCAGCAACATATGAGATATTAAGATCATGATGGATGAGCTTGTTTGTGACATAATAAGGAGCATTGAGGATTTTACGAAGGATTTTGGGTTGTAAGGATTGGATACGAGATGAATTGGATGGTTTAGTAGAGCCCCAAAGCTCAACTCCGTATTTCCAAATAGGTCTGATAACTGTCATGTAAATGAGTCTTTAGTAATTAATTGGGAGCTTATAGCGTTTTTCCAGTAAATGTTGAAGTAGGCGAAAACGACAAGCAGTGTCTTGTCTTTTTAGTCTTGTATGAGGATTCCAAGTGAGACGTTTGTTCAGATGGAGTCCTAGATAACGTATTTGTTCGACGGCAGAGAAAATATAATTAGAAAAAAAAAATCCCCTTGTCTAATATTCTTGGATTTGGAACAAAAGTCACGGCATCTGTTCCGGGAGTTGTCACTTTAGTAGAGTTAAAACATGTCTCAACTGTTTAATTGTAATTTTCCAAAAATATGAGTTACCGTGAGCTTTAGTATGGAAAAAGCTAATGTAATTATGAGTAATGAAAATGTTTCAACTAGCATTTCGAAGTATAGATGATGTATGGTTATTGAAAAATATACGGTTACCGAAGTATACAGATTCACTAGAAGTTCATGATAACTTTTTACTCTTGGGAAATGTTAAAAGGGAAAATGAACAAAAAGTTAAAACTTGTTGTGACTCAACTCGAAGCTTCAACCTGAGGAATAATTACCGAAGTTACTAGAAGAACTTAGGAATCTAAAATAATCAGGATCGCCTGTGATGTATTGGTTAGCACAACAAAAATCGATGCCCAAGTTCGGCCCGGCATAGAATTTTTAAAATACAGTAAAAAACCCTTGGTTATACCGTCCTTCGGAAGGGACGTAAAATAGGGGTAACGGGCCTTTCCAGTGTGAGCTACTCGTTAGAGATTCCTACCCTAATTACACCTGAAAAAGCAAAATTTAGGAATCCCACTGTAGCGGATTACCATATCAGTATCAAGATTGGCTAAATAAATAACCAACCCAATAAAATTTAATGTGATACCAATTTAAAAAATTGTATCTTATAAATTAATTTTCAACACGTACTCCAAGTAATAATAAAAGAAGAATACAATATATAAACATATAGCAAAAAGAAAGAGAAATACAGGAGAAAAATAATGAAACTGAAATATAAAGCCAGTATGACAGGAAGGTGAAAAGAAAAATGGTTTCACCTACATTTGTATGACGACTGGAGCCGACTAGTGGCTTTCCCCATATGTCTTACCAATCCGACCAGAAAAAATAAAGTGATAAAGATATGTACGACAACCAAAAAAAAAATTGTTTAATAATTATTAAATAATAATAATTAAAAACAAAAATAATTAATATATAAATATAAAAGAGAAACTATAATAATATTATTCCTCGTTATTTTTTATTCCACTAAATAAAGTTTCCATGCAACCAACGTATGAATTATATAATCTAAAATTAATAATGACTAATAAAAAATAAATAACTAATAAAATAAAGAGCGAAATTATAAGTAGAATAGATATTAAATATGTAACCTCGCTCATCTGTTGTGTAGTGGTTAGTATAACAATCTACGATGACTAAAATTGCGCATAACACAGCCCGGCAGTTGGCCCTATACCCTTTTCAATGGAGTAAAAAATTCACGGTTTTGATGTCTTTCGGAAGGGTAGTAAAAGGTCTCGGATCTAGGCAGTGTCACACATTTGTTCAATATCCCTATCCTAATTATAGTTTTTATGAGCAAAACTTAGGGCTTAACATTTGTCAATATAGACAGATTTTTAGCATTTAATTACAGTGCCTAAACTCAAAAGCAAAATAAATTTAGTATTTATTCAAATTAAACCACATTAATGTATTTGCATCCCTCTTTTCTCAATCTGTTGGTATCCCTCAATGCAGTATCCACAGCCCGATCCTCTGCACAGTTTTTGCAGCTGACACCCCAACCCATCCTAATACTATCCTTACCACGTATTTTGATGATACATGTGTATTACCAATCAACAATAATCCAGTTATTGCATCCCATACTCTTCAATCCCATATCACTGATCTTGAAGAATTGCGTCAAAACTGGAGGATAAAAATAAATTCCCCCAAATCCAGTCAAATAACAATTATTCTTCGTAGGAAACCAATGAATTCCTGTCAACAAATCTGATACATAGGATTCCATCTGGACAAAAGTTTAATTTGGAATCCTCATACTAGACTGAAAAGACCAGAAACTGCTCGCAATTTCAGGTTGCTTCAATAGTTACTATATAAACGCTCGAACCTCCCAATTAATTACAAAAGACATGGCTAATACAATATCTATTTGGTCTTGTGAGTTACTTTGGGGCTCCACTCAGCCATCGAACTCCTCTCGCATCCAATCCTTACATTGCAAAATCCCCTAAAGTCCTTAATGATCCTTACTTTGTTACAAAATTCATCCATAATGACCTCGATATCTCATCTGTTGCCCATACCATTCCTTTCATGACAAAATTTATTCCCACTCAAGCCCAATAGTTTAAAAAACCTTCAATTCTCGAAAATTCCCCCGACTGCGTTATCCTCAAAGCCTCTGAAAAGAAGATGGCCTTGTAACCTACTAAGTTGAACTTGCTATTTGAGTACTATTACTGGGTAGCTTCTCTTCTTGTCCTCATTCATGCAGATATGTGCCATTCCTACCGTTTACTTGTTGTATTGTTTTAATACAGTTGTAAGTTTCAATGAATAAATAATATAAAAAAATATTCCTAGAATGATAAGCATAAGCGATTTTTATTCATATATTTATCATACAAATTCTGGCGGTTGAGAGTAATCTCGCTCAAGTAACATTGCTGCACCACCATTGTCCAAGAAGCAGTGTAGCCTTTACAACGTATAGAATCCTATACCCTTCATTTTTCCAAATCGTACAGGTTTATTTGAATTACTAAAATTAATTGTTTTTTGTGTAGAATGAGAAGGCTAATAACCTAAATAATTATTGGCCTTTATACCAAACAGGTATTATTTCTTTAATTTTTTTTCCGCATTGCAATGAAAATTTTTTTTTTAGGTCTTTGTTTATATTGGTTCAAGGTAGTATATATAATGAACATTTAATTTTATTAGTCGTTTAAGAATATAAACATAATACTACCTGTTGAATAGCCACTATTCCAGACCCTTTTAAATATTTCCTCCTAAAACCTGGAGAACACTTGACTGTGGAGGGACAGAGGGAAAATAAGCTCCCCATCAGTCTGAGACCTTGTCATCTCCAGAAGTGTCATCCTCTTCTCAGAATGGACCTTCCCCCGCTAGTTTTGTCTCTTCTTACTAATCAAAAACTTATCTCACGTAAATGAAGTTGTATAACAGAGGACCCTCTTCAAGTGCATTCTTTCCACTTGAGACAGATAATTGACGTCACGGATCTCTCTGAACCCTCTGTTTAACATTATTGACTCCACTAAACAACATCTAACTACAGATAACAATAAGGAAGTAATAAATAAGGTAATTGATTGATAAGAAATCGTAAATAAATACAAAATACGTTGAACATTTGGCATGACTAGGCAGGAGATTATTAGGACGTTATTCAACGCGAAAATTAAGCAAATAAAATATAGTATGTAGTGGAACATATTGGATATAATAAATAAAGAAAAAAACGAAGTTTATTATTATGTCATCGAGGAAAAAAACATCAAATGGATATTTACTGAGAGGAGAGTGTAGTATCAATGTTAAAAATGTATGTATCTTCACACAACTATAATCGAAAACGAACCAAAAAAATTGAAGAAAAACTAAAGACATAAATAGAGAACGGTAACAAATGTAATTGGTCGCTTAGAATAGTTATCTAAAACATGGATAAACTCCGAAATGTAAGACTTATGTTCTAAAGAAGGTTTCGTCCAGTTATCTTGTATGGTGGGGAGGCGTGGACAAGTGGCAAGAGAGATTGCTAAATACTCGGGAAAGGAAGACTCGTAGAAGAGTATATGGTCCAAAGAATGAAATCTGCAGAAAGAGGGAGAGACAGACTGTGATGATTGTACAAAGTGTGAGAGCATGGAGAAGAATTGCGGAGGATCGTTCAGAGTTGAAGCAAATTGTCGAGGTTGCCAAGGTACTCCATGGATCATAGGACCCATCAAATAACAATAATATATTTTATTTTATTTTTTTAATTATTATAATTTTTAAATATTTTTATTTTGAATAGAAAAGATTTGCCCAGATTTGGGATCGGTGAAGAGAAAGGATTTGTCTGACCAACGTACGTGCCAGGATAGCTCAAGTGGCAGAATACCATGACTGATGCGTAGGAGATCCAGATTCAAATCCAAGTCCTGGACAAATCTTTTCTATTAAAAATAAAAATATTTAAAAATTGTAATAATTATTAAAAAATAAAATAAATTATAAATAATATAACGAGGTAAGTCAACAAGATCCTAATTAAAGTAATGTTCAATGAACATTCTTCTCCTTGTATACATCGCAAATTGCGAGAACACGGGATTATGGGATCGGTGAAGAGAAAGAATTTGTCTGGCCGAGGTACGTACCAGGATAGCTCATGTGGCAAGATACCGCTCGGTCCAGTACAAATCTTTTCTCTTCAAAATAAAAATAATTATAATATATACATACAGGTCTGAAAAAAATATAATAATATTCGAGAAAAAACAAACAAAAAAAAGGTGTGAGCAAGTGTTTCCAATAAGAAAATTATTATATTCTATTTTACATTGTTAAAGCCATTAAATAAAAAATAAAAAATTAATCCCATATATCAAATTAAAAAAAATGCTGGTTGGATTTTTTAATTTTACATGACTAATAAATTCATTATAAATTCCGATTATTAATTGTTTGGATTATTTACTTAATTCGTTTTGCTAAAGAAACCAAAATGGATTTTTTTTATAGTTACCACTACAAACAATTTACTTATATTCAGCAAATTGCAGAGACTCAACTGTTTGTAGGGTAACAGTTATGCAGGGAGGTGATTTGTCTGCGATAACGTTCAATCGCTAGGTTTTTCACTAATTAATGATACACACCCTTTTGGGACAGGGTTAGCCCCAGAAGGGTCTGCAGATCCCACAAAGTCCGTATATGATTGTAAACGGATAAATAATTTATTATCATCAATTAGGCGCTGTACAATCTGAGGTAACCCACTCCCAATATAAAAAATTAAATACAACAAATAAAAAAATCAATGCAACATTTAAAAAAATAGACTGGATAAACCTCACAGAACTTTATTTCTAATGATATCTGAAAAGAAAAGCTCAAATGATAGCGGTTTCTTAGCGAAAGAAAACAAATTGGTCGATTAAAAGCAACCTAAAAGAAAAGCTATGATATATTAATGACCTTAGAAGCAGCGTTAAGAAGGAATTAATGTTCTTGGGTGGGTTCAGAGATAGAAGTCCATTTCTTCCCTTATATTTTTTTCTCCTGATTCTCCCCCTACCTCATGTAATGAAGCCAAGATTTTTTTTAATCCTGAAATCACATCATCGAGACTTAAGAACTGAAAACATAATACTTAAAAAGTACTACAGCGTACACTCCTTATGTTTAAATTTTGGTAACAATCCAAATTCGGAATAGACAAAAAAAAGTTGTTAGAAAAAAATTCGATAGATATCATATAGAATTATATAAATAAATAAAGTTTACTGCGCATTATGCTATTTAATTTTATTAGGGGTATTATATATATATAGTACGTGTAAAAAATATAAAAAAGCTTTTATTGATTTATTAATCTTTTGGTGTTCCCTAGCAACGGATCGCGGGAATAAATTATATTTAAATATAAAAATTAATAAATTATAAATATTTTTGAATAAATTATAAAAAATCATATAAATTTATTCCGATATTTCGATTTTAGGACCGTTATATCAATACAGACAATGGAGTAACATTAATAAAATATTAATGTCTTCTGAAAGGAATTGGGAAGTTTTCCTTCTCAACACGTTTTTCCTACTTCACAATAAAATAATTTTCTCATGATTGAAAAAAAAAAAGCCTGTACCACTACAACCCGTGAACGGTCCTGGGATTCAATACATGCTAGAGATGGTTCTGTTTCTTAAACAACGGTTGTGCAGGGAGGTGATTTGTCCTGGATCACGCTGAAAAGCCAGATTTTCCTTCTTATTTTGGGTACCTAAATTATAGAGATTGGGTGAGCCTTAGAAGGGTCCTAGATCCTGTATGATCCATCTCCGGCTGATAACAGATTAAACAAAAATATTGCCAGCAGCGGGATTTGAACCCAGGACCTTTGGCATGATGACTCAGTGCTCTACCACTGAGCCACTACGCTCCCTCACGATTAACGTAATTATGGGAAATATTTCGATTGCTATTTCAAGATATAAACTTTTCAAGAATTATTTCAAAATATAGATGATGATATTACCTACCCTAAAAAGTATAAGTGTAAGTCGGTTCGTCAATCTATATACTGCTACTAATGAAATAATAATTATTTTCTATAAAATTAAAAAGGAAACGAAAATTAAAAACTTGTGATTTAACTTTTTTTTTATAAAATTGTTAATTGCTTAAAATTTTCTATTTTTTTTAAAAGGAAATTTCGATTATCCGACCTTTTGATTATCCGAAACACATCCAATAATGACGCTCTAGTGTTTCCTGATTTAACCCAGAGAAATATTCAGTCCCAAACCCCAAAGTACGACAGATCAGAGAACTCAACGGTTGATTCCGAAGTATGGCAATGACAGGACTGACGTTTTCAAGTATTCCGGCAGTTTGAAGCTGAATTTCTATTGGAATTTCCACGTCCGCTTAGAACTTAATAGATTTTTCGATCTGAAATTTATAGGGGGGTTGAGAGTCCAAAACGAAATACAATAAGCGCTATGAACATAAATCGCAGTCACAAATCGGTTATAAAAGCAATATCCACCCTTTTAACACCTTGTATTTCTTTTAAAGGACCTATCTGTTCTATATAGTTTTTTTTTATTATACTCAACTTTAAACCTAATGAGACTGAAGAAATAAAAAGTATCCGCCCGCCCCTTAAGAATAACAAACATTTACAGCTTATAGTAGACATATCTAGCCAAGAAGCAACATAATAAAAATCATATGGTTCATATATTTATTTCAAAAGTGAATAAAAGCCTAAAAGGAATTTCTTTACATGAGTAAAATTACATAAATAATAAGTTTAAATAAAAAAAATAAATAAATAAAGGCAAATGCAATATATGAAAAATAAAAAAAGAGACGAAAATTAAGATTAATTAATAAATTACTCCAAAGAAGCATCGTACGATTAATAAAGTTGCATAAATTAATATTAGATAAATAAATAAACTATTTCAGTAGCATGTTTTGTAATATATTTTAATTACACTATTTTTATATTAACTAACAGTTGCTCAACTATTATATTAATTTGATCATCATTTTCATGAGTGTATGTAATTATTTCAATCTATAAAAATTGTATTTTGTTTATTTTAATATTTCATTTTGTTTATATTTATATTATTAGTTAATCACTGAAGAAGACCTGCAATGTGCCTTTAAACGTTGGTTTCTCGTTAATTGTTTATTACTCTTTGAGATACCAAATAGTAATTAACTACTTATTTTAATTATTTTTAATAAATTGTATCTTGTTTATTCAGCCCTGACGAAGACTTCCGATATGATTCGAAACGTTGTTATCTAATAAATAGTTGATTGCTCTTTGAAAAATTATTTAAACTCTACCCGGACGATTTTCTTCCATATAAGTAAGCACTGAATATAATATAGCCTTTTTTTAAATTAATATTTTTAATAATTGAAAAGATAGAGACAAAAAGAAATTATCCTTCTGTCCTGTTATTTCTCTGAACTCCCAGACATCACAGATCTGCAAACATACTGAGCACTAAACGCCTAGATTAAAATATAGATACAGCGTGTGATCTTTAGCTGGGTCGTGTATATGTCACGCTGGATATACAATGATATACACAGTCCACAAATTCTCGTTACGTTCAGAGACAAACAACTATGAAGCATGAATTGTACTCTATTTCACCACAACACAAACATGTTATACATCAAATATTCTGTGTTTTAGGAAAAGTACTATTTCTGAATTATTCATCTTTTTTTTTTTTCCAATTTATATGTTTTTAATCATAACAACAAAAATGTTATACATTTTTTATTTACTAATAATAATTAGTCCAAACAAGTTTAACTCAATTAAAAAAAATAATTGCACCACTAAACATGAAGGGGCTTGGGTACAGTACATGGTAGAGGATTTTACAGTACGAGAACACCCTCAATCGCCAGGTTCCCCCCGTTTAGGGTGTTTCTTGGACAGCGATTCTGAAGGGAAACTATCACGCTTAACCGCCAGATTTTTCCCCTATTTTCGATCCCAAGCCCCAGGAGGGTCTCAGATCCCAACGAATCCTTCTTCATCTGCCAAAAGATTGAATAAAATCTGACAACAGTCGGATTTGGACCCGGGACCGCATGGCAATTTAGCGCTCTGACACTGAGCCACTCCATTGAATTTAAAAGAAAAAAAAGGAATGCATCGATTTTAAAAGTAAAACAAACTGACTACATCTTATTTCAATGATAGGATTATTATTTAAATACATATAATTCACTGAAATATCACTAAGATATTTTTCTTATAAACTATTTATTGATTTTGAGTAGTAAACCTAAAATAAAAAAATAAAATCATTATTTTCTTTAGTGCAAAATACTCAATATCTCAAAATACGTGCTATCAGCAAGTAATTAAAGTATAAAGTTCAAAGCTTCGCAAATTATAATTGAATCATATTCACCCTTATTGCAATTAACACTATCGCCGATGAGGGATGATTTAAGCCTTTACCACATTTCCTAAATTGGAAATCAAATAATCAGTTTTCCGAAAGGTAAGCAACAGATTCGCTTCTTTTTTTTCAATTCTGTTTCGAATTTAGCTTGAAATACAAACCAATTTTAGACGTCGAAAACATCAAAGGGGTCGGCTCAATTGCCAAAAATAATACAAAGCTGGGATTTTACCTCTCAACCAGAAAGAAAAACGAATGGTTTTACCAAATCATTGTGACAGCAAAAGCTGAATTGGTTTACAATTATCAACTATTAAAAGTCTTATTTTTATGAAAAGTTTAACTAATATTAGCTTAAACGTTTTAGGAAACCTAATAAAAGGTGAAATTTATAAAATATTTTTAATATGAATAATTTAAAGAATTAAACTAGCATTTTATACTTATTAAAACCATGTGCACAATCTAAAAAAAATGAAGGATCTTGGGTTGAGCAGATAGGTGATAATTTCGATATCACACTCAACCACAAGGCTTATCCCTAATTAAGGATACCCATTTTATAGATGCTCGGTGAGCCGTTGGAGGGTTTATAAATTTCACTTGTTCACCCGTGGCTGTTAACTGATCAAATTATTTATCCGTCACAACTCGATTTGAACTAGAGACCTTCAGCATAGGAAATCAGCACTGTAC
Source organism: Arma custos (assembly GCA_037127475.1). Lineage (NCBI taxonomy): Eukaryota > Metazoa > Arthropoda > Insecta > Hemiptera > Pentatomidae > Arma > Arma custos. The sequence goes on from CM073765.1 coordinate 29,669,480, forward strand.
ACAATGAGTTACCCATGATTTTATTTTAGATACAATAATAAAGTATAAAAACAATATAATAGTTGTTTCATATTCATAGTTTATGAGAGCTGAAAATATTACGATTTAATCAATTGAAAAAATAATTGAAGAAAAATAAGAGAAGAAACGAACATGTAGAAAAAGCGAAGTCTTGGTAGGCCGATTTCAGGGCATTTTCGTTGTCGATTTTTTTATTTCCTAAAAAATTGTTCAAACAACGGAAATATTAAAAATCAGTTGGAAAAAAATCCGGAGAATATGGTGAGTGAGGAAGGACCCAAGACTTCGCTTCTTCCTTGACACTTTGGGATAGAAATGCTTGTTTTACGTTGGGAGTGTATTGAAAGTGAAGGATTCTATTTTGATTAATAAAAGTATTGTTTGATAATTTATTGCTAATAATTTAAATTTACACCTTCCCTGACATTTCATATGTTACAACCCAATACTATGTAGATAATAGTGTTAACATAAATAATAGATAGTAATATCTTGGCCAAACATAATTTCAAAATTAACTACAACATATCTTGCATCGATAATGTTTGAAATAGTTCCTTAATTACCGTATAATGAATCAATGATTAGTCATTTAGAGTCGTAAAATATTTACTATAATTATACGATTTTATTAAAATTTTATTTTATATTTTTTAGTTATGGTTTTTTGAAAAAGGAGACTTTTTATTAAAATTAACCTTCGGTTTTATTGATAGGAACTAAAACTCATTGTCAGAATTTTGTTTGTTTTTGTATCTATCTATGTTGTTGAGGTCGGGCATTTTGAGCCATTACTTTTGGAGGGAGTAATTTATTTTTTTTTATTCGTGAATTTTAATTTAATATAAAAAATCATTATACATTTTAAAATACTATAATTTGTTTTTTAATAAACTTCAATTTCCTATGTGGAATTCAGAATTAATTCTTCGTTATTATAAAAAAATAAATACTTTGCTCCAACAAAATATTTACTATATTATTGTTTCGTGTATATTTGTAATATTAAGTAAAAAAAAAGAGAAAAATAAAAACATTAGTAACCAATATAGCTTTATTTCGTTCATGCTATCATTCTTGTATCAAAAAACTTATAACAGCGCAACCCGTGCTCTACACACAGTTGCGATAACAGTATTCTTACGTCTCCAGATCAAGATGTATTAATATTTATGTCCATTATTTATTATTTGATTGCAGTTTATTACTCCAAAAGCAAACGCTGTCGATAGTTACTTCAGTGAAAACATTACTATTCATAGATCATAAAACAAGCAGGAAAATATTTAAGAGGATTAATAGTGGTCTGTATCACGGGTAATTTATTTAAATAATATTCGCGCAGATCTATAAATTATTAAACAAGCCGATTACATTTTCTTTCAGGGACTTATTCCTTGAGACAGACCGCAAAGGATTCCGAAGGAATTTCTCCCAACTTTATTCCTTTCATTAACATGCAGATTAAACAGTTCTCTTGTTGCGAGAAAAGAAATTCTTGGTTTTATTAAAATTTGCGGTATGTCGCAGCAAATAAGAAACCCCCTCCCTCCACCCCCCCCCAAAAAAAACATTTATAATGTTAGTTTATTATTTAACTAATTACTTACATGTCTCAACATAATTGCTATCATAAATACACTTAATTTATTCAAGGTCACTTTTAGTATGAATAATCGGACGATGCTACAGAATTTTAATTTGTCCTATCTAAGTAAACGTTTTAACCACCCCCCTCTGAAATTTCATTGAAATGTACGAAAAATCAATCGTTTAACAGTATTAAAAGTTTAGGTAGTAGTGTTAGATGTATTGCAGTGACAAATATATAGAAATACGGTAATCATTCCGCAGGTTGTCGCTTCTAGTTGAGTCACAGCAATTAATAACTTTTTTATTCGTTTCCCTTTTAATATTTTCCAAAATACAAGTTTTTTTGAGTTTTATTATGGAAAAGAGAATGTAATTGTTGGTGTATACTTCGGCAATCGTTTCATCTAGAAATAAATAATGTTTCAATAAACACCGTTTCAACAAATAAATATCATCTATACATTTAAATATTATGTGAAATATTTATTTTTTGATTACCCACAATTATTTTCTCTTTTCTATTCTAAATCACACGATAGTTTGTATTTTTGGAAAATATTAAAAATGAAACCAATAAACACTTAAAACTTGTAATAACTCAACTTGAAACGAAAATCTGCAGAACTGATACAGAAAAACATTTTAATTATAAAACGAATTTTTTTTTCTTGATTTGATTTAAATTTTAATATTTTTAAAACTAAATATTAGAGAACTAAAATTCCAAAAAGGTTTATTCAGGGAAATGCATTTATCGTTTGGTGCTGACAAAACAAATGAATACAAATTAACAAAAGTATTGTTTTACAATACAAATTTTAAAAAATAATTTCTAAAAAATATGAAACAGTAAACTTACATAATATGAACCATAATATATTAAATAATGCACATTTTCAAATATCCATAGATTCTTTGTAGCTGATTTTTAAATTATTTACTACACATAATTACGAAGATGTCCTAAAAATGTTAACAGCATATCATTTAATTTATTTGTTCCTGAATGTTTTAAGGAATATTTACGGTTTAAAACTCAAACACGATTTGTAATTTATACCTAAATTGTATTTGTAACATCCACAAAATATATTATTTTATTATTATTACCATCTAAGTGAATTCAAGATCTGTTGTTAATTTTTTAATTAATAGGTATTGATTCATACCAGAAATATACTTTTTTATTATCATTAGTCCACAAGCGAGAATACGAATGGTTGCTGATTTTAGAAATATAACATATACATAGATGCACATTTGACAGAAATGTACTAGATTTTCAGTTATTTATTACATATACCAATAATATTATTTCATATAAATATTATTTCTTTTAATTATAAGATACTAGGTGAGAGCAGGATTTTTCGTTTATTTGGAAATTTTTGTTTATTTCGATATTTTTGTTTATGTACGTATATTTATTAAATTGTCGGATACATAGTGTAATTCACAGAAATATACTAGTTTTTATTTATTACCTTAGCGAATTCACGATTTGTTATTCATTTATTATTATTTATTACATATACTGCTCCACAGAAATATTCTTTATTTTTTAATTATTAGTATTTTTAAAAAATATTTATTTAATTAATTTTTAAATTACTTATTACATATAATTATCTACAGGAATATTTTGTTACCATTTTTTAGTTTCTATTCATTATTATCAGTAGCTTAGCCGATCCATTAATCATTGTAGGTTTTTTCCCAGTTATTCGAAAAGAATTATTTGGATTGCGTACAGCAATCCACAGAAATACATTTGTATATATTTGTTTATTTTTAATTATTTATATTATGTTTTAAGATACAGAAATGTACTCGTTTTTTTAAAAGTATCATAGGGAATTTGTTGATTCAAAAATGTATTATTTTTATTATTACTTCTTAAATAAGAACATGATTCTTTGTTGATTTTTAAGTAATTTATTACGTAGGATAACCCAAAGAACAAATTTTTTAATTATTGGTTTCTTGGCAAGAGCTCGATTTGTTGTTCATTATTAAATTATTGATTACAGATAATAATTTACAGAAATATACTAGTTTTTTATTATTGATACCTTAGCGATTTCACGATTCGTTATTATTTGTTCAATTCTTTATTACATAAGCTGATATACAGAAATATACTTTCTTTAATTATTAGTACCTAACGAGAGCAGATTTTTTTAAATTTTTTATACCTGTTATTACATACTAAAATCCGCATAAATATGTTTTTCTAATTTATTAATAAGTGAATCAACGATTTGTGTTTTACTTTAAATCTATTTATTAGATAAACATATAGAATAATTCACAGAAATATGATTAAATTAATACTACCTCCACGAGTTCACGATATTTTGTTATTTTCTAGATTATTTATTACATTTATTAAATTTCAGTAATTCTTTTTATTATTAATAGGTACCCAGGTGAATGAACGATTCGCTGCTGATTTTTAATTATTTATTGCATAAAGCCATATACTTTCTTATTAATTATTAAAACCTAAGCGAGGATATGGTATGTTGTTGATTTTTAAATTAATATATAATACCAATTTTAAATTATTTATATGATATATAAACTAACAAAAATTTGTTTTTTATTATTAGTAACTAACTAAATGCTTTATTTATTGTGGATTTTGAAATTATTTATTATACATACCAATACTTAGAAATATATATTTTTTAATTACTAGTACCTAAGCTAGAGGAGATTTGTTGTTAATTTTAAAACTATCTAATTATACCAACTAATCAACAGAAATATACTAGTATCATTTTTTTTTACTAGTTTTTAGTAACTAGTTTTACTAGGATACTAGTATTTATTAGCAGTGATTATTTTAACCTTATCGTAAGTTTTAATTAATACGAGATACTAGTTTGTTGTCCATTTTTAAATTATTTACGAAAAATGCTAATAAACAGAAAAATACTTTTTGTTCATATTTATTATGTAGGTGAAAAGCGATAATCAACTTGATAACAGATAAGGCTGCCAATATAATCGAAGCTTCTAGTTCTATATTTTTTCTACAATTTTATTCTCTCATACTCACAGGCTTTGAGACAGGAATTTCGATTTGGCCAATCTTGAAAAGGCGTTGTTCTTTAATCCGTCGAGCATGTTCAACTAAATTTATGAAACTCTCGTATGTATCAAAAAATTATTTTAAAAAATTCGCATCAAGATTTTTTGGATTTATTAGAAAAACACTATTCCATCTCTAACTATAGACCGAAATCAGTCTTGATATAAAAAGTTAAGGCTTTTTTTTTCTTCTTCTTCGATCGGATGTTAATCCAGATAGTCTCTGGTAGATCGAGGATGCTGCTAAGCTCTGACGACACTAAGACACAGACGGAACACAAGACGACGAGGAGGACGACGCCACATTACCGGAGCTGTACCGCCTCCTCAGTGACGGAGCAGCTCGCCTCCAGTGCTGCCAACCCAACCCCGCCAAAATCCCTCCCCACCACTCCCCCCCTACTTGTATCTTCCTGTCTACTTCTTCCCCTATTCTAAGTCATCAGTCATCCGGGATCTAGGATAGTCTGGAGGAATTTATCTGTATTTCTTTTCTAGCCAAGGATCAGATGAAGGATATACACGAAAATAATTACAGTTTTATTTTTAAATGATTTTTTACAAGACTGAAAAGACAAGAAACTGCTCGACATTTTCGCCTACTTCAACATTTACTGGAAAAACGTTCTAAGCTCCCAATTAATTACAAAACACTCATTTACATGACAGTTATCAGACCTATTTCGACATACGGAGTTGAGCTTTGGGGCTCTACTAAACCATCCAATTCATCTCGTATCCAATCCTTACAATCCAAAATCCTTCGTGAAATCCTCAATGCTCCTTATTATGTCACAAACAAACTCATCCATCATGATCTTAAGATCCCATTTGTTGCTGATTTGGCCCAAACTATATACCTATCCTTCCATGACAAGCTCCATACACACTGGATTCCCCTAGTCTCTCAACTTCCGAGGCGTTTGAAAAGAAGATGGCCTTGAGATCATCTACTATAGAACTTTATTGGAGTGCTATCAATGGCTAGTTTCTCCACAAGTGTGTTTTGTCATGTCCTTTGTTAGCAATACATTATTCTAAAAAACAAAAACAAAAAAAATTAAACGATTTCAAATAGAGGTAGCAATAAACCAAATCAAGACTGGAGAAATAAGGACATAAGAAACAAAATATTAAATGAGGCATTCACATATATGTTAATCGGAGTGGATTGGTTAAGTGGTAGAGCTCAAAGTTGCCATGCCGAAGGTCCAGGTTCCAACTCTCTCGCTGGACAGACGTTCATTTAATCTGTTATGGGCCGGATATGGATTTTTTTGATGCTAGAACCCTCCCGGGGCTTACCCAACCTCTATAAAGTGGCTACTCAAAGTGGCGGTTGGGCAAATCACCTTCTAGTACAACCGTTGTTCAAGATACAGTACAGTCTCTAACATGTACCGAACCCTCAATCCTTCATGGGTTGTAGTGGTACAGGTAAGATGTATCGCTGTATGTATGTGATACTATCTGGAACATTAGGAGTAGCTAAATAAGGTAAGGGCATCGAGCTGGTAGGTTAAATGTTCCTTAGGATCTGTACCTTTACCCTTAAGATACAGGACGGCAGTTATGGGAAAATGGGCAACTCAACATGTAGGACTGTCACATATACCAAAAGGGTCTGCTTTTCTTTATTTGTAAGTAGATAGATAAGTTATCCTGTAGATATCATCAGCACCCAATAAATATAACGTAATTCTATAATTATTATTACTAGGGATGTGTCCCTTATTCATCAATAATAAAGAATTACTATAAGTCAAATATAACGATCTCATGGTGGCATTCTATTTATTATTTAAATATTATTCAGATCAAAGGATCTGACTTTCTCGTAATCAATGCTTGGGAAGTGAAGCCAATAAAGCAATACATCCGTAAAAATATACACACAAATAGAAGAGAAAAGATTTGTCCAGGCCGAGTTCCCTTCAAAATAAAAATATTTAAAAATGATCACCATCACTAGAATAATAAATATAAAATAAATTACAGTTTTATTTTTATAGGTTTTTTAAACCATCAATTAACCTCCGTAAAAATTGACGAAATAATACAAAAGAGACTCAAATAAGAAACAAACGAATAAAGGTGTCTGTTTATTAGTAGGATTTGCTTCGAGTTGTGTCACAATTTTAAACTTTTTATTAATTCCCTTTTAAATGTTTTTCCAAAAATACAAGTTATCATGAGCTTTCGCATAGAAAATAGAATGCAATTATGGGAAAAGTGTATACATTGATAGTCATTTTATCTAGAAACGTTTTAACATACATAGATATATCGCCTATACTTCGAAATGTTAGTTGGAACTTTAATTTTTTGATGAAATGATTACCGAAATCTACTCATTACTCATAATTACATTATCTTTTCCATACTAAAGCTAGTGTGATAGCTAGTATTTTTGGAAAATATTAAAAGAGAAACGAATGAAGATTACTACGAATAAGAGCTAAAACTTGTTGTTCATCAGTTCAGAGCTCGGCCAAGACTGATATCGAAATGCTTGTTAAGAACCTGCACAGACAAGTAGGGTTCAAAGTACAAAGTATATTCGCATTTAAAAACTTCAATAAGAGGAATTATTAAATTACTTATTAAATTTTGGTTATAAAATAGCGAAAATTGCACACTATCGGTACATTTGATAAATTTTTCTCATTAAGAAATGGTTACTGTAACGGGAAATAACAATGATGTACTTACGCAATACATTTCTACATTGAAGATAAAATTTTTCGTTATTTATTTCAGATAGTTATATTAATTATTTATATGTAGATGAAGTATACTGAATATATAAGCAATAACTATGACAATCACTCCGATGTTCATCGGTTCAGATCTCGGCCAAGAATGATGTCGAAGAACTAAGTACGAACTTGCACAGACATGTAGGGTCCAAAGTACAAAGTATATTCGCATTTAAAAACTATTCTTAATAGGATAATTATTAAATTTTGGTTATATAATAGCGAAAATTGCACACCATCAGTACTTTAGATCAGTATTTTTCTCATTAAGAAATGGTTACTATAACGCGAAATAATAATGATGTAATTACGCAATAAATTTCAACAATATTTCTACATTGAAGATTGAAGTTTTTCGTTATTTCTTTCAGATGGTTTATTTAAAGTAGTGTATTAATTATTTAAATTTAGATGAAATATAAATATCGAACCAAAAAATATAACAATCACTCCGATTCACAGCTCAGCCAAGACTGATATCGAAGTATTGGGTACGGACATATACCGACCTGTAGGGTACAATGTTCGAAGTAGGGGAAAATGAAATGAACTTCAAATATATTTTAATTTAAAAAATACATTCAATATTCAAATAAGAATTGGTTACTATAACCAATTATTATAAAAATTTTAGTACATATAATAGGAAAATAATACAACTTCAGTTCACTTGCTCAAATGTTCTAGGTAAGAAATGGTTAATAGTATATTAAATACTAATTACTTTGGAAATAAATTGTTACCTCATTTCAATGTTTAAAAGAAACATTTTCGTTATTTTTTCATGTTGTTATATTAATTATTTATATGTAGATGAAGTATACTGTATATATATAAGCAATAATTATAACAATTACTCCGATTTTCATCGGTTCACAGCTGGGCCAAGACTGATATCCAAGTACTAGGTACGGACATGTACCGACCTGTAGGGTACAATGTTCGAAGTAGGGGAAAATGAAATGAACTTCAAATATATTTTAATTTAAGAAATACATTCAATATTCAAATAAGAATTGGTTACTATAACCAATTATTATAAAAATTTTAGTACATATAATAGGAAAATAATACACCTTCAGTTCACTTGCTCAAATGTACTAGGTAAGAAATGGTTAATAGTATATTAAATACTAATTACTTTGGAGATAAATTGTTATCTCATTTCAATGTTTAAAAGAAACATTTTCGTTATTTTTTCATGTTGTTATATTAATTATTTATATGTAGATGAAGTATACTGTATATATAAGCAATAATTATAACAATTACTCCGATTTTCATCGGTTCACAGCTGGGCCAAGACTGATATCGAAGTACTAGGTACGGACAAGTACCGACCTGTAGGGTACAATGTTCAAAGTAGGAGAAAATGAAACGGCTCTTCAGAAATATTCTAATTTAAAAACCACACTTAACTGGATTATTACACAAATTTTAGTACACATATAAGGAAGATAGTACACCATCAGTTCACTTGCTCAAATGTTCTAAGTAAGAAATGGTTAATAGTACACAAAATACTAATTGCTTTGGAACTAAATTGTTACCTCATTTCAACGATTAAATGAAATATTTCCGTTATTTCTTTATGTGGTTATATTAATTATTTATATGTAGATGAAGTATACTGAATATATAAGCAATAACTATAACAATTACTCCGATGTTCAACGGTTCAGAGCTCGGCTAACACTGATATCGAAGTACTAGGTACGGACCTGCACAGACATGTAGGGTCCAAAGTACAAAGTATATCCTCATTTAAAAACTACGCTTAATGGGATAATTATTAAATTATGGTTATATAATAGCGAAAAATGCACACTAACAGTACTATTGATCAATTTTTATCATTATGATGTGGTTAATATAACGCGAAATAATAATTATGCACTTGGGCAATACAATTCTACATTCCAGATAAAATTTTCGTTATTCGTTTCAGATTGTTTCTGTTGATTGCTTCTGACATTGTGCATTCAAATGTAGATGAAATATACTGAATATGTAAGTAATAATTATAGCATATACAGCGTTCATCTGTTCAGAGCTCGGCTAACACTGATATCCAAGTACTAGGTACGGACATGCACCGACCTGTAGGGTACAATGTTCATAGTGGTAAAATAAAACGGCTGTTTAGAATATATTCTATTTAAAAACTACATTTAATGGAAGTATTATTAAACTGTAGTACATATAATAGGAAAAAAAATAAACCTCATGTTAACATGCTCGAGTGATGTTGATTAAGATATGGTTAATATTACGTGAAATATTAATTACTAACGAAATATTGCTATAGTTAAAAATATTCCAGGCATATGTTAAAAATATATGTTCTGTTTCTCTTTACAATATCGAAATTGTATTACCTTAAAACGAAATTCAACCCAAGAAGTATACCTATTGTAATACAATTGTAAATAGGTATTTTAAATTTAAATATAATGAAGTAAAGCAATCACTAAAAATACAATTCGATCTTGACGAAATCATTTTAATATTTTAAAATAGAATATACGCTTAATAACTTCATAAGCTATTTTCTCGACATCTAGTTTCGTCTAGAAAGAATAATTAATTAAGAAAAATATCATACAAAATCCAATGCCGTGTTAATGAATGATATACAGTCAGTGTAAAAAGTATTGGGACACCTGGAAAGGTGATTGAAAAAACGGTACTACTATAATTGTATGCATTTATTTAATTATAAATAATCAACATGTAATTAAAAATATATTCAAAATATAAATATAAGGGTTTATATAGATTAACAATGCGATAACATATTTTTTAAATAAATTGATTGAAAATGACTGATGAATAACTGAACAATAAATATTGGGACACATGAAAAAACATTAGATACACATTGAATACGTAGTTATCTTTTTTTAAAACATTAATATTTTTTCGGATACCCTTTAGCATCTATAACACTCTGAAGTCGCCTTGGCATTGATTCTATTAATTTTAAAGTAAATGAAGGATCAATTTTTTCCCACTCTTCCTTAATTACATGTTTTAGGTCTGTTTTATTAGTGATCGGTCTTGTTCTAATTTTTTGTTCCAAAAAATCCCACAAATGCTCAATGGGATTGAGATCGGGTGACTGGGGTGGAGTTTCTAGGCATTTTGGTGTGTTATACAGTAGCCAGAGCCGAGAATCTAGGGCTTTATGCTTTGGGTCATTGTCCTGATAAAAGGCAAATGACTCGGAAATTCCCAATTTTTCTACTGATGGTTTTAAATTTTTTTGTAGAATTTGTACATATTGCCTGTGGTCCATATTTCCTTCGACAAATTCTAATCTTCCAACACCGGCAGCACTCATACACCCCCAGACCATCACTGACCCACCTCCATGTTTCACGGTTGGAAACAAATTTTTTTTCTCCAGTTCACAATTCTTCTTTCTCCAAATTTTTCCTTTCCCATCCGAACCGAAAACATTAAATTTACTTTCATCTGTGAAAAGGATGCTGTTCCAAAACGTTTGAGGTTTATTTTTAAATTCATTTGCAAATTTTAATCTTTTTGCCCTATTTTGTTCACTGACAAAAAATTTTTTCCTTGCTACACGACCATGAAAATTTGCATTTCTCAAAATATTTCTGACAGAGCTCACAAATATTGGTTTTTCACTGTTAAGATTATATTCTGTGGCTAATTTCGGAGCAGAATAACGTGGGTTTTTAGCCACTTTCCTAACAATTGACCTTCTATCCTGCTCAGAAAATACTTTTGGCCTTCCACTTCCATACCTGTCTATTATATTCCACACAGTCATTCTTGGAATCCCAACTAGTTTAGATATTTCTCTTACTGTTTTGCATTGGTTGTGGAGACGGATTACAATTTTTCTTTCTTCTACACTAGTTTCTTTTGATTTCCGTCCCATTTCGAACACTATTGTTAGGTTTATAACAAATTACTGAAATAATCTTCAATATAAACATTAGAAAGACGATATAGAATAAGAAAAAGGGATTAATGACGTAAATAAATATAATAGAATTATAGATCAACCTTTTGTCCCAATACTTTTTGTTTGTTGTTGTTTATGTACTATTCCATTGAACATTTTTCGGTCAGTGTCTTTTTCGATACTTCAAAACGCGAATGATAAAATTTGATCATAAAATTATGCACACAGAAAATATGCTGTTGGAATTTTCGGAAAAAATTATTTTCAATACATTCCATTTATTTATTTATTTATTTTTTTAAATTGGACAAGGTGTCCCAATACTTTTTACACTCACTGTAGTTTACTGAACCACATAAAGATAATATCGAAGGTTTAATTAATTTTTAAAACATTGTTGGCTTTTAATTATTCATTTAAATTTAAATATTTTGAAAAAAAATAAAGTAAAATAATTACTAATTTAGAATAAAATTATTTAAACTTATAATTATTTATATACTCGGTTTTTACTTTTAATGTCTGTTATAGATGTTTATATTTAGAATAGTGTGTTATTAATATTATGTATTCAATAAAAGCTCATTTTTGCAATGTTGGAGCATGATTAAGAGAACAACATATTCTCGAAACGCCGCTAAAAAGAAGTTTAAAGAACTGACTGAAGATCGAGAACCACAAGTATGTATACATATATGTATATATAATAATGTACATAATATAATAATATGAAATAATATAATGTAAAGACCATAGGAATAGGATAATCAAAATTCACCAGCTCCAAGCATAGAGCTTATGACCGAATACCTCTACTTTCGGGGCCGAAGAATTTTTTTTTTTTAAACCAAGGATATAACTTAGTTAGTCAAAGTTTTGAGGAAAGTTTTTTCTGTATCGTCGCCAGGGAAAAAAAGTCGTTTTATTTTCTCGAATTTTCCCCTATTTTCCGGGTGAGAGAAAAAATCAGTGAGCCACGTCTTTCCAAAGCCTATATTGGTCCTCTAATTAAGTACATCAATATTTTTTTTTATTTTTCAACAAAACGGAGTTTGTAATTATGCTTGAAGAATATGCTTCAATAATTTTCTCTTTTACAACTTTAATATTCCTTATATTTCAAACTTGTATAAGTTATGTTTACAATCACAACGTAATGTAAATAAGGATATAAAATGAAAGAAAATTACCACTGCTACCCAAGAAGGGTCTACGGTCCACAACATGGACTGTAATGTCTCTCAGTCAACGGTTGTGGAGGGAGGTTTGCCCGACATTTAATGGTGCTCACATTACAGAAGCCATTAACTGAATAATCAATGGCATCAAAATCTGAATAATCAACCGTTAAAATAAAAAAAAATTCAGAAACCTTATTACATAACTTTTCAAAAATATAAATAAACATAATATATTATATGAACCTTAGATAATAGAATATGGTTTTATATTGATGGTGTGGTTATTATCTAGTGTCTTGTTTACTTCAATATTTTATTAGGTACTAAAATATTAACGCCACTGCAGTTATATTTTATAACAGTTATCATGAATAACGTTTTTAAATATATTTATTGGGGTTAGAATTTTAATTTTTTTAAATAATAATCAACAATTAAAAATCAAAAGAATTTATTTGAAAACAAAATAGCTCCAAGATACATAATTATAATATATATATATATATATATATATATATATATATATATAAAAGTTATAATATTATTATAAATAAATATATAACAAAATATATTATTAACAATTAAAAATCAAAATAATTTATTTAAAAAGAAAGTAGTCAATCGGATTTCGTTGGAAAATGGGCCGATATACAGTTTAATATGGACTGAAAACAGTCCCTACTTTCTTTCACCTGATTGGCATTTCCAAAATAAAGTTACGTTGATCAAAATAAAGTTTCATTTCATTCGAATTGGTACATTTTCGTTTTTTTTTTGGTAAAATATTTCGCTCCTGAAAAAATAAAATTGCATCTTCGGTTTTTGGCAAATCCCAAATACGCATTTTCGCAGCACTTCAAATCAGCTGTTAGAAATATAACTGTTATAAAATACGAGTATAACAGCTTGTGCATGCGAACAAGTTGCTCTTTACGTAAATATAACTGAGTTGGCGTTAATACACAAGTACCTTTTATTTTCTATATATTATTTTATTTTTGGGTAGTGGTCTGTGGTTAGAAGTTTGTAAGCATAGATTGGTGGTATTGGCATTCGTGCTCGCTAAGTCTTATATTATTTAATTTTTATTATATTTTTTCTATTACAATTATTCCATTTATATGTTTGTGTCTTGAAATGAGACTTCTGTTTAAGAGACGGTTCGTTATGATTTATTTTATTTACTTGGGTATATAAAATTAATTCATATCCCAAGAGCAACAATTTAAATACATTCCTTGCATTGTAAGTGATTTAAAAGCATACACATATAACACGTTTCTTCCTGTGGATTTTTCATTCCCTTTTCCGAGGCATTATAAGCTTCAAAGCTAGCGGAAATTGCTGAAAAAGAGAAAGAAGAAATAACACAATGCCGGGTTTCAACGAGACTCTTAATTTTATGAAAAATTCATGACAGACTGAAGCAAGAGGAAACAGGAAAACAAATAAAAGCAACAGAAATACAAAAGAGGTTGTCTCATTCTCAAACCATAAACTGACTAAACGATAGTAGAAGGGGCGGTAAACAATACTTTGTTTTGAAATTCAGAAACTGTTATAAATTATATTACTATTTACTTTAGTTCTTCAATATTTTGGGTTATAATATTGTGGATCTCAATTATTTGTATAGCACTTCCCGTCTGATATAAAGAATCATACGTCAAACTCGATTGAACAAATATTATTTTTACTTGATGGACATAACACTGTAATCCGGAATAGTCTGAAGAATATTATTCTGGACAAACGAGGTTCCGTGTCTATTCCGCAGGTTGTCGCCTTGAGATGTTTTAACTGTTTATTCGTTTACATGTTATCGTATTTTTTGTATGGATAAGAGAATGTAATTATGGCTAATGAGTAGATTTCGGTAATCATTTCATCAAGAAATATAAGTTTTAACTAACATTTGGAACTATAAATCATATATGTTTGTTGAAAAGTACATTTCTAGATGAAATGATTAACGAAGTATAATTATTTCCTATAATTGCATTCTCATACTAAAGGTCATCGTAACTTGTATTTTTTTGAAAATATTAAAAGGGAACCGATTGAAAAGTAAAACTTGTGACCAAACTCGAAGCAACAACCAACGGAATAATTACCTTACTTGTTTTAAAATACGATTATTACCTGATTTTCTACTACCATAAATAATGTCTGAAAGTTTTAAACTTATTCAACATATGACTGAAGTGTTGTAACTTCACAACTTCAAAGATTTTTTATTCTCATTTGATATAATTTTATTCTCCAGATAGCAGTAGTCACTGGCTTCAACTTCTTCAGCATTTACCAGACAAACGCTCTAAGCTTCCAACAGAAAAGACTATTATAAATTTATTTGGACTTGTGGAGTATAGAGCTTTGGACCACACTAAGCCTCTCTCGTATCCCGTTCTCACAATACAAAATCCTCAATACTCCTTATTTTGTTACGAACAAATTATGGATTTCTTTGTTCGTAACAAAGTATGATCTTAAACCTACTAGCAACCTCTTCAATTCCCGACGATCTTCCGAGCGCGTATGAAAAGAATATGGTGAACTTCGAAGTTGAATTTTTTATTCGTGTATTATTAGTGGATAGTCTCTCTACTCGCCTTTATATTATGCTATTATATGTTGTTCATTCTATTTACTTTATGTATTATTATTATTATTATTATACCGTTGTAAAATTCAATAAATACATTTTAAAGAGAAAGAAAAGAACACGGTAGAACAAAATCATGATGTGGAAAAAAACCCGAATAAATAATAAAATATAATATAGTGGACCGAGAGGTTGGCCAACTAAATTTTCGCTCTTCAATACGATTGGAAAGTCCATGGCTTTTCCAGACACAGCAAGGCTTCAAAAGGTCTAACAATGGCCCGACTGAAGTATGGGACAGTACAGAATTCAGAAGTAGAGTTGTAGGTGTGAAGGATCCCACCAAAGAAAAAACTAAGCATTCTGCCGAAGAACGTTCGAGAAGGAGTCAGAGACTGAAATATGTCTGGAAGGAAAGAACACCTTCAGGAGGAAAACCTGAACAGTTGTCCATTTGATGCCCACAGATAGTTGTAACTAATCATAATAATAATAGTAATATAGGATAATCATTGAAAAATTTTTATATCATATTAATACTATAAAAAATTAAAAAAATGAATAGATACAAATTTCTTATTTCCCAGTTTTTATCAATGCAACTTCGTGGTTGGCACTTCTTGTTTGATAAAAACGAAGAGTATAAAAATTTCTATTAAACAAATATTTTTTTAATTCCTAGCCATAACATCCCTTATCCGGAATAGTCGAAGGACAATAGACCAGTGGTATTACTCAAATAGAAAGTCCAGCTTAGAAGGTCACGAGGCCATCTTCATTTCAGACGCCTCGGAGGATTGTCAGGAATTGAAGAGGTTGCGAGGTTTGAAACTAGTGGGTTTGAGTATAAATGAAGTTTTTCATAAAAAATCATTAAAATCCTGTGTACCTTCACGAACAAATCATATAATTAATAGTTAATAGACGATCATAAAAAATCGAATAAAGTTCGATGTGGCTCTAACTGAACTACTTTTATCTAAGGAAGGGTGGCAGCACTGTATTTTGGGGAGGGATTCAGTCGCGATAAGATTTTATTTCTTTTATCCTAAGATAAGCAAGGTTCATATCGGGGTGATAAGACACGAAAAAATGATAAGGAGGAAGAGGGTTATTGATAACAATCATTATTGTATCATGTTATCAATAATACCAGTCAAATTACGAATTCACGAAATCGTACAACGTTAATGGAACATACGATCAGGTTGTGTATCATTATAAAAGAAATAAACAAACGATTTTTTTTCGCAAGATGAATAAAACTGTTTCCGTCTAAGTGTATGAGATGGATTTTATTGAACTCTAATTGCTGGAGAGCGTTAGCTCAGTGTGTGGAGCGCGTAGTTGCTGTCCAAATCCGGCTCTAGCGAGTAAAGAGTTTAATTTATTAACAACAAAGGATGGGTACAGTGGGACTGCACACCCTCTTCCTCGGGCACACCGAGTCTCTATAATGTAGGTATCCTTAATTTGGCAAAATCCTGACGATTCAAAATGAATCTTGGACCAATAACTTCCGTGCTCAACCGTTGTCTTGTTTTGTTATTCTTATTTATTTTTATTTGTATTATATTTTTATTTAATTAGTACTTACCAATTATTTTTAGGACTACTTTTAAATCTAAGTTAAAAATATCTCTCAGAACCTTCTGAAATGAAATTCATCCCGTCTATCAAAATAAACTTACATATACCCACCTTCCTAATATTATTTTTTTTCAATTATCACTGTTTAAAACTATTTATCTTTTAAATATTTTTATTTTGAAGAGAAAAGGTTAGTTCAGGACCGGGATTCGAACCCGGGTCACCCATGTCCACGTTGAAATATTTAAAAATTATAACAATTAATAAAAAAATAAAATAAAATATTTATCTTTTGGATTAGGGACCTGCTTTTGACTTTTGAATCCAACGACTTATCTATAATACTATACCAAGACCTATTTGGGCATATCACACATACGGTGCAATAACGTCACTTATGTCTTTTTTGTCAAAACTGAACTGAGTACGTTTATATTTTTTTAATAATGATTAGTAATTAATGTTTGCTTTTACTTTACAATGAACTTTAAACCTGTAGTTGAAATATTATCATTTTATTTGTTTAGTCGAGAATAACTATACGTTGTAATAGGATGTTGAATTTTCAAATGCTTCTCCTAAAAAAATTACATCATTTGCATATGTAAGCAAAACCCATCCATATACACAAAATAAACAACAATATACAAAATTCTAAGAAATATTTTCAATGCATTTTGGTTTATTTCGAATCAAATTATGCATAACCAAACGATCCGACGAAGATAAAATCCGATATTCGCAGTAAATACAGAACATTAACATTACATTACATTTATCAACATATCACCAAAACTCTGGTTGTTCATTTTTCTTGACATCTCTCTTTTACCTGCACTCCCTATAAGAAGAATAAAAAGAAAATGGCCTTTAACCTGCTCAGAAAAAATTAATCAATTAAAAAATTTTATATTCCTGCAAATCGAGGAGGAAAAATGATTTGATTTCAAATTTGCAGGATGCTGTGCTGCGGAAGTGCACATGTAAGATAAAAGGATAAGAAATATAAATTAAATTAGTTGCAAAATTTTGTTCAGTGTATTAAAAATTTTGCCAAATGATCCTTTGTTCATTATTATGTGGTATAATATCAAACTTTTAAATCTGTATCAGCTTATGTACACAATATGCTCTCACTCCATCTTATTTGTTGCAGAAAAGTTGTTTCTGGAACACGCCATTTAAATATGAACGAGAGATCGAGGGCCGGCGGAAAGCATTACGAAGAACAATGGAAGGGTTGGAGGGCAGTAAGAACCGGAGTATTATTTAATAATGGATGTAGAGCAAACTGAGAAACATGGAGGTAACGGCTCACTCATTAAGGAGTTATGAGGGCTCGGTCAAGTGCCAGAAATTTTTTTAATATTTGGGAGAATGAGGCAGGCATTTAAATGGACAATAGACTTCTCTATTCTCTATTTTTCTAGTTTATTTTTTTAATTCTTAAGAATCCTCATACAAGACTGAAAATACAAGAAACGTTTTCACCTACTTCAACATTTACTGGACAAACGTTCAAAGCTCCCAATTAATTACAAAAGACTCATATACATGAAAGTTATCAGACCTATTTGGACATACGGAGTTGAGCTTTGGGGCTCTACTAAACCATCCAATTCATCTCGTATCCAATCCAAAATCCTTCGTAAAATCCTCAATGCTCCTTATTATGTCACAAGCAAACTCATCCATCATGATCTTAATATCCCATATGTTGCTGATTTGGCCCAAACTAGATACATATCCTTCCATGAAAAGCTCCAAACACACTTGAATCCGCTAATCTCTCAACTTGCTTTCCATACTATTCCTGATATCCCTCCGAGGCGTCTGAAAAGAAGATGGCTTCGAGACCTTCTACTATAGAAGTTTATTGGAGTGCTATCAATTGGTAGTTTCTCCACAAGTGTTTTTTTTTTTTCATGTCCTTTGTTCATACAGCAGATTTACTTGATGTAATATAATTACAGTTGTAAATATCAATAAATTATTCTTTAAAAAAAAAAAAATTGTTAAGAATATGGTACGAGCAGCCCCGGTGAATAAGTGGCGAAGTCGAATTTTCTCAAAAAGGAATTTCTTGTAATTAGGGAAACCCAATCGTGTTATTTTTGTAGTGAATAAGTTTCGAAGTCACGATTTAGCTTGAAAAGGAGTTATTGCTTTTTATTATGACTCCAAAAAAATACAATAATGCCGATTCTCATCCTCTCAGTAAAATCAACTCTCCCTGGACTAAATTGGGCATAACCACTTATTTACCACTGCAGTAGGGTGACCCAAGCTGCGATGTCTGGATGGAGCCAGTAAGGACTTCGGAAGTTTATTAAATGTCCGGAACTGGAAGGCCGCTGCACTGGACAGGGAGAGTTGGCGAAAACGTATCGAGGGGGCCAAGGCTCATTGATAGGCTGTAGAGCCATGCAAGAAGAAGAAGAACTCATACAAAAAATTAAACTATTAAAAAAATATATTTAGTTGTTATTTTACGAACAAATACAAATTCGTGAAATCATGATTTAAAAAGGGCGCGCTCAATATTTATCATACGATAAACAAGGTTCTTATCGGAGGGATAAGAAAAAACCTAATGATAAGATAAAAGAACATAGTTATACAGCCGATAATAATCATAAATATAATGACTTAATATCTGTATCCGAAGAATACGACTTGGGTTAAGTACATAGTAGTGACTGAACAACAGCCAGAGTTTGATATTGTTATTTGCTCCCACAATTAAGGTTCATTTTACGGAGGCTAGGAGAGCCCCAAGAGGGTTTAGATCCCTGTCACAGACGATTTTGAACCCGGAACCTTCAACAAGGCAGCTCATCACTCAACTCACTTAGCTGCCCCTCTACCCAAATAATAAATTGGATGTTTGTTCATTTAATGTCACTTTATGCTTCTATGAAAAGTGGGAGCCCGAAATTTTGCCTATCCAGGATTAGAACGGGGATCTTCAATGAGTAATTGAAATCGCAAATGCTCCCGTTTAACGTTACTTGCGAAGGGCGGCATAACTAAGAATATTTTACTCCTAGGGCCTATTTGGTTGTTATACTAACCACTAGACCAAAGGTCGTCCCTCCAAATAATAAACAAATAACAATATTGTCTTTAATTTATTTATTAATACTTATCGAGGCTAAAAATAAACAAAAAATAAATAAGTAAAAACAAATACAACCAACTCAATACGGATTGAAGTATAACCTAAAGTGGGTTGTTTATGCTGGGGTTATTTGATCTGGTAGAACCAACTTTTGTTCGGATAGAGTCAGAACTCGGAGAGAACTCATTCCGATAATACCTGATCTCTTAAGCTCTTTTAAAGGTCATATTTTTTCCGATGGTCGTTAACTCCGAAATTTTTCTGGATAGGGATAAAAAGTTTTCTGATGGTTTTCAGGAAACATTGGCTTTATAGCCGCAACTTTGCAATGCAAGATCACTAGACAGTGAGTGGTCTACTTGAAACTTTAAGTATAAAAGCCTGCCCCACTATAGCTCATGAAGAGTTTTGGGGTTCAGAATGTTGTAGAGACTGTACTGTTTCTAGGACAAAGGTTTGTGCAGGGTGGTGATTCAAGATAAATGTCCTAGATAACGCTCAACCGCCAGGTTTACCCCAATGTAGGGTACGACTTAATAGAAGCTGGGTGAGCCACAGGAGGGCTCAGGATCCAAAAGGGCCTATCCCAAGCAAACAGATTAAATAAAATCTTTTCTCTTCAAAATAAAAATATTTAAAAATTATTTTAAAATTATAATTCTCTTTATATTTATCATTTTATTCTATATATTACCAAAACTAATACACATTATAAAAAAAAGACCCTAATTATAAAATACAATGCATTATCGACTGTTTCTGAACTTGTATCATCTTTTACTAGGCACATAATGGCACAAAACAATACGTACATTTAATTTAGTAATATTTTTTGTGGTATTCGTTTACTTTTCTAACCTAGAAGGAATGCAGGTAGTTATTCTGATTTTTCTTTCGAGTCATCTCAATGGACAAGAGATTGAAAAGGGAGCGTATTTTAACAACAAAAAAAGAAGAAAAAAGAGTGAAAAATGGGAAAGATCTCTGAGTGAAGTGCTAAGCTTTCCAAATAAAGAGCTTTGTTTAAAAGCAGTAGCAACGCGGGTTGGGAAGCCACAGATTAAAAATAGCAAAGGAGGACAGATTGATCAACATATCAAAGGTTTTAATTTCTTTTCCCCATGAAAGAAATAATACATTACATTTCAACGTGAGATATAGTGATACAGTTGGTGCTATAACATAAGACGGAGTAAATTAAAAAATATTTGTAATTATTTAATTAATTTAGTAAAACCATTTTCCAGTCAATTTTTTTTTATTTCAAAAAACGTTTTGACTACATAATAATTTCCAATTATTATTTTTCATATGCATTACTTTTACCGCTTATAAGTCCATATATAAAAAATATTTATCTTTTATTCATATATATATATATATATATATATATATATGTATGTATATATATATATATATATATATATATATATATATATATATATATAGAGAGAGAGAGAGAGAGAGAGAGAGAGAGATCGTGCTTGGTCAACCTGTTTAGAATAATTAATTAATAATATGTAGTCCTATAATCGCTGGCTTAGCCCGAGAGGTGTTTAAGGGAGCGAAAAATTCTCCAATTTTCCATAGTTTGATTTGGTACTAACTCATATATAAAATTGGGATAACCTATCGTCTAGTAGTTAGCAACCTACCAACCCCCACGTCAGGCGCCACTAAGATTTCTTAAAGGCAGTAAAAAACCCTTGGTTATGCCGTCACTTGGAAGGGACGTAAAAAGGGTGTCCCATGCTTGTACGATGTCAGGTACACGCTAAAGATCCCGACTGAACTTCGATAGGCAAAATTTAGAACTCAAACTGTAGCATCGTCCGATTAGCCATAGCAGCATAAAGTGACGTTTAATGAACAAACAAACAATTCGTTATTTGGAGAGCATTCAATTTAGGTTTTATGTTGTGGCTATGTGATTTGGAAAACGACTGAGTACGATAAAAGACGAAAGAAAAAGAAGTTCCTTGATCCGTTGCTAGGAATATAACATCAATAAAAACCTAAAATAATGCATTAATTAATTAGTTAATTAATAAACGTGCTATGACGAAGGCTCCGGGATTGGCAGAATATTTAATCTGCTAACAGGCGTGGTTGGATCCTATGCGATTAAGGGCTAACCCAGCCTGTATAAATTGGGTGGGTCTGTTTCGGAAAAAGAATGCATTCGGTAATTATGATTACTTATATGAAATAACTCCATATGTTTCAGAAATTAAACATGTAACCTTATATACATGCTTATTAATATAAATTAATCTATAGCAAACTCAGAGAAGTACGTGAAAATGATACATTAACAAAGCCTATAATGATTGGAGGAGAATATCTTAGTGTTGAGATCTATGACTCCTGCTTTTGCAAAAGGAAATATAATGTGGGGAGAAAATCTCCACAGCAATGGGTGTTCGGAGGCGTTGCAGGGAAACTAGGGAGTGTTTCCTATATTCTGTCCCATCTAGAACAGATGAAATGCTGACTCCTTGCATTAAAGCTGCAATACGACCTGGGACAACAATATATTCTGATTGCTGGAAGGCCTATAAGGGAATAAAGCAAATTGAAGGCGTGAGGTATAAACATTACCTTGTTGAGACAATTCAAAATATTTCGTTGACTTAAACACAGTTGCTCATACCCGGAGAGTGGTATCACTTTGGGCTTCAGTCAAACGAAGAAACTAAAAATAATGTGGAACGTGTAGAATATGTTGGATTCATATTTATGCGAATTCATATGGAGGGGAACGTACGTGAAAGAATGTTTTTTTACTAAGATTTTAGAAAGCATTGATGATTATTATCCACAAATTTAATTGCAATTGTTTTGTTTTGAAATTATTTATAAATATACACATGTTTTATTACGAGTATTTTTTTAATAGTATAAATAACAGATATTTAAAAAATAATCACCATGCGTTACCCGAAACATACCCTAGTGGGTACCCTAAAACTCACGTTTGTTCCTATTTTAGAGAATATTAAAAAGGAAACGAATGAAAAATTAAACCTTTGTTGTGACTAAGCTCGATGCGACAACCTTCGGAACTGATACCTTAATTAATTCATCCAGCTATATTTTTGGCCGTGAAATAAAAAAAGCTCTTAAAAAAAAGTCCTTCGTGGAAAATCATGAAAATGATGACCGCCATCCCTCAAGCACTTACTTCTGCCTTTTTAGCGAGGAAAAGCTGGGGACTATTGGAAGGAATTCCTCGGGAAACTCTGCCAAGTCCGAATTACCGGAATGTCTGGAAGTCTTCTCCCCTCAGACATCCTCATATCTCCCATTTCTGCAGTTATAACTCCATTATTATTCGCACCACTTCTAATTTCGCAGTAGTCCATCATTGTACAATTAAAATCGTAATTAATGATTATTATTAAAATATTATGTATTATTCTAAAACCGGTTTAATAGAACAATAAATGAAAAATATAGCCTTTAAATGTATCTTACGCTATATTTGTGGCCGTATCTTAATCACTATTTAGCAAATACTAAATATTATTCAGAGGTTAAATATATTTTAATATTAAAAATTTTACAATAATTGTTTAATAGTATTGAAAAGGGAAAGGTAAAAATGGACCTTATATAAATGTTAAGACCTTAGAAAAATTCCAACGAAAATCCCTTAAGTCTCCAAACTAGAACAGAAATTTAAAATATATGTCCAATATTTCGCCTATTCAGTCATCCTCAGGGTAGAAAGAGAATAACAGCAAAACAAAACATGAATAATGCACCCGAGAAACATCCCACCACCTCGAAGGCTCAAACGCAACTAATGAATCATAAGGAAGGTCACTCGACCCCAGCTGGATAAGGTTAGATAAAAACGGTTAAATAAAAAAATACTTCAGAAACTGAAAATTCAATATACACTCACCAAACTTCAAAAAGCACAATAGAAAAAAATAAATATTAGTAAACAAAACAAAAACATAAGACAAAAGACCATGTGAAAAAACGAAAGTAAAAATGCAAGAAAAAAAGAACATTATCAAGAAACCAGTGGACTTATGGCTATTCCACAAAATATATTAATATTGAAAAGGGAAAGGTAAAAAGAGACCTTACATAAATGTTAAAATCGTAAATTCAAACGTAATTATATATATTTTTAATATTTTGATTATATTTATGTTATTCCATTGGACTGGAATTTTGTATGATTAATATCAATATTTAATTCCACGTCCGTTTCGTAAA
Organism: Arma custos; assembly: GCA_037127475.1. Lineage (NCBI taxonomy): Eukaryota > Metazoa > Arthropoda > Insecta > Hemiptera > Pentatomidae > Arma > Arma custos. The sequence goes on from CM073765.1 coordinate 29,693,616, forward strand.
GCTTGAAAAAAAAAGAAATAAGTTTTCCTTCTGACTGGGTTAGCTCAGTGTGTAGAGCGCTAACATTCTTAGCTGAAAATTATGGATTCAAAATCCAGCTGTGGCAGATCAATTTTTTAATTGGTTAACAGTTGGATGGACCTTGTGGGATCTACAGACCCTCCTGGGGCTCACACAGCCTCTGTCAACTGGGGAACCTTAATTGTTAACAAAAAACTGGCTGTTGTGCAGTCACTACCATGTACTTAACCCAAGACATATCTTACGGTTAGGATATAACTATAAGGTCACCTGTGGTCTAGTGGTTAGCGTAACAAACTACTAAGCCAAAGATAGCGGGTTCGTAACCCGGCAGGTGGCCTTAGGATTTTTTTAAGGGAGTAAAAAATCCTTAGTTACGCCGTCCTTCGGAAGTACGATGTCAGGTACTCGTTAAAAATCCCTATCCTAATTAAACCTGGATAGGAAAAATTTAGAGCTCCCACTGTAGCATCGTCCGATTAGCCATAGCAGCAGAAAGTGACGTTAAATGAACAAACAAACAAAAATAGGTTAGGATAAAAATACTAAGTAATTATAATCATGATTATTATCGACTTATCTATTTCTCTTTAACTTATCATTCCTTTTTTTCCTTATCTCTCTGATAAGAACCGTGTTTATCGTATGATAAATATTGAGTCAAAGTGGGTACCCTCAATTATCAAAAAAGAATAGTAGTTGAATGCGATCTATTACAAATCATCTTCCTGCACAACTTTTGTCCTAGAAATAGAATATCTCTACCAAGTAATTCAAGATCCTTCATGGGTAGCAGTGCTACAGGTTTTAATTAACACTTATAAAATAATCGAACGACATTATATAACAATTTATTGCTTTTTATTCAACAATAAATTTCCTAGAAAAATCAGGCCTACAGGTCACATTATCTAAAAAATCTTGTAAAATAATGCATAATCATTTAAATAAAGCAATATTGTTTTTTTTCAAGCGTACAATCTCGTTCATAAACGAGAATTATTTATTTATTCCAGGAAATCAACCAGTACTACAATATTTTGCATTATTACTTCCAAGAACTTATTTAGAACGATAATTTCCCTTCGGAAATATTAGGTGCAGTCCAAAATATTTCGAATATGGAAGCGTAAATGCTTTTAAGTCATATTACAACAATTATTTATTAATTTAAGAAGGAGTGACTCTGTTTTAGAGCACTGAGATAATGAACCAAAGATCCTGGGGTCAAATCCCGCCATTAACAAGTAAATTGGACTTGGGATTGCAGATTAATAAAGAGAATGTTCCTGAGACATGATTTCTTGAATTTCAAGATATAGATTTCCCAATTTAATTTTTTAAATATATATTGCAATTAAAAATAAATACACAATTTCTAGTATTTAATGCCTATTAGACGGCAAATTAATTACTAGAAACTGATTTCCACTTGAGGTCATCACTAAAACCATGTACAAATCAGACCTATCTGTTTCCCAGCCACATAACTTGCATTAATCATGACTCTAGAACGTTGCTAGGGATATCATGGATTTCTGAACGTGCTATATGCTCAGAACCTGTATAGTGTCAACTCTAGATCAATATGCGATTTATATCTTTCACCTTAGATCTCCTTATCCTGCGAGAACTTATTCCTGTCATATACAAATAGCAAAACGCTTAGTATCTCGAGGAGAACTTTCAAAAGCTCGTTTATTAAAAACTTATATAGAAAATGAGAAAAACCCTTCTGAAGGAATATTGGATTAGAACGAATAACCTTCCACTTCTTAAGGTATCAATAAACGAAAGAAAAAACAATTTGGTTGAAAGTAGTTTTATTCTAAAATGGATGGATGTGAGTCGATTCCGGCTAAGCCATATTTCATTTAATCTGTTAATAACTGGGGAAGCGGAATGGCTCAGTGGTAGAGCGCTGAGTTGCCATGCCGGAAATCCTGGTTAAGTCCCGCTGCAGGCAGTACTTTTATTTGGTCTGTTTGCAGCCGGAGATGGATCATTTAGGATCCCGGACCCTCCTGGGGCTCACCCAGCCTCTATAAAATATTATAAAAATTGGGTACCCAAAATAAGGGGGAGAAACTGGCGGTTGAGTGTGATCTAGGACAAATCCCTTCCTAGCAGAACCGTTGTCCATGAAACAGTACAGTCTGTACCATGTACTGAACACCAGATCAGTTCACGGGTTGTATTGGCACAGGTTAATAACTGGATATGGATCCTTTGAGATCTGAAGCTCTGCATGGGGCTCACCCAGCCTCCATAAAGCAAGTCCCAAAAATAGGGGTTGAGCTTAATCAAGGACAAATCACATCCCTTCACAACAGTTGTCCAAGAAACAGTAAGTCTCAACCACACGCTGAACCCAAGGATTTTCATGAGTTGTAGTTGCAATAGTTAAGGTTTGTTTTTTTAGTCAATTCTGATTATTTCAGTTCTTTGTATATTAAACCTTAAAACTGGAATCCATTAACATCATCCATTAACAAATTAAGTTGCTGAAAAAGCATAAAGTGTCCCAAATTATTCAAGATTAAAGAAAGTACACTCTAACTTAGATCAAAGCAGATTCAACGCCCTAGCTTGTGAGCTGACTTAAATAGCACCTAAGCATGTACTGAACACCGGACCCGTTCACGGGTTGTAGTGGTACGGGTTAATAACTGAGTATGGATCCTTTGGGATCTGAAGCCCTCCTTGGGGCTCACCCAGCCACTATATAGCAAATTCCCAAAATAGGGGTTGAGCTTAATATTGGACAAATCTCCTCCCTTCACAACCGTTGTCCAAGAAACAGTAAGTCTCTACCACACGCTGAACCCAAGGATTTTCATGAGTTGTAGTTGTAATAGTTAAGGTTTGATTTTTAGTCACTTCTGATTATTTCCTCTCTACGAGAAGAATTGTGAAGTTTAATTTCTGTCGTTACAAGTTTAAGTTATTAAATTATTTATAGAATTTCAGAATTTTTATTATGATGTTACTCTATTATACTTATATCAGTTTTTTAACACCGTGAACACAAGATTCTCACCTTTCTGGCGATTCTTTTTGTTTTTGAGAAGAGTTGAAATCCAAACAACCAAACCTTTGGTCAAAGTTATGATGTCGGTTAAAAACATAACAGGCAATTTCTCAGATTCAGTTGATACAAAGTTAATTTACATAAGCATTATTTATAGTTTAAAATAATTATACACTAATCAAACCAATAACTGCTAACAACCAATGATAGAACTATTTCATAATTCGAAACACATTGAATCACTTCTTCATCACACGTCGCTATGGTTGTTGGACTTCCTCGACAAGTTTCCTCCACTCTGGCCGATCTGCGACTCCATGCCCTTACTCCCAGGAGCCTAAGGTCTGTTTCTACATCGTCCAGCCATCGCATTCTAGTCCCGCCTCTTCCTCTTTTTCTTTCCTTTATATCCTTATTTTGTGGCTACGGGGTCTAGCTCTAATTTGGAACACTTTTCTGAGCGACCAATTAAAGTTGTTGTTGTTGCCTCTCAATTCTAGTCTTTATTTCCTGTTCTTACATTGACTTTTCATATCCTTCTCTAACCTGTTTAATTATTCTGTTTAATCACTTATAAAAGCCTATCTCTCTCTAAGTCTCTTATAATCATATACCGATGATTAAAATTTAATATAATTCCATATATATATATATATATATATATATATATATATATATATATATATATATATATATATATATCTTACTTCTTTATCAATTATATCTCTCATATAATTCCAGCCCTGCTGATAGCCCACGCGTTGAGTCCAAATACTACAATAATCCCTGAATATTTACTTCAAAATTCTTTAAAAATCATTAAAAATGTTATTTCCATGTAGCATTGCATTAAATCATAAAAGTGACACAATTATAGTTTCTGAGATATTTTAAGTATTACTTAATTATTTCGGATCATTTACGATTTTTTTTTTAAATAACTGACTTCAAATCAAATAAAATTAACGGTAAATTAATGTTATAAAATAATGATAGTAATTGGAATTTTTGAATGAATTTTCAAAAAATAAGAATAAAGTATTTATTCTTATAAATTAAAAATAAATTTTAATTCCTGTAAACATTATTGTAATTATAAATTGTGTTTGCAAGACATTGATTTCAAGTTTTTGACTATATTGTTATAAAATGTACGATGATAATTAATAAATAAATACTAAATTAAATGGAGATGAAATCGACTTTTGTATTATACATGTGCCAATTAAAATATATTTTTACAGAATTAAAACAATCATAAAATTACTTTACAATCAATCGTCAGATTTTAATTTATCATTAGATATTTTTTAATTACAGAATTCAACAATTATAAAAGTTTATAATTGTTAATAAATTATTTAAACTTTCATAATGAGTTACCGACAACAGCTACTCTTGATGATGTCCTATGGAACTTATTTCATATTTGATGTTAACGTAATAAAATAATTTATTTCCAAAAAATATACTTATAAATATAGGTCACTTGGGATAAATAATACCAATAATAATAATAATAAAACCAGCTTTGAAACTGGTTCAAATGGTTCGAATACGATCGATAGGTCAGGAAGTATTAATACCAGACTGAACCCAAATCACTTTTGACCTAGACATCATTCTACTAAATTTAAGGATTTGTTTCTATTTCAGACAAGCGTTGTTTTATATGATTAATTAATGTTAGGAAAACAAATAAAAATCCATAAATGTTGAAAAAAGTACATATTTTTGTTTTGGAAAAATCAGTCCTATAAAATTGTATTATAATTATTCATTATTATCATTAATAAACTATGTATAACAGTTTATTTATATTTTTAAATCCATACTCAGAGTATATTTTTTGAATAAAAATTGATGTGTTTTTATTTATACACAATAATACCAATAATTGATGGTCTTTTAAGTAAAAAATGAAGAGAATTGTAGAAATTGAGTGTAATTTGTAATGACCAAAAATCTTATTTAAGAACTAAACACTAGAACAGAATTTACAAAAACAATTTGAGACAGAAATATATTATTTAAATTATAGGAAATATATAAGTTATAATTTCCAAAACATTCCAGATTTATTGTAAGATTTTGATTTTGCAATATACTGAATTTTTACTATTTGTTAAATTTTGAAATGCACACGGAAATATTATTTGGTCTTAAAATGTATTCATGATGATAAAAACAAATCTATTTTTTCAACATATATATCTGTGCACAGACCGATTTAGATTTAGGAAATTAAATTATACTTGATTCGGTTTAAAATTATTTAAATATACAATATTATTCAGTGTTTGAATTTACTGAAATAATCTATAACAGCATTTTAATAATTTTTTTTTATTTTTTTAAAATGTAGTTAACAATATAATAGGCTCCAGGGGATCAGAATTATTTTTTAAAAGTGAGGCTTTTTTATGTAAATAATGGAGTTTATGGGTTTAATCAAGCAAGGTTACTAAAATTTTGTTTATATAATTTATTTAAATATTTTTTAATATTAATTTCCTAGTACTTACCTATTAACTAAAGGGTTGGATCTGGGACTGGAACCTTGTGAAAAACTTCTTTCCATATCAAAAAAATCCTTCGAAGTAACTCAGTTTCAAATAAAATTACAATAATTCGCAATAAACCTGAAATAAGTTACCTAATGTGCTCACACTACACGGAAGGGTCACAACTGACTGAAGTTTGCACTGCGCAGACTCAACCTAAATATTCCTCAGAAGTAATTAATAATTAATTATTTTTATTAATAATTTATAATTTAATAGGTCAAAGGTCCTTTTGGAACGCACGCGAATAATGCTAAATCCCAAGTCAAAATGAAGTGATCCAAAGAGGGTTGCTTGGCCAGGTATATATATATATATATATATATATGTGTGTGTGTGTGTGTGTGTGTGTGTGTGTAGTTCGAATTCTTTATTTTGCGATTTCGCTATTTCTGAGAAACTAAAAAAAAAAATTTTTTTAATTTATCTTGTTATGTTCTTTAATGACTGCCATTTTCATTTTTAAGTGTACGACAGTATTTCAATTTGAAGACAACAGCAACAATTTTAATATTTCAGCACGGTGTTAAGTTACAACATTTTTCTTGAAACGATCGTTCTTAGAAAAGTCTCCTCTATGAAAATGTTAACACAAGTACCTACTCTAAATCCAAAAATAAACATTCACAATGGCCTACAATATTTGGTAATGAAAACATAAAAACCACACTTTTCTTAGTTCAATATCATAATCTATCAGCCTTATATAGATCAAGAACACTATTCAAGAAATTTTGAAATTTGAAAATTATTTTCATTTTGTACCGTTCAGTAAAAATTAAATAAGCAAAAGTATCAAAAAATTAAATATATTAAAGTTTCAACAAATTAAAAATTTGTGCATTTTTCAATTCAATTCAATAAGAATATCATAATTGTAAACTATTTGTTGGATTACCTGCCATAATATTATTTTATGCATTTAGGTTTGAGTAGTAATTTTTTAGACTATTGATGTGAGAAGTGCAATTTCAGTTCTACATTTATGCTCACTCATCTTTTAATGCTATACTCAAGCTAAAATGAGTAAAAAACTATGATAGCGAAATATTTCTACTAAACTAAATGAAATATTTATCTTAAATTGTAAAACAAATCGAAAAATAAGTCCACATATATAATATATAATATAACGTTCAAAACCTAAAGTTCTTAGACAAAGTTTAACTTATAATGGTCTAGAATGTATTAAACAAAATCTGTACCTCTGCAACCCATTAAGATTCAGTCACTACAACTAGGGTTCAGTACATGGTAGAGACTGTGCTGTATCTAGGACAACGGTTGTTAAGAAAGGAGATTGGTTCGAGGTTTTTCCTACAATCAAGAGTACCCAATCTACAGAGCCTGGGAGAGCCCATGAGGGTTTGCAGATCCCACTGAGTTCATCTGTGGCTGTTACAGATTAAATAATTATTCTGCCACAGCCGGATTTGTGACCTGGGCCTTTAGCACAAAACTCCAGTGCTCTACAATGGAGTTGCTCCGTTAGTAGGCAATGATGTTATTATATCCACGTAATGTTTCCAAAAATATTTATCATCATTTACCGAAATTTACAGAAAACATACATTTATTTATCCAAATAAAGATACATGCATGTTTAATTTTTTTTGTGTGTGCGCTAGACTTTTAGGTTGTAAAACATGCAACATATAAATTAAGGAGCTGATAAGGAACATTCTAAAAAAAAATCTGTACCGCTATAATCTATGGAAGAAACTTGGTTTCATGCTATATATGAGCTGTATATATACCCAGCAATGTCTAACAAATAACGCTATGTTCATAAACAAAATTTATTTTTTAAGTCCAGGTGTACTCCGGGTCCTTTATAAATTAAACCATAAAAACTGGAATCCATTAACATTCTCCCTCCAAATTAAGTTGCTGAAAAAGCATAAAGTGTCCCAAATTAGTCAAGATTAAAGAAAGTAGATTCTAACTTAGATCAAAGCAGATTCAACGCCCTAACTTGTCGTGAGCTGACTAAAAGAGCACCTAAGCTATGAGACTCAACTATTTGTTACTCACTAGTAGTTAATTATCTTTATTAATTAAACTAAAATACTCATAAAAGAATCTATAACAATATTAAGCTTATATTAAATTAATATATCCATCATTCATGAGAGAACCTTCTAAAATATACATAATAAATTAACTTTTAAAATAACCTAATTATGTTTAGTTTTAATTAGTTTGAAGAGTAATTTGATGCTCATAATTAGAGCTGTATTATGTTTTAATGAATACTATAAATAACACTAAACTAAGGAATGAATGTATATGTATTATACAAATATAATTGCAAGTAATTGTAGGAGGTATATTTTTTTTTAATTGTACAAAATTATAAAAGTTGATCCAATAATGAATTTATGTAAAACATTATTTAATATTATTGTTTAATTCAGTTATCATTGTATTATAACATTAACACTACATTTCATCGCTTTTATAAAAATAAGAGTTAAAAATATTTAGTTCATTGACCACCACGGAAAATTTAAATCTTATAAATTTCGCTTAATTATGGCTTATGGAGTGCTGTTTAAGAATTCCTTGTAAGTAGAAATATTTTATTAGTGATACAAAAATATGTAACAGAATCAAGTAATTATGTAAAAAAATCAATATTATTACATTAATTATACCAATATAATGTGTAAACAATTATGTAAATTGATGTAATTGTTTATTGTAAATAATGATTCCCAGAAACATATATTGTTAGATGTTTCAAATTTCCATGAGAGAAAAATAAATCCAGTAAAAGTAAATTATTTTTTTTATTTTTAGTTATTTTTAAAAGAGGGGAAACCCTCCAATAAATTAATTATAATAATTTGATGTCATTGATTGTTGTAAATGTATTATATAATTATAGGTAATAATCATGGGCATGGGATATATCCGAAAATGCACATTTTTTAAAATTTTAAATTTCATAGAGGGAAAAATATGGCATAATGTAATTAGATTAATATTTGAGATTTAAATTATTCTAAAAAGAGGCTAAAACCCTAAAAATAATTATAATAATTGGCTATAATAATAAATTTATGTAATTTGACTATGGTATAATTTCCCGAAAGTATACATTTTTTAAAATTTTCATATTCAAAAGAAAGTAAAGCGCAAAAAAATAATATTTGTGATATAAATTATTTTTAAACCGGGCGAAATCCCTCCAAAATTAATAATAATAATTTGTATGTGATTATAATCATGGGCATAAGACAATTTCATGAAAATTATTTTTTTTTTCATAAAATTAATACATTATATTTAGGTAAAAATCTTTAATAATAAAAAATAATAATAATAATATGTAATAGCAATGAATGTGGAGAAATTGGAGAAATGAGTAAAATGTGGAGAAATGCGATAAAATTATCATTTTTAATTTATTTTGTTATTATATATTAAAATTTATTTATTTAAGCGTAAAGCCTAAAAATATAATTACCTAATTAAATAAAAATTACTAACAAAAAATAACTTAAAAATGTCATCTATTAATCGACACCTGTAATACTTTTCTTTGCAGCTGGTATTTGAAACAATAATAATAATTGAATAATTGCAAATAGTTTAACACATAATTTATAAGAAAATCTCAAGTCAGCTTCTAGTGCATAAATCCTACGAAGAGATCAGAATATTCTTTATAAAATGAAAAAAAAAAAAGAAAAACAAAAAGAGAGCATTTCCTACAGCTACAATCAGAATAGGCTTCCAATTCCATTTGATTCCATTTGTTTAAAAATTTCCGAGCGCAGCAAACGAGTATAAGTGGGTTATTGTGTAATTTTATTCCACGTTTCATCTTATTTTTTATTTTATTCCTTTTATTATTACAATTTAATGTCACAGCCTCGAAGGAAAGGAAGCGATATAAGCGGAATATTCCAGAAGAGAATCATTTTATTTAAGAACAATAAATATATTTTGTCAAATACTAATAATTTATATGGATCAATTAAAATAAGATAAAATAATTTTTTAAAGGACATTGAATGAAGTTTAAAGACAAACATAATTTTTCTTAACGTAATTAATGAAAAAATAGTCCCACTACAACCCCTGAAGTATTGTTTTCAGTACATGGAAAACACTGCAATGTTTCTAGTTAAACGGTTGTGTAAGAAGGTGATTCGTCCTACAACATGCTCAAAAGCTAGGCATTTCTCCTAATTAACTCGAATTATTTTTTATTGTTGTTATGAAATTTATAAAAAAAATTTAGTGGAATTCCAAAGTGTATCAATTAATAAAAGTTGGTGGTATGCATATCATACTTTTTTTATAGCGAGCCAAATATTAAAATTTAGAATTTTGACCTAAAATTCATGGAAATCCATTTAAAACCTTTGCCACTACAACTAGGGTTCAATACATGGTAGAGACTGTACTGTATCAAGGACAACGGTTGTGGAGGGAGGTAATTTGTCCTAAATCACGCTCAACCGACATGTTATATAGACTGGATGATCCTAAAGAGACCCTATATGACCCATCTCCGAATGCTAATAGAAATAAAACCTTAGTCTCTAGCTTTCTAAATATTTACCTATTTATAAATCCAAGGACTTGACTAAATCGTTAAGCATGTTGACGCAGATTAGCCCTATTCGTTCTGATCAGTCTAGGATTATTTTTTAAATTGTAATTATTCAAATGTTTTGTTATAATTCCTCAATCTATGGTTAAACATTATAAACTTTTTCTACTATTAGAAATTATTTAAGTATGATGCAAGATAAAAATATTATTCGATAATCAGAGGCGAACCCAAATCAACAGAAAGGAGAAATTCACCCATCCTCTTAAAAAAAAAAAACTTAAAACAAAAGAAAAAAAAAGTTGAGTTAAAATTGATACAACAAATGATCTTGAGTAACTATATTAAACTATCATTAATTCTGTAGCAGAGAAATTTACCTGTAGCTAAACCCATTGTCGAAAAAGTTTATTATAAGATTATTTAATCTCCTAATAAAAAAAAAACAACCGTACCACTACAACCCGTGAACGGGTCTGGGGTTCGGTACATGGTAGAGACTGTACTGTTTCATGGACAACGGTTCTGCAAGCAGATGACTTGTCCAAGGACACGCTCAACCCCCAGATTCACCCCCCCCCTATTTTGGCTACCCTATTTTTATAATATTTTATGGAGATTGGGCGAACCCCAGGAGGGTCCTAGATCCTATACGATCCGTCTCCGGCTGCAAAAAGACTAAATAAAACTAACTGCCCGCAGCGTGATTTGAACCAGGATTTCCGGCATGGCAACTCAGTGCTCTACCACTGAGCCACTCCGCTCTCATTTAATTTCCTAATAAAGACAAAAGTTAATTAAAATGTTATTCTGCAAATTTAAAGCTTTGGGATAAAAATTAAGTTAATTCGAACAGAAAGTGAAAACAGTTTTCATCTTCTTTTTTTTTAGATTAATTAATTGATATATACAACTATAATAATATTACAATATGTTGTAAATATGCTATATATATTAGGGAGTATTATATATATACACACACACATTTATTTTTAAAATAATTATAGCTTTTATTTCTTAAATTATTTTGTTGTTTTGTTTTCCATAAAATTTGTATATATGTAAATATTAATAGTTATCTTTCTTTACAATTATTTTTGTGGTATTTATATTTTTTTCTTTCATTTAAATCGTTGATGCGAGCTAACTCCTAATTTATATTCATTATTTTTTTATTTTCATTTATTAATTGAATTGTAATTTTTTTCGACTCTTAGACATTATAGTTTATATTTCATTTTCCGTATCACTATTCTAAAGGAACTTGTCCCAGAATAAATACGGATTTTCATCAGTTTTATTATTATATATTGTTTTAATTATACTCTTTTTTAATTTTCTACTTAATATCCTAGCAATCCTCTTAAATTCAGGTGTAATTAATTAAAACCCATTTTTATAATTACAATACTTAATTAGTCGAAAGAAATGCAAAAAGGCCGAAAAATAATTTTGTCCAGCTAGCTCCAACTAATCGAAACACTGTGCATTGTTGAGACTAATATTTCTAAGATAACGGTTTTGCAGGGAGGTGATTTGTCCGAGATGACGCCCTTCTGCCAAGTCTTCCCCCAATAAAAGTATCCAATTGATTCAAACATGGCTATTAATAATACACATTTTATCTGCGACAGCTGTATTTGAACCCGAGACCTTCAGCGCAGTAACTCAGCGCACTACGCACTCACCTACCCCGCTCCTATACATAAAGTATTAGTATATTTTAATATGATGACCCGAAATAATGTAATTTGAACTTTAGTAATTCATATACATATACATTATTAATAGTTTCAAACACTATATTTACAGTTACGGACTCATCTGGGCTGTTTGCTTGAGCCAGTTAATTCTACGACGTTGATTAACTTTGATTAATTAACCATAAAAAGGGAATGGAAGTGTCCCTTTTGGTTAGTCGGATGGGAGCCCTAATTTATATCAGTCATTGGGAGAAGCCTCGGTAACAGGTCTCTTAAGTAATTGCTCTTTTCTTCTACCGACTCTCTAATTTTCCAATTTATCTTCCGCTTTCGACAATTTTATTCATTATCAAGTAAAATTGGTCATCGGATATTTATCTGTTTTGGAATATTTTATAAAAATAAAAACAATATCCAAAGATAAAATTAGGGCGATAATGAAATATAAATATATATGGGTGAATATCAGAAAAAGTGGTATTTTGAAGAAACAGAAATTACCAAAAAATATACCAGTGTGAAATCGTTAATGTTTTGACAAGTCATTTAGGTATCTGAGAATTAAAAATAGTCTCTGTCAAAAATTTACTGGCATTTCTTAGGGCCCTAAAAAATGGATTTTCTGGTTTTTGAATGGACATATATGTAATAATACACACACTGTACAAATACTGCGTACCTAGATATTTACCTACATCACACATACATATTGAACCCATGGTGTGATAGCCACTGCCTAAATCAAAATCGTCCATATGAAAATGCCCCAAAATCGTTAAAAAATAATCAAAAAATTAAAGGTTCTATCCCAACAGTTGAAACATAATTTTTACCTACCTATGTTGTTCGCTGTAACAGAGTGCAGACAAAAACTTGAGAAAAATTGTATAATTATTTTATTTTATTTTTTAAATTTATTCATTGATATTTACAACTGTATTACAATAATACAACAAGTAAATAGGATACGAGATACATAATGACATGAGAATGACAAGTAGAGTAGTACTTCTTTTCAGAAGCCTCGGAGGATTATCGGGAATTGAAGAGGAAGGTTTGAAACTAAAGGGTTTCAGTGGGAATGCAGTTTGTTATGAAAGGATAGATACCGGGTTCGGGCCAAATCAGCAACAAAAGGAACACTAAGGTCGTTATGGATGACTTTATTCTTAGTAAAATAAGGAGCATAAAGATTTTAGATTGTAAGGATTGGATACGACAGGAATTTGATGGCTTAGTGGAGCCCCAAAGCTCTACTCAGTAAGTCCAAATAGGTCGTATGACCGTCATGTAGATGAGTCTTTTGTAGTTAATTGGGAGCTTAGAGCGTTTGTCCAGTAAGTGTTGAAGTAGCCTGAAACGTGCGGTTTCTTGTCTTTTCAGTCTTGTATGAGGATTCCAGGTTAATCGTTTGTCAAGGTGCAACCCTAAGTATCAGATCTGTTCTACAGGCACCAGAGGGACATTATTAAAGGATACTGTAGGGCAGGAAGTTATTAGTTTACGACGTAAGGTAAAAGTGATTTGATGCGATTTTTGAGAATTTATTTTAATTCTCCAGTTTTGACACCATTCTTCAAGATCAGTGATATGGGATTGGAGGCTTTGGGATGCAATAACTGGATTGGTGTTGGCTGATAATACACATGTATCATCAGCATACTTGGTTAGGATGAGTTGGGATGTCTGCTCTATAAACTGTATAAAGGATTGGGCCAAGGATAAAGATTATTATTATAACTTTCATCTAGTGAACAGCTAAAAAATGCAGGGGAGAGAATATTTAGAGGTTATGGAGAGCCTAACTGGAAACTCGTTTCTCTTAAACAATACTAATAAAGTAAATTTTTTGTGTTGACTGATGAAAACAAATCAAAATGAGGTTTTACTTATTTACATTGGAATTCTTCTGTAAAATTAGCTGTTTGAAAGTACAAAAAGCTCTATTTACAACAGTATAGCGGGATTTTTCAAACATACAAAAAAAAAGGATTGGGACAGCAATAAAAAGTCGACTAACTCTTTTCAGCTATTTTTTCCCCGTGACATTAGGTTTTTTTTAATAATTCTAAAGTATATTTTGTATATTCGGCCCATTCATTACTAGCTAAAAACATAAAGCCTTCAACTTAGTGGGTAAAGTTTTGAACTCAGTAGTGGGGCATGGCAGGGGAGAGAAAATCAAGCTCTTTGGAGGGCTTTAAAGGCCCTTTTCAAGCCCTTTAAACGATATTTTTTTTTAAAGAAAATCGTTTTCAAGACTTATATTTTAAGATTCTGCATGAAGAATAATGAAACTCCAAGTAAGAAATTTTAAAATTATGGACATCTATATAAAGGTATCTATACTTAATTACAGTCTTTCAGGATATATTTTTATAACTGTTGTATTTATTGTATCGTTGTTTTTTTTTTTATTATTTGTTGTTAAATTACAGAATTGGTAGAATGACAATTCTAATATTGACTTGTAAGTGGTAAAAGTAATCGAAAATGACTATGTAGTCGAAACGTTTTTTGAAATAAAGAAAATTTGACTGGAAAGTAGTTTTACCAAATTAATGAGATTCTGCATAGTTTATAAAGGCTTGTCTACTTTTAGTACGAAATATACCAATCGGATATGATGTTACAACTTTTTGTGATATTAACCCATATATCCATATCACATTATCTTTAACATATTAACAGCCACGGATAAGCCATGTGGAATTAGCACTGTTCTTTCTAGTTTTAACAATAATTATAAAATTCTAATCAATTTTTTTATGACTAATGCATCTTATCTGCAGTTCCATACTCTACTGATTCACCGTAAATTTATCAATATTTTAGTTTTTAGATTGTTTCCTTAAATTAATTTCATGTAATGCTAGAAATAGCCGATCTGGAAATAAAGAATGGATAAAAAAATTAATTAATTAATTTAATAATCTGTTATCAGCCCTGAGGGAACTAGATAACCTCTATAAAATGGGTACCATTAATTGTGGGAAGACCTGGTGATTAAACGTGATATCGGGTGTTGTGTTCAGTTTTAGGAGATTTCTACTCGTATTTATAAGCCGACAGTTTTGCAGTGAGGATATTTAGGCATGATCCAATCGTAAGTTATATTACACTTACTCTCATGACAGAAGTTCCTAGAACGACATTAGATACGGAATTAATGTCTTGTCCAAACTGGAATCGTAAGACACAAAGTGGTTAGATAAACTCCGAATCTATCTGAAGTTCCGTACCATCCAGAACTTATCCTATAGCTGTGTAATAAGTTAGTTTTGGACAATATTAATTCAATAGAACATTTCCGTTGAAAGGATACGGATTACGGGATGGAGTAAAACAGAAGGAATGGAAATTAAAAAAAAATTATTTTTAAAGAGAAAAATTGACCAACAATTATAAAAACTTATAAAAAAAAATATTGGGACCGAAATTCAAAAATAATCAGGTGCATTTGGTTTCAAATCAAATCCCCTAACAGAAAATCGACCCGCTTCCAGATAATATAACAAAATAAAAATAAATATGTATGGCCATTTACTATGAATGCCTGAACATATAACGACAAAACAAATATTTGGTCTTTAAATATTTTTTGTCATTTCCTTCATTATATGAGAATATCTAGAGAACCTCTATTTTATCTTTACCATCGTTTAAAGCCCAAATTATTTAAATAAGTTATTAAAATTTTAAATAATGCAATATAGTTAGTCAACCAATGTAACGTCATTACAGATCACTACTATCAACTCAACTGAATCAGGGGACCTGTTCGCTGACATTTTATTTTTATTTCGTTGTGGAAAAAATATATTTGCTGTTGGAAAAATTATTGACGAAACAGGAGATGGGGTGCCATTGAGATGTCAGCAATCTCCTGCTTCATCACCCCGAAGCACCCGTCCACATTGCACTTTATTCCGCTTCGCCCTGTCAAGGACTTTACGAAGCAGGGGCTGGGAGCTGTAGCTTAGCGATTTTAAAGCAGGGTTCTCCCTCAATCCCGCTCCTTCGTCTTTTCTATATCCCTCTGTCCCAGTCGTAAAAACATTCCAGCAGAGCAGACTCCTAAGATGTTTCTAGTTGTGCAACCGCGTAACAAAAAGTCTGTTGATAAGGGTTGGTCAATTCTCTCTCTCGGTTTGCCTCCTTCCCGCTCACTCTCTCTCACTCTCTCTCTCTCTCTCTCTCTCTCTATATATATATATATATATATATATATATATATATATATATATATATATATATATATATACACAAAGGGTGTCCCATTTCAAGTGGATCAAATGTTTTTAATTTTCAAACGAAACAAAATTCAGAAAAACGATTCAGATAAAAGTTGTAGTTATTCAGCCCTAGTTTGAAGAAATAAAACAAACATTTTTTGGTTTTTCTCTTTAAATGGTCAATATCGACATTCAGAAAATGTAGTTTCCTCTTGACTCCCACTTATTCTTATTTTTCTGAAATTTACAATCAAAAAAATGGAAAAAAAACATTGTATGTAACATTTTTTTCCATCTTTCATAGTTTAAGTAGAAAAAGCATTCAAAGTTAACTACTTTAGTATACCTCTTTTATGAGGAAACGTAACATTAAGTTATTGCATTTAAGAGTTTTTAGTCGAAATGACTTACTAATCAAGGTATTTTGAATCTTTCAGAAAATGTCTGGACATTTAAAAACCTTCTGTGAAGACAGCGTACTGAAGTAGTGAGCTTCAGGTACTTCTTCTACTTGACCTATGAAACTTATAAAAAAATGTTACATACATTTTTTCCATGTTTTGTATTGTACATTTCAGACAAAAAAAAATAAATGGGGGTCAAGAGGAAATTACATTTTTTGAAGGTAGATATTGACCACTTAAAGTGAAAAATCAAAAAATGTTTTTTTTATTTCTTCAAACTAGGCCAGAATAACTACAACTTTTATCTGAATTTTGTTTCGTTTAAAAGTTAAAATTGTTTGATCCACTTGAAATGGGACACCCTGTATATATATTTACACACATGAAAATATTTTGTTAAATAAATATATTTTATTTATTTAGCTGCAGAAAAGGCGTAGATTTTGGTGTAGGAGAGAATATCTATTTCCCTAAATGTTGAAAAATTAAAAAACTAAGAATAATACTTTGGGAAAAGGAAATTTCAAAAAGGGGCCGAGAACGGACTGTAATAACTATTGCAGAACCTTACTCCTAACGAATTGCTTTAAAGTATTCTCATTAATCCTAACTAGTAGAATTACAGAAAAAAGTGAGGAAAGTGTCGTAGATTATCATCGAAACTATTCAACCATCGATCAAATATTTTCCTAACGCCAAATAAAAAAGAAAAAAATTAAAATACAACAAAGTCGGACTTTATATCGATTTTAAAAAAGCTTGTGATTCCATCTACCGTCAAATATTGTATTACGTATTGGCGTTAAACAATATTTGAACAGTGTATACCTAAGAAATTAATAAATCTGGTAAGGATGTGTATGAGCGAAACTTTCGATAAGGTTAGAATCGGTAATAATTTTTTGGAGAAGTTCGAGATTTAAGACGAGTTGATTCGCTTTTACCTGTTTTATTCAATTTAACACTTGAATACGTTATTAAAAATATTATACACACCGAAAAAGGATTGAATTTGCATATGAATAATAATATATCCGTGTTTGGTTGTGCGGACGATTTGGTACTGTTGGGTGAAGACGGGGCAACTATAAAACTAAATACAGAATCGTTGATGAAGGCTGGTAAGAAAATAGCCTGAAAGTAAATACGGTAAGGCTAAGTATATTTGTAAGCAGGGGTTGGGGATATCAGCATCGAGCATTATTATTTTTTTTTCTTTGGTTTATTTTCTTATACATGCGAAAAATATTGGTATATTACTCAAATTTTAATTTCTATATTACGATCGATTTAAAACTACCAGACAAGGATCATGTTATTTGATATAATGCTAAGATATCAATCTGTTGCCTTTGGACCAAACGATAATACAGGATGAGATGAAAATAGTTGACTGGATGATCTAATGTAAAGGAGATAGTTGGGGGGGTGCAGTCAAAAAGAACAATGAATAAGTAATAAACTTATAATTATGTGCCGACGTTTACTTAGTATACTTATAATTATGTACCCTCAGTATTAGTCAGCCGTTACATCAATCAGCCGGCTTCTCTCTCCAAATCGCCCTGAAGATGACCTACACTGTAGGTCGAAACGTCGGCACATAATTATAAGTTTATTACTTATTCAGTGTTCTTTTTGACTGATAATAAATGCTTTTGATGATTTTTGACTTATAGAGAAATGCTTATTCTTCGGCCAGCCTCACAAGAGATGGGTGGAACTGCTGGCAGCCCCATTGATCTTGATGTTCCTAGACTTTTTCCCATATAATTTCAAAATTTAGCTGGTTCCGGCGGACCCCCTGCAGCTACATTTCTACCGTATTACCAAAACTCGACAAAAAATGTGAATAGTAATCATAAGGCGGTCTTACTCAACAAGATATGGTTATTTTAACAGAATAGCATTACCTAATTAATTATTGCAATGAAATGATTAAAGTACCGACGGCAAACTGATTCTTATAATTAAAACCACTTTTTTGCATGCCAACGTAGACCCCCGTCGAGTCTCCCGACCACTTTGGGGACTGACACTGGGAATGGAAGGTTTAAGACAACAAGGTCAGACCGGTCTGTTTCAATAATTGATCTCATCCAATTACCTTCGGAGCAATAACACCTTAATAATATACTAATTTGTTTTTATAATAATAAAAATATTTATTTATGAAACTATGCAAATGCCATTAGGCACATAGTAGATAAGCGATCTTCTTTTGAAAGCCTCCCCTAAAGGACAAGCGTGTATTATTATGTTTAACGACCATATCTGTAGTAAATAATAGAACAATTAAATATAATAATTGTTTTAATAAATTATAAGTAAAGGGTGCTATCGTCTTGGGTGCTTAATAATAATAAAAGTAATACGTTAGAATTTACTTTTCCATGACAATGCAGTAGTAACAAATTAAAAAATAAATCTTCGGTGAAAAACTAGGTTATGTTATTGAATTTGTATTATGATGGAATGACTAAGTTTTTATATGTCAGGCCTTTTTTTTTTTTTTTTGAAAATCAATTTTTCACTGTTAAGATATCATTAGATAGTTAAACGAGTATAAATATGGTTGGATCTAAAGAACTGAAAGTAAAGCATATATATATTTTATATATATATATATATATATATATATATATATATATATATATATATATATATATATATATATATATATACACATATGTATAATATATAAATTTCGTTGAGATATTCTGTAAATAAAAGTGCACCAAGCCTACGTATTCTGTGAAAAAAATGAGCCTAAAAAGTTAAAGTACACCATCTTCAAAGATATCAGTATCTGACTGATACCCTACGGAAGGGCTATCTCCTGGACATTTTGAACCTACACAGTAGGGACAAAAAAATACCTTCAATGTACGAGACAACATATATAGAAGGGGATGTAAAAATCCTAGACAAGTATCAATAGATTGAAGGGTCATAAATTGTAGAAACGGTTAGATCCGAGATAGCGAGTGAAATATTGTGTCCTCAAAGCATTTCCTTCTCCCTCGTATCTACCGTCCATTTCCCTGTACCTGTACTAAATGAGAGCATCAGCGCTCATATGTTCGGGTGAAACGTAATATGTGGGCTGATAAGAATTAACAATGATAATGAGCGATAGCTTATAGTTGTGCTGCTATTATCAGAATGCACGATAGCGCATATGTGCAATAAATAAATATTAGCACGTAGCCCATAGCAATGAGTGATGGTTTTAACACTACAAACTTTTTTCTTAAGGTGGTGTAGATTTTTCTTGAATAATATTGGTTGACATAAAATGCACAAAAATGTATAAGTATATCAGTAATTTTGTTGTATTCACTTTGCCTAGCATTTTAATATTATTTTTATTTTTAAAATCATTAATATTTATTAGAAATTATACTACATTAAATAATATA
This sequence comes from Arma custos, assembly GCA_037127475.1. Classification (NCBI taxonomy): domain Eukaryota; kingdom Metazoa; phylum Arthropoda; class Insecta; order Hemiptera; family Pentatomidae; genus Arma; species Arma custos. The sequence goes on from CM073765.1 coordinate 29,713,563, forward strand.
AAATGTAAAAATTTCCATAATAATGGGATGTATAAAAAAAAAAGACCGTTTCTAACCAAATATTTGTATTATTATAATTTATTTAATTGTTATATGATACAATTTTTTTAAATATTTTATTTGAAAAGAAAAGACATGGCCAGGACCGGGACTCGAACCCGGGTATTTCACCTCTCCGTGGTGACGCCTCAACCATCTCGGCCACCCTGGCACGTTCCCCGGCCAGCCTTATCAATCCTTTTCACTGATACCTACCTAATATTTGAAATTTGTAGGATTATAAATTTTAAGATTATATCCTAAAGATGAGAAAAAATTCTAATTTATTTGAATTTAAAAAAAGTATTTACAATTTACATGTTTACAATAACAATGAGCAAATCAAATCTTCAGAAAAGAAAACTGACAAAATAGTTAATTTCAAGAATCAAGTGTGCTCCTTGAGCCACAAATTTCCCGAAAGAAAAACTAGCATTTCTAGTTGAACATTTAAGAATGCCAAGAAAAGGCAATGCTCAATACCGCGAATTTGGTTTGTTTGCACGAGTGTGAGACTATATGTGCTGCCCAACATAATGTAATTAGTAATTTCGGATAATTAAATAATGACACGTCCGGTGCGGCATCAAAGTTATATAGAAGAGAACCCTTGAGCTCTAGGAATTCCGGGTTAAATTTCAAAAGAACTCGACACTGGACAGAGATAGATCAGCATAATTCCGAGAGTTTCAAAACTTGAGGGTAAATAAGATCCATCGATAGACGATACTATCGATAGTGACATCGATAGGCCTGACCTGTCGGCATATCGATATTAGCAATCGACTATAGCCCAACCCTAGTATGCAGGTACCGCAGGTGTTGACCTATGGTTGTTGTCAGATTAAACAATTTATCTTCCTAAACCAGATTCGAACCTGCAAGCTTCGGCACAGCAACTCATCACTCTACACACCTACCCGCTCTCTTTGTTTATTTTCAATTTAAATGCAAATTAAATGTAAACCTAAAAATCAGTCGCAGTTCGGTTTCTCTGGAAAAGTTTCCCAACTTTTCTCTGAACATTGTTCTCAGAATAAAAACATTATGCTTATGCCGTTTATTTTTCAAGGCATAAATATCTTAAGGGGAACGGAATAGCTAAGTGTGTAGAGCGCTGAGTTGCGATGCTGAAGATTATAAGTTAAATTCCATCTCCGGCAGATAAATAATAAATCTGTTAACCTTGCAGTATTTACATACCACCTTGGGGCTTACCCAGCCTCTATAACTAGGGAGAAAATGGCGATTGAGCGTGATCTGAGGCAAATAACCTTCATGCACAACTGTTATAGAAACAGTACAGCCCCTAACTTCCAATCAACCTAAGACTCTCTCATGGTACAATTTCTAAGGACCTTGCGCATGTATATAAATAAAATCCAAGCATTTTTTGTTGATATAATATTCGGTTTGCAAAGTATTATTAATAAGATTAAAAAGGTAGATGGGATTTTAGATAACTTTAGTGCTAAACCCGGGTTCAATTAGACGCAGATAAAGCCAGCATTTCCTTTGTGAAATTTCCACTTTGAAATTTATACTGTGGTGTTACGTTGCCCTCAGATATGATTCTCAAAGATGTCAGAGTCGTTGTATTTAATTGTTATCTCATTCATACTTTATTTTAAAGTATTATTTAAATTTTAGAGATCGGAGTGGTTCAGTGGTAGAGCACTGAGTTGCCATGCCGGAAAACCTGGTTCAAATCAAGTTGCAGGCAAGTCTTTTATTTAGTTTGTTTGCAGCAGAAGAAGGATCATATGGGAACTAGGACCCTCCTGGGGCTCACCCAGCCTCCATAAAATGTTATAAAAATAAGGGGGGGAAATCTGGCGGTTGAACGTGATCTAGGACGTCACCTACTTGCCGTACCATTGTCCATGAAATAGTACAGTCTCTGCCATGTACTGAACCCCAGACCCGTTCACGGGTTTTAGTGATAGATGTTATTTTTTTTACTTTAAACGATATTAAAAAAAAAATATTTTTTAAACAAGTAGAATTTGCGATTTCTTCTTAGCGTCTGTAAGAGCTAGATCATAATTATTAACTATGTTAGGCAAGGGAGTAAAAAATCCTCGGTTATGTCGACCTTCAAAAGAAACGTAAAATGGGTTAGAGGGTCCCGAACCTGTACGATATCAGTACTAATTAAAGATCCCTATCCTTATTGTGGATAGACAGAATTTAGGAATCCCAATGTTGCATCGTCCGATTAGCCATAGCAGCATTAAGTTAAATAAACAAACAAACTAAGTTAGACAAATATACTACAAATATTGTACAAATTTGTAAAATACACTTAAAAATTCTTTTGTCTACAGACAGGTTTCTTAATAAAGTTAATATTAGTACCCTGAATATCCGAATTTAGAATTATCTAATTAAACAATTAATTACAATGTAAGTCGTTGTTTGTTGTAGGTTCATTTAATTTGATTTTGCAATTTGACATGAAGTTAACGTTTTGTGCAATAGTAAGCGGACGATGCAACAGTGGGAGCCCAAAATATTGCCTATCCAAGAATATTTAAGATAGTGATCATTAATGAATATCTGACATAAAAGAGGCTCGGGACCCCCAGTTTACATCCCTTCCGAAGGACCGCATTACCAATGAATTTTTACGCTACAAAGCCGCTATTTTGGGTATAGTAGGTTGTTATACAAACCACTACACCCCAGGTAACCCCCATTATATAAGTAATTAATTATTTCTACATTATCGAATATACAATACCTTTTATGTTCTTGATTTTTTAGTTAAGGAAAATGAAACGCCACGAGCTGTAATTATAAGTCTGTGGATATGGCTTTTTCAATGTGTTCTAATTTCATCTCCGTCTTAATTATTTTATTTATTAGTTTTATTCTTTTCATATTGTATAACAAAATATCTTTTTGAGGAAGAAAACGGTCCGAGGTCAATATATTTCTCCCAGATAAGGAGAAATGTCTATTAAGTAGCTAACGTTTCGTGCGATTAGAGCTTGTGACGGACCTATATCGGGCACCATCCCCTCCAGCGACAGTCCTTAAGAAGACCTTCAAAGTAGGTCGAAACTTTGGATACTTAATAAAAATTTATCCTTATCTAAGAGAAATTTATTGAACTCTACCCAGACCATTTTCTTCCACATATATTATCAAGGTCAACTAGTATCATTCTAGAAAAATATCTTACTAATATTATAAATGTGAAAGTTTGTATGTTTGTCTCTCTTTCACGCAAAAACTACTAAACGGATTTGGATGAATCTTTATAGTAATATAGTTTTTACATCAGAAAAACACATAGGCTATAGCAAGCGCGGATTTATGGGAGGGTGCAAGGGGGCACGTGCCCCCCCGACAGTATTTTAGGTACTGTGGAGGATCCATTATTGTACATAATTAAAGGCAAATCACATGATCATGGTTGTTAAAATAACAGAAAGAACATGAGTGAAACTATTTGTGTTGATATCCTACTAATCTTACTAATATTATAAATGTGAAAGTTTGTATGTTTGTCTCTTTCACGCAAAAACTACTGAACGGATTTGGATGAAACTTTACAGTAATATTGGTTATACATCAGAATAACATAGGCTACAGCAAGAGTGGATTTTTGGGGAAGCACGGGAACACATGCCCCCCCGACTGTTTTTTAGGTACTGTGGAGAATCCATTATAGTACATAATTAAAGGCAAATCATGAACCTTGCATCTTGAAAATTGTAGATAGGTTCTTTTTATAGTTTAAGAAAGAAATTTGGATAATTCCACCCCAAGGGGAAACCCTTTAATTTAATAAGTGTTCAAAGATTGTATTTAATCCGTAACGAGTAACTTATATTTTAAAAAATAATTAAATTATTTATTAAAAGTGATCTTTCACGAAACTTTATGTGGCAGATCAAATTCCACGTGATCGAAGCCGCGGGCATAAGCTAGTATTTTTATATTTTATTATTGCATTGAAAACCAATTTTTTTATTTGTTATATTCATTATTACGCAGCTAGTAGCTGAAAGCGTTCGCAGCGATATAGCAGTTTTTAAAGACAGTGAAAATCCTTAGTTATGCCGTCATTCGTAAGGGACGTTAAATGGGTGTCGAGAGCCAGTATAATGTATAATGTTAAAAATCCTGATTAAAACTGTATAGGCCAAATTTAGGAGCTCCCACTGTAGCATCGTCCGATTAGTCATAGCGTCATAAATTGGCGTTAAATGAATAAACAAACAATTTAAAAATAAGAGAATTGGTAATATTCACAGTAAACAAATTAGTTATGTAGAAAAGTAGAAATTGTTAATTTTATATATATATATACAGTTATATTTACAGTGACATTTATCTCTGTTGATAAAGATAAATTGTATTTAAAAATGTAATGGAAACTAACGACTGTGGCATTATAAGACTTGGCTGTGTGGGAATGAGTGGGAGAGAGATGACAATAAAAAAGTACTTGGCAGAACTATTTATTACCTTTCAGCTAAAATGGGTTGCTACTCGACAACGTTGCCCGTTTACGAGTTTAATGTCCATTATCGTTAGTACAAAGTGTTCTTACTTTTTTTTTTTACTGTTTAGTAAAATTATTATTATATTATAAATTAATTTCCTATTGTCTTATTAAACTATTATTTTATTAAAAGATGAAATATTAAAATATCTTATGGGAGCAGAATTGCTCAGTGTTTTGAGTTGAGAGGTGCTAAGCTAAAGGTTCCGGGTTCAAATCCGTCAGTGGCAAATTATTTCATGTGTTAACAGCCACGGAGGAGCGGAGTGGCTCAGTGGTAGAGCACCGAGTTGCCATTTCCTTGTTCAAATCCCGCTGCAAGGATCATATAGAATCTAGGACCTCCTTGGGCTCACCCAGCCTCTATAAAATATTATAAAAATAGGTTACCAAAAATAAGAGGGGGAAATCTGTCGGTTGAGCCTGACCTAGGACAAGTCACCTTGCAGAACCGTTGTCCATGAAACAGTACAGTCTCTACCTTGTACCGAACCCCATTCCCTTCACAGGTTGTTTTTTTTAATAATTATAATTATCATTGATCGATAGGATCTATGTATTTTTTTAAATTTTCACAATGACATCATGTCAATAATATTTATTTTTATCGATTAATCGTTTTACTGACGGTTACTTATACATATTTAAACCATAAAAGAAAAGTATTAAATTGTAAGTGGTTCAAAACAACCCTAATGAAATGGGTGTAACTTTATTAGTGAAGAATAATTCCACATTGATAAAGTAATGCGATCTGTCAACTACCAAGAGTTACAAAAAATGTTAAATATTCATGAATAATTTTTAGTAAAACCTGTTTTCTTAATCAAACTAATGCGTTTTAATTTATTCTTTAAGGAAAAATTAAATAGTTTACAAATGAAGTCTATTTCAGCAATAAAATGGGTACCCTTAGGAGAAAACCTGAAGATTGAGCGTGAACTCGATCAAAATAATTCCCTGTACAATTGTTGCTCTTGAAATAGTCTCGCCCAAGTACCCTAGCCTATGAAGTAACCTTCATGGGCTGTAGAGGTAAATTTGTTTGTTTATTTATTACCTTAGAATAGAATGTAATTAATAAATAAAGACAAGTATTTAACCCCGAATTAGACGCAGCTTTGAGATATGATTGAAACATGATAAAAGCAACAATTTTGTTTGAAAAAACAAATCAGTACCAAGCAAGAAGGGTCTTAGTACATTGTAAAGATTATAGTGCTAACAAGACAACGGTTTTGCAGGGCGGTGATTTGTCAGAGATCACTCACAACCATCAGCTTTCCCCCCAATTAAGGGTACTCAATTTATAGAGATTGGGTGAATCCCTAGAAGAATCTGTATATTACTCAAGATCCATCAGTGGATGTTAGCAGGTAAAATAATGTAACTGCAACAGCTGGATTTGAACCCGAAACCCTCATCATGGTAACTCAGCAGTCTACACAACGAGCTAACCCGCTGTATTTTTTTTAGAAACTGTAATAAAATATAAAAATAAATTTTGTTTCATAATTTGAGAAGAATACTAGATTAGAGCAGATAAATTCCAATTAATAACAATGTACTTAATTCAAGAAATAATAAAAGAAAAATCACCCATTTCGTAAGTGAATTCTCATAAATAAGATCATTGCACATTTATTTTAAAAATAGTTAGATAATATAAAATCGTTATTTTGCTTTCAATAATAAATAACAGAATATAATGCAAAGAAAATTTTTAAAAAGTAAGTTTTTAGATTTTTTTGTGCATAGTAAAGCCAATGACAAATATTGTTTTCCTGAACCTTACAGATTTCATTAGTTCAAGAAAAATCTTATTTCAACGACTAGTTTATTCAGAACAACTGATAATTGCACATTACTGTTATTGCACACAGTGTGTAGTGATCAGAAATCAATTGCACACACGGTGTGCAATCGGTCTCGAATGGGTTAAGAATATCTAATACATTTATTTCCAACTTTTATTTTCTCTTATTTATACATAAATCTTTTTATTTAATTGTTTATTATTTTTTATTTAGTTTTATTAATTTTTTTTATTTACTTTTATTTTATTCCGGTTTTATAAAAAAATATTACTAAAAACCAAACTAAACTAAGGCGTCGATGACCAATCGATTTTACGCTTCAAATTCAAAACAACCATCTAGTTTGTAAGAGAGAGTGGTCTCTAAGTTAGATGTAGTACATATTCAATAAATTATAATGAAAGTCAATAGCATTAAGTCTACTAGTTACTTCATAACTCCATAAATCTATATATTGGTTAATAGTCGTCCGGTTGTTAACCACGCCTAAACCAATAAATCATTACATCTTCCTCACTTGAGCTTTGTAACTGAAATGGTGAAAATTGTTTAACCACAAAATTTTTATCGCTTATGTCGCACCGATTTATCGACTGTTATTGAACCTTCCTAGTGATAAATCTATACGATATTTAGCTTATACATCGCCTTTGTGTCAACGCCGCCTATCAGTCTTTCATGAAATTAAATCCCTCTTTTAACTATGGGAAAGTTACTAAGTTGAAAATACGGCCCAGATTAGCGGACTAACTGATTGTTATTAATAGTAGCTAAATCCTCAGGCTTAAATAGGACATTGTAACAGTTCATTAAGTCCGGACTGGCGGACGCGAGGAGGAAATTAAACTATGACCAAATTAATGAACACTCCGTTACAGCCACGAGCGAGGACCGCCGAATGTCTATATAACTGTCAATGATTACACTACCAATGTTGTTTTATCATTATATTAAATCTATAAACAATTTATATACATATTAAACGGAGTAAATAAAAATAATGATCAACATTTTTCATGCACGACGGTTGAGCAGGAAGGTGATTTGTTCTAGATCACGCTCAACCTCCAGATTTTCCCCCTTCCTTATTTAGGGTACCCACTTATAGAAGCTGGATGAGCCCCGGGAGGGTTCTAGATTCCATATGATCCATCTCCACCCGCTAATAGACCAAATAAAAGTCTTATCAGCAGCGGGGTTCGAAGATTTTTCGGCACTGGAACATTTTATAAGATCCAGGGTCCAGTGAATAAATTAAACAAGATAAGTCAGACTTATTTTATTTGTGTCTACGATTTGACCAAATTTTATTTATTATTTCTTCATAAAGATAAAAAATAAAACCTCATATCAACGATGATGATCGGAAATCAAATTGTACAATTTATAAAACGGGTACAACCCTAGTCAAATTTTTTTTGTTAATGTAATATTTTGAGAATCAAGTGAAGCTGGTGTTTTAACAGTACATTTTAATTTTATTTATATTAAGTAAAAGTATACTATGAAAAGCTGTATATATATACAGGCAGGTTGGTAGATATATAATTGTTTTAAAAGATTAAAAAAACTGTACCACTGCAACCGGTGAACGGGTCTGGAGTTCAGTACATGGTAGAGACTGTACTGTTGGACAATAGTTTTGCAGGGAGGTCATATATCCCAGATATCGCTCAACCGCCAAATTTTTCCTTCTTACCCACATTACAGAAGCTGGGTGAGCCTCAGGTGGGTCCTAGATTTAATAGTTTAAACGATTATTTTATTTTTATTATCATTATCGCAATTCTATTTTTTCCAAATGGAGGCCAGGATCTTCTGTACCCTCCCTTGTGCTTTTCAATATCAGACCATTCGAGATAATGGCTATTGGAGTTATGAGTACTTTCTCCAATTATTATTTTTAATTATTGTTTTTATTAGATTGAATAGCTGCTTAGCGCTATTACTTATTGGATAAAATTGGAAGATTGTAATATCTCAATAAAAAAAATTTAAAAATAGATTAAATCGACTAAGAAAAATATACATCATTAAACTTAATACAAAATACTCAGTATCTCAATGAGTGAGTACTTATATTTTTAAATCGTCCCACGAGGGGGTTTAAATAGGTAATAAGAACTGAACTCCACAAAAGGATTTTTATGTAAATTTTAGTTCATTTCGAAAATTGAAAAGGAAATTTTATAACTATTATTTAAATTCTAGAAATCCGAGTTCTACTTACAATTATATCTATTCCGGGCAATATTCGATAAGTACATTTCACGTTTATAGAATATCAAAGGTATAAGATTCCTCCGTCAGAACTAAATGAGCGAAATAGGATCTTAGATATCTTTTACATGAACAGAGATCTTTTGAACATCAACATAAATGGCTGGGAAGAAACTCAAGGTTTTTCTTTATAATTGCCACTCGAAGGACGGCTCAAACTGCGTCACATTATATCCTTGTTGTTGTCAAAGCAACAAAGGGAATTTCTCACAAATTAAGATAACAATTGTGAAATGACACTGTGAGAATCTGTATTATAGATTCCTCTGCCAATATTTAAAAGTTCAACTAAGTTATCAAAAGGGAAATATCATATTAATGTAAAGAACAAACCTTATTAAATATATCACTACAAGCCATGAATGGTATTGGGTCGATTACGTGATAGAGACTGTATTGTTTCTTAGACAACGATTGTGCAAGGGCGATTTGTATCACGAATTTGTCCGATTTGTATCACGCTCATCCGACTATCGGTACTCACTTTATAGAGGCTGTGTGAGCCTCAGGAGGGTCTCTTGATCCGGATTTGAACCCGGTTGTGCAACTTACAGTAACAAACGATACATATATAATTTACGAAATAACACTGAGATAAGTATAAACGTATTTTACATAAAACTCCAGGGTTTCTTAGGGAAAAAACTAACGATTGAGTGACAAGTTTTTTCTCTGCCGTGTTCGAATCAGGCTTTGGAAGAAGTAATTAATCAATTTTATATCATCAATTTTATATTCTAGATAGTCAAAATATCTAGAATGATAATCAAACTAGTAAGTTTTCTATAGACTGTAAGTTATGTAATACGGGAGAGGTCATGAAATATGTTCATGAGGATCATAATACAACATCATGATAACATATTTAACATTAGACAGTTAATGGGTGACTAGTAAGAGAAGCGACATTAATAATCATAAATCTAAAGGAATCAAATTCGGGTCCATAGTGGGAATCGAAAATATATCTACAGCCCCGGTGAGCAACTGGTTAAGTCTAATTTTTCCAAAATGAGTTTCTTGCAATTAAGTAATCGGAATCGAGTTATTTTCGTAGTGAATAAGGGGCTAAGTAAGGCACTGGCTTGAAAAGGAGTTATTGTTTATATTACAACTCCATTTAAAGCCAAAAACTACGAGAATGATACGATTCCGGTTATCTGAAAGCAGTTAACTCTCTCTGGATAAAATCCGACTTAAACACTTACTCACCGGAGCTTCGGATATAAAAATGGCAAAGTAAATTTTCATTTTTAGGTTGCTTAAATCTTATAAAAAAATAAATAATAATACAATAAAAACAACTTTCGATGTAAGTATATGAAATAAGTATAGAAGAAATACTCGGTTCTGAAAATTACTGAAGCTGCAAAAACGTAAACGAACATTCAGGAGTTAATTAATTATTCATTAATAATAAAACTATTAGAAAAAAAATTGAGGTTTCATATTATTGGTGAACATTATTTTCGATTCTTAGGGTCCTTAAAGATGGGAGATATTGAATGGAAAGTCAAAAATTGGGTTCGTCGCTTCCAAAACACGAATGAGTTTAAAATAGAAGAAAAGAAATGCAATATCGGGCCAACTCGTCCAGACTATCAATAATCCCATGGTTCTGTTCTTTATCTTCTGCTTTTTACGATGAGTTCGAGTAATTATTCTTACTATGTTTTAAGAAAATATCAGTTTACTTTAACAACAAACAAGAAATTACTATATTGAGCCAGACAATAATTAAATACAAAATAATAATCGTTCTGGGAAAATTGGTATATGACCTTACATTACATTTGGAAGTGCTCAAAATTGTTTATGCATTTCAATAATTTTAACGATTATTTTATAATAATATAATTTTATAATAATATAATTCGCTAAATGCTAATTGTTAAAAACCTAACGTTTGCCCATATTTCTAAATTGATTAAAATACATTTGAATATTTCGACACATGTAAAAATAGACTTATGCCACTTTAAAAAAAATAGTCCATATAATAGAGATATTTTTTTGTCATTTGAAGGAGAGTCCAATAAAATGAGGCAAATTGAAATAATTTCCAATAATTAAGTTTGAAATAGACCATGAAAAAATATTATAATTAGTTTCATATTGAATGATAGTTGTTGACCTTGATAATATGTGTGGAAGAAAGTGGTCCGGGCAGAGGTCACAATGAATTTCTCGTAGAATTGGAGAAAAACTTTATTGATTAGCCAACGTTTCGACCTACTTGGTAGGTCTTCTTCAGGGCTGTGGGGGAGGGGCTGGGGGGTTAGGTCCACACTAGCTTGAAACACAGACTGACAAGTGACAAGAGGTAGAGAGAGAAAGACTTAAATATGAATAAAAGAAATGAAAATATACTAGAGCCGGAAGACATCAAGACGTGGCTGAGGCGGAAAACTAACTTAGAGTGGGAAAACATGTGGAAATCCGAGACGACTAGAAATAAGCTGCGAGCCATTAAGGACACTACCAAAAAATGGAGCAGCTCTGAACGTGGAAACAGAAGAGAAGAAGTGGTGCTAACCCGAATGAGAATAGGGCATACGAACTTAACCCATGTTTACCTCATTAACAGGGAACCACCGCCGAAGTGCCCTACCTGTGATATTCAACTCACCGTACAGCACATCATAGAAGAATGCTCTTCCTACCTAATTTATTTCAATTCCAAAGAGCTGCCAAGGCGACTGATTCAATCTCTTGGAAACAACCCCTCAAACGCAGAGAAACTTATTGCAATTTTAAGAGAAACTGACCTATACACCACAATTTAATGCATAATCTACAGTCCTAGAATTAGATTATGTCCAATCAAGAAATCCTATTAAAACCGATTTATTCTAGTGAGTAGAATAAATGTACATAATATTATTAGTTACCAAAATTGTCTCCAAATATATAAGCGTTTGAAAGGTTTTGTGTATGTGTTTGACTTAGAAACATATTTATTTAAAACATCTGACTATATCTAGTTATAATTAGTTAATTATAAGACATCTAATCTAATCTATTGGCTGTGTATGTAATGTCGGAGAACACTGAAAACATTGTATAACTCCTCATAATAAATGCAAGGAAAAAAAAAATAAAAGATAGGAAAAAAAAGAAAAAATGGAGGGATAAAAAATAAAGGAAAAAAAAATGCAGTTCTCCAATACAAAGATTATTCCCTATTATTATTATATAGTATTCTATATACATTACTGTACAAATAATAATCAGTATCATTCCGCACAGTAATCACTTCAAAAGCAAGGGCGTAATAACCCCGCTGTTGATCGCCCCACAACCTCATCCTAATCCTAATCCTGAATAAAAGAAATTTAGATTTTCAGATTTTTTGTTAAAAGTGCGATTCTTATGTTTTCCTATAATAATAATTTCGTTTCATAGAGGTTTTACAGCCTGGCATGTGACCTTAGGATTTTTTAGGGGAGTAAAAATCATTAGTTATACCGTCCTTCGGAAGGGACGTAAAATAGGGGGTCCCGAGCCTGTGCGATGTCAGATACTCTTTAAAAATCCCTATCCTAATTAAACCTGGATAGAAAAAAATTAGGATTCCCACTGTAGCATCGTCCGATTAGCCGGAGCAGTCTAAAGTGATGTTTAATGAATAAACAAAGAACAAAATGTTCTAAGCTGATACTATTCTAGACCTATATCATGATATTTAAATAGTATTACAAATATTAATTTTCCAATTTATTTTATTTTTATCAAAAAAACATTCAATAGAATTGTCATATTTCCTGTCTAAAACTTTTATTTTATTTTTAGTACTATCAGAACACGTGACGAGAAGTTTAATAAAGACGTTTTTATTACAGCACACTCAACCCCAGGCCCTCCACGGGTTGTAGAGGTACAGGTATGTAAACTAAATATTCAAAACAATTGTAAAACTTTTCATCAAAAATAACTTTTATTTCATTTTTATTGTTATGATAACACGTGAGTAAAAACGTTTTTATTGAGGTTTTCACGACGTAGTAATATTCAGACACTACAACAGAACTACATAATGAAAAGGGTTTCCATTGACATCGGAATGGCCATGAATAACTCATCCAGTTCGCTGAAGTTCCGACAGATCTCTCTGGCAAGTGTTCGTATTGATCATGAAGGCCCAAAGACACTGTGCGCGAAACCTAGCGGATGTTTTAGAAACTAAGTTAGGAGCTTAGTATCGAGTCTGACCTAAAGGAGGCGCCACAAGTTTAGTGACTTATGACGAGATAATTAAAAAACTCATTAAATTCCGATGGCAAGTCATTGCACATCAAAAATGTGGTATCTGTTCCGCAGGTTGTCGCTTCGAGGTGAGTTACAATAAGTTTTAACTGTTTATTCGTTTCATTATTAATATTTTCTCAAAATACAAGTATATATAAGGAAAAGAGAATGCAATTATGTGTAATGAGTAGATTTTTATAATCATTTCATCAAGAAATGTTTAAACTAACATTTCAAGTATATATGATATATGTTTGTTGAAAAGCGTTATTTCTAGATGGAATGAATACCCGAAATATAAACGTTTCCCATAATTAGATTCTCTCGACGAAAGCTCATGATACCTTTTATTTTGGGAAAATATTAAATGGGAACCGAATGAAAAGTTAAAATTTGTTGACAGCCTGCGGAATAATTACAAAAAAAAAAAAACTATGATCAATATTTGATTTCTAGTATAAAAATGTATGTAATGTATGTATGTAAACATTTATTTGTACAAGCCCTACTCTTTATTTTCCCTCTACATTACATAGTTATAAAAATATTAAATTATGGTGATCAGACCTCCTGCTCAAAAGAGATATTTATTAAATATTAATGTTAGTAAAAACCTATGATCAATATTTGGTATACAATAAATAATGGAATGTACTTTTTTTACAAATGCTGCTTTCTATTCACTCACTATACGTAACATGAGTAAAAACGTAATTAAAAAAAGGTGCCCAGACATCTCATAAAGAAAAATATGTTTTTTTATTAATCTATTATCATTTTTTTTTAAAAATCTATGACCTATATTTGATTAATTGTAAACAAATGAAATTTTTTTTTTCATAAATCCTACTTTCTATCAACTCATTTTACATTAAATAATAATATCGTGGAGTTAAATATAAAATAAATGTTGGGTGAAGCAGAAATAAATTTACGATCTATGTACCTATTTCTTTTTTTCATTTAACGTCACTTTTTGCTGCTATGGCTAATCGGAAGATGCTACATTGGGAGCTCTAAATTTTTCCTATCCAGATTTAATTATGATAGGGATTTTTAACGAGTACCTGATATCGTACAGGCTCGGGACTCCCATTTAACGTACCTTCCAAAGGGCGGCGTAACTAAGAATTTTTTACTCACTTTAAAAAATCCTGGGGCCACCTGCCGGGCCATGATCCCGCGAGTTTGGGCCTAGAAGTTCGTTACGCTGACCACTAGACACACAGAATCACAGGTCGCCCCACGATCTATCTAAATTTTGGAGTAACACTGTTTATCAAAATTATAGCACATGAAACAAATATATCAGCATAAAAAACAATAAATAAAATCTTGATGGTTTAAAAAAATATCTTTCTGAAAGTTATAAACCAAAAGTAATAAATAAGTACGGATATAATAAGCCCGCAAGGGGTAACTGTTGCTTGCCGTTACTTGGAGAATAATTACCCCACGCGTTACCACAGTTCAGTACACCATGCATACACACAAGAACATTAAACTAAACACATACTCTTACAGTACGCACCCTAGGGCAACCTTCCCTGTGAGTTGCTCTTACTAGGAAGAGGTATGCTCAGTTACTTTAGGGGCAGCCCCCGACTGATCTAGGATAGGACAAGCCGATACCCTGTCCATCCGAATCTTCAAAATCAAAAGTAGCGGAAAATGCACCAACGGGCAGCTTTTACGGAATTCGAAACCACCAAAAAAGGGTGGAAGAGCGGCAGAGCCGGAGAAGGCTCTGCAGAATTCCTCCTCACACTGCTTAGGCAGTAAAGAGGATTCATTGTGATGATGATGATGATGATGACGGATATAATAAGTACTGTTTTTTTAAAATTGCTATAAACGTTTCATTTTTCCTTTTACGTCATTAATGACAGAGATGTAGAAGATATAATGAATAAATAAATACATAAAACCATTAATAGCACACCATTTCTTAAAGAAACGATAATATGGAGTTACCAAGGATCATCCAGATACTAATGCTAAACTAGAAAAAATCGGCCAAGAAGTTTTGGAGAAAATGTTGGTACCTCAAAGATTAAGCTGATGAAGAAAAAAAAAAACCTGTTCCACTACCACTCGTGAATGGGACTGGGGCTCAGTACATGGTAGAGACTGTACTGTTTCATGAACAACGGTTCTGCTAGGAGGTGACTTGTCCTAGGTCACACTCAACAGCCAGAATTTTCCCGCTTATTTTGGGTACCCTATTTTTATAATATTTAATAGAGGCCCCAGGAGGATCCTAGATCCTATATGGTCCATCTCCGGCTGTAAAAAGACTAAATAAAAGGCATGCCACAGCGGGATTTGAACCAGGATTTCCGGAATGGCAACTAAGTGCTCTACCGGTGAGCCACTCTGCTCCTGGCTTAAGCTAATGATTTAACTGAAATACAGAAACCTTTGTTATTTATTTTCTGTTGTATAAGCTCAAGCCTTAAAACCACCTCTAACAGTAGTCAAATCGTTGTATCAAGGTATTATACCGAAATTGGCACTACTAAAAGTGAAAGCGAATACATGAGAAAACTAAGCAACAGTGGAAATTTCCAGTTTTCAAGGATCATTCCTCTTAGATGCCAAATAGTGAGGAAGTCACTTCTTTCCCACCTAAGTAGGCTGCAAAACGCAATAGTTTAGAAAAACACAATAAAAATGTTTAAATAAACACAGCAAACCCATATTATAACATAATACCTGTAAAACATTTTCTAATATTACCTATTTTATCGAATAAATGAATCAAAGTACTGAGTATAAGGAAGAAGGTATTCATTACTTGGATGTGAAAAGATACAAAAAAAGAAAAAGAAAAAAAAGAAAGAATGAAAGAAATTGGTCTCAAGAAAAATGGAGAAATCTCGATTACTGAAAATTTTTAGAAATCGATTGGTTGACAGATATTAGTCAATATTTTACGGAAAATTAGTAAGAATAGCCGTCATCTAGAACTCTCGACGACATAATCATTAAAACAAATAATGTATGAAATAAATCGAAGTATCTAAAACTTTTGACTTCCCCCCCCAAAAAAAACACGTACCACTACAACCGTGAACGGGTCTGGGGCTCAATACACGTTAGAGACTGTACTGGTTCAAGAACAACGGTTCCGGAAGGAGGTGACATGTCCTATGTCCCCCTTATTTAGGGTACCCTATTTTTTATAATATTTTATAGAGGCTGGGTGAGCCCCAGGAGGGTGCTAGATCCTATAGGATCCATCTCCGGCTGCAAACAGACTAAATAAAAGTCTTGGTCGGAGCGGGATTTGAACCAGGATTTCCGGCATCGCATCTCAGTGCTCTACCACTGAGCCAATCCACTCCGCTGGCTTCCCAAGCACTTCACTAAGTCGGATAATTTACCAAATCTACTTATTTTTTTTTCATTATGCTCTCAGATTGAAGAAAACACCTTGGAAGACTACACCGATAGTACACCTCAATAAAAAAGCTGTCATTGTCGATATCTCCAAATACGCAAAAGACTACTCAAATACAACCATTCATAATCTGATTCCAGTGTCAGCTAACTAATACAAACATTTACAATTGTCAGAAAGAAACCCATTGCAAAATACCCTAAAATTATTTAAACAAAAAAGAACCATTCCTGAGATCCAATATCTTTAGTGAAAAAATGAAATCGAGAAAAATATATGAAAAATAGTCAAACTAGTAAATAACTGTTCCTGATAATAGTAATCATTTTGTTGGATAAAGAAAAAAAAAGCCAGATTTTTCATTAAGGCCATTTAACATCGGAGTTAATTATAAACACATGTAGTGAGAGTGGTTAACTTTCTGGTTAATTTTATCTAATTTAAATCATATAATAAGTTTATTTTAAGATAGACATAATTCAGATAATGGAGAGGCATTTTTGCCTGTGTTGTAGTAGTTGTCATAACAAGATTGCGGATTCGCAACCCGGCTCTATGATTATTTAAAGGGAGTAAAATATCATTGTTTATCCAGTCCTTCGGAAGGTACATAAAAATTGTGGCCTTAGCCTGTGCGGTTTAATTATAATTGAGCAAATTAAGACCTCTACCCTAATTATACCAGTATAACTGAAATTCTGGATTTATATAAAGATACAAATTTAAAATTCTACTAGAAATTTAAGTATTTATTTTTTAAATATATTTATTGAAATTTACAACTGTATACAGAATACATCAAGTAAATATAATGAAAGATAAATCATATCCAGATACAAAGGCAAGTAGAGAAACTACCCAGTGGTAGTACTCAAATAATAAGTTCAGCTTAGAAGGTCACGAGGCCATCTTCTTTTCAGACGCTTCGGAGGATTATCTGGAATTGAAGAGGTCGCGAGGTTTGAAAATAGTGGGTTTGAGTGGAAATGAAGTTTTTCATGAAAAGATTAATATCGGATTCGGGTCAAATCAGCAATAAACGGGACATTAAGGTCATTATGGACTACTTTCTTCGTAACAAAATAAGGAGCATTGAGGATTTTACGAAGGATTTTGGATTGCAAGGATTGAATACAAGAGGAATTCGATGGCTTAGTGGAGCCCCAAAGCTCTACTCCGTAAGTCCAAATTGGTCTAATGATTGTCATGTATTAGTCTTTTGTAATTAATTGGGAGCTCAGAGAGTTTGTCTAGTAAATGTTAAAGTAGCCTGAAATGGCGAGCTTTATTTTCGTTTCAGTCTAGTATGAGAATTTCAAGTTAAGCGTTTGTCAAGGTGTAGTCCTGAGTATCGGACCTGTTCTACAGGAATCAGAGGGATGTTATTAAACGATACAGGAGGGCAAGGAGTCGTTGGTTTACGACGGAGGAAAAAAATAATTTAAATACTAAGGGAAAGAAATCAAATAAAGAATATTTCAAGATTACTTATAATTAAGTAAATTTGTATACCTTAGCATTTTTTTTGGCACTGGAATATTTTGTTTCTAAAATTTCTGTTTTTCAGGAGACTATTTGAAATTTGATCAAAACTTTTGAAGCATAAAACATAAAAAAGAGAAATTTTTCTGTTACGTTAGTGAAGGATCGAACGATAAATAAAAATGAAAATTGATTTTTTACACTTATTTTTTGTTTCGGGTAGTGTTTGTTCTATTAAACACGAATAGTAAAAAAAAATAAAATACAAAAAAGCATTCTAGTTTTGGAGAGCTTCGGAATTGCAAATGAATCGTTTAGAATTCCGGGTTTTATGCAAAATTCGTTCTGACTCTGGAACGAATATTCTTCTTTAAATTATGGCGTACTTAAAGTGACATGCCACTAAATCATGGAGGCAACAGATCGGCGACTCTAGCGCGTCCTAGCGGAAGGGAAGGGAACTAACAGACGCTACTAGTCAGTTCTGCAATGCACCAACAGGTGCGCTGAAAACCTTTGACGTCATCTGTGAAATCGATATTTTGAATAACAGATAGCGGTAATTGTCCTATAGGACCAAGGGATTAAATGAGGCGGAAACGATTCGATACCTGCCAATAAACGTGAGGAATGGCAAATACAGTTCATTCTGAATGTGACATTTCAATTTATGAATGGCGATGAATGATGAACGAAACTTCATACAAGAAGAGGAAAATAATTGCAATTAATCAAATGTTATTTTGTTTTAACGCCACTTTATGCTGCTCGGAAGATATAAGTCCTAAATTTTGCCTATCCAAGTATAACTAGGATCTTTAACGAGTACCCATGTTACGTCATATCTAAAGGACGCCATGAGTAAGGATTTTCAACTTTAAAAAACCTGACGTCACCTACCAGGCTGAGAACCTGCGATTTTGGGTGTAGTAGATTGTTCTGTTACTCATAACACCACAGTTGATGCCTAAGAATGTTCATTTCCAATTCTAATAAGTATTTACTAATTGAAATCATTAGTATTTTTTTAATCACTTCATGATAGATTATTGTATTCGATTTAACACAGGTAAAAAATGGAACTATCGCTATTTAAAACAAATATTTTAAACTAAATTAACAAGTATTGAGTAGCATACATAAATGACCTCTTAATTGTCATATGTATGTTTATTGTTTATGACAGAACCTCTGTAATGAAGCTAGAAAATATGTACAAATATTCTAACAAAATTAAAGATTTAAAGATTCAAGATCTTTATGGATTTAGATTAGTTATTACCCATCTTAATCAATGCAAAATTTTTATTTTACAGAAAATTGAAATACTAATTTGATAAGGCTTAAGGCTATTCTAACATTATTATTTAGCTTTAACCACGTTATAAGGTTCAGTGATATTTATTAATGTTATTTATACATTAAGCCATAATTTCCAATTTAATTCACCATTTTTACAAAATAAAGAATATTTCTGAAGGCGATTAGACGTGTGATTAATATATTTAATTATTTTTGTTACGGAATCATTCCAATCCACAATTCCAAACAAAGAACTGTGTGGCTACAACCCTTGAAGGACCTTGGTTTCAGTACATAGAAGAGACTGTTATATTTCTAAACTAACAGTTGTACAGAGAAGTGATTTGCCCAAGAACACAATCAACCGACAGGTTTATTCCAGGTAGGACATCCATTTCATTGAAGGTTAGTCCCATAAGGGTCTGCAGGTCCTACAGAGTTTATCTATGACTGTTAACAGATTAATTTTATCTCCCACATTCGGATTTTAACAATTCAGCACAGCAACACAACACTCTACACACTGAGCTAATCAGATCCCGACAAAAAAAGAAGAAAATACTAAAATATGAATAAGGAAACGCCCAAAATCAGTGGATTTAATTTTTAATATACTTAATTTTTTTACTATATGAATATAAAAAAACTGTACCACCAAAATCCGTGAATGGTCTGTGGTTCAGTAAACAGTAAAGGCTATTTCTTGGATAACGGTTGTTCAGGGAGGTGATTTATCCGAGATCACGATCAACCGCCATGTTTTACCCACATTAA
Source organism: Arma custos (assembly GCA_037127475.1). Classification (NCBI taxonomy): domain Eukaryota; kingdom Metazoa; phylum Arthropoda; class Insecta; order Hemiptera; family Pentatomidae; genus Arma; species Arma custos. The sequence goes on from CM073765.1 coordinate 29,733,424, forward strand.
AGAGGCTGGGTGAGCCCCAGGAAGGGTTCTAGATCTCACAGGATCCATCCCTATCTGTTAGGAGGTAATATAATTTATCTGCCACACTCGGATTTGCCAAGTAATCTCGGCAGTGCAATTTACAGTAACAAACAATACGTACATAGTCTGCGAAATAACACTGGGATAAGTATAAACTTATTTTACATTAAAAGCCAGACTTTCTTTGGGACCTGAGTAAGTTACATAGCTTGTTTCGTTTGACAGTAAGTTATCTATTTGGTTAACTGAAATCGATTTATTGGTTTTGAGCCTTATTATTATAATGTAAATACGAATATATAAATGATTACAATTATATATTTACCTTAAGTGCCAGTATTAAAAACTCGAGGTATCACGTATTCTCTGTTAGGAAAGGCATAAATTGAGAAATCAGTTATGTTTGAATGGTGACCCAGCGATCTGGAACCCATTCTGGATGAGAGAAGTCAATTCGATTTCAATTAGGGTTGCATTGAGGCGACTTCTGCGGCAAACCGACACTAATATCTCTCTTCTCGAGTTCTTCCATTAAACGGAAAAGGTTTTAAAAATAAAAAAAACCCAAAGGGGGGTTGATAAATGTATATTCTAAATGCTCCCTTTAAAACGAAAATAAAAATTAAACGGAATAGAAAACATAAGCTGTAATATCTTAAAATCACGTATAGTTCGATTATAACTGATAATTGAGACGATTAAACTAATATTATTAATAAAACGACAAATAAACCCTAAAAAAATTATATGTTAGTAGAAGTAAAGACAGAGAATTAATAATAATTACTTGCTAATCCTTTTAACGAAATACTCCCACCTACACCTCGATCTATGGCTTAGACGTTAACCAGTTGGCACAATGTTTATTATCGTTTTATAAATTCATTCGTTACTAATCCCAAAAACTTTACAAGACCATCTTAATCTTCGCGATGCTAATATTTCCATAATATTAATAAGAAGGAAGCTGCGTACCTCAGCTTCTGTACATATAAAACTAAAGTCCTCGGTTCGTCTGTCTGTCTTATCGCGGTAAACTCAATAACTACTGCAAGGATTTCCATGCGGCTTTCACTAATATATAGAGTGATTCACCAGGAAAGTTTAGGCATATAATTTATCGAGGTTTGTGTAAATCGGTGGGAATATATCGATAATTGTCGGAAATGTTGGACAAAATTATAGCCGCCTGGGAGGTTTCATTGAAACAATGCATGGTGGAATATTCCTCTTTTATAGATCTACAAAAAAGTCAGATATAGCATATATCTATCTTTTAAGGATAGCTTACTATACCTATTTTATCCTATAAAAAATTGATAACGTACAATGCGGTATTTAGAAAGCTATTTAGACGAGTACAGTAATAATCCTTATCAACTTATATACTTTAGTTACCTTAAGCGTTTCATCCGCATTATTAGAATATTTTATACCATATAATTTGAATGAGTATCGTAAAAACTTAACGCGCATGAAAATAAATCCGTATATAAAGAAACATTTTGTTATGTTTTATATATATAATATCTACATAATAAAATACATCAGACAGACAAAACCGAGGTCGGTGCCGGGTCGCTAGTTAGCATAACAAATTTTCAAGCCCAAGATCTTGGGTTCATAGCCCAGCAGATATGATATGAATGAGCAGATTGGGTCCCTAAAATTTTTTAAAGGGAGTAAAAATCCTTGGCTATGCCGTCCTTCGGAATGGACGTTAAACGAGGGTCTCTACCCTGTAAGATGTCAGATTCTCGTTAAAAATCCCTATCCTAATTAAACCTGGATAGGAAAATTTAGAGTTCACAATCTAGCATCTTCCGATTAGTCATAGCAGAATAATGTGATGTTAATTAAAAAACGAAGAAAAGAAAATGTAAAAAAAAAAGACATCACAATGATTATTAGACGCAGCTGCTTTGCATTCTCAAGGGAGTATTATTCCCTTGTAATCCCCTTCATTTCCCTCCCGGAGGATGATGACCTACATCCTTTGTAATTTAGCAAGCAGAGGCAGTCTCATACCTTCCATTAGGCAAAGCACAGCTAGAGAATGCGGACTTGCCCAAAGCCGGAGGACTTCGCATTCTTAAAGAACTTAAAACTATACCATGTGCAACAGCTGTGTCCTTATAGTTTTACTAATTATGAAGAGGAAAACTTTCTTGACGATGGTTTTCTTAACAAGTAACAAAGAAGAATTTGCAACATTGGTGACATAAAATGTGACAACATACAATAGCGAAAAAAAACTTATACCCAGGCCACTCTGACATAAGATCGTGGGAACATGAAAAAGTAGCGCTACATATCACACACGTTAAATTTGCGCACAAAATTCGGTTAGAATAAAAGACACTAATAGTTCTTGATAAATAATTTACTATTTATAATACAATGGTTGGGTAGGTAGATGATTATTTACCTCAAACACCAGGTTTTACCATTATTAGGGTATAAGAGAATAAAAATGTATCTACCACAGCTGATCTCGAGGCCTAGAGAATATTAGCCTAGCCCCCTACAAGAGAATATAGAATGAGTTACATGAGTTAACTCAGCTTCTTAATGATATTTATAGTGTAATATTTATGTTGTTCAGAACGTGTAATAGTTTATATAATATAATTTGTTGTATGGGATGTTAAAAGTATTTTTATTAGTAATAATACCTAATAATAATAATACCTAATAATAATAATATAAATATGTATGCGACCTTGATGTTAATTGTTGTAAATATATTGACTGATATTGATAACAGTAGAGTCATTATGAAAATATCTTACAAAATAACCCAAGCTTTTTTAATATACAAAGAATTTTTTTGTCCATCACTCAATACTAATACGTGGCTTAATCTTTGAGACAAGCATACGACTAGTGGCCAGATCAACCGGGGAGCGTCAAATATTCTGTAACAACAAAATACAGTTAAACAAAATTAAAAATACGCTTTTTTATCCAGCCGATCTAACATTTAGAAAATGATATTAATTGAAAAAACTAAAGAACACGTCGTTATAACCAGCCGAAGTAAAAAGTAAAAAATATATAACAGTTCTGAAACAGACTTTAATAGGAAAAGGAACTAAAAAGTTTAAAATACATTATTATGCAATAAGTTAAAAATAAGAATAGTGATGAACAAAAAAAAAATATTATCGTAAAAAAGCGTGGGGTGCTTGAAAATATTTTATTTCCTGTTATTGGTAAAACTAGTCATTATTAAAGTATCTTAAAAAGCACCCTGTTTTTCTACAGTAAAATTAATTTCTTTGTTCAACACTATTCTTCTTATTATTCTTAAACTTATAGAAAATGTGTACTCCGTTAATAGGGTGTATTTTAGTTTTAAACAAATTTCTGCTTTTAAAAAGTACGGCTAGAGGTAAAAATATTTATACGGTTTATAAATTATTATTATTTTTTTTTTTTACAAAATATACGAAACTCCTCAGTAATCCTGCCAGTAGTCATATGCTCGCCTCGGAACTTGTGTGTTAACGCCACCGCAGTTATTTTTGCCTACTTGCAGTTATATTTTGTAACAGTTATCTTGCATAACGTTTTTAAATCTATTTATTGGGGTTGGGGGTGATTTGTGTTAGAAATACAATGTACAATACAATAATATGTTATCAATATAATTGTTATAAAATATAAATGCTTACGCATGCGAAAAAGATTGCTCTTTACGCAAAAATAACTGCGGTGGCGTTAACACACAATTACCCTCGCCTCAAAGGTTATTCCATGTATGCCTTAGTACTTGGTCATAGCCAAATCTTCGGATATGAAAAATCCCGAAGATCTCGGATAAGGACAATGAGACCAATTTACTGTATAGTTATAGGTCTTTCAGAAGTGTGCAAAGTTTCAATTTAACCCCTTTACGCTCCGTTTTGAACTTGTAAGTACACCCTATCTATTACAACTTAAACGTATCATTTTATATTTATTTGAGTGTGCTATTTAATGTTTTTACTAAAAGCTCATTTTTTCACTGTCAGGACATGAGTATGAGACTAACCTAGTCTCGAAACGTCGCCTAAGAAGTTCAAGAAAGACTGAAACTCGAGAACTATAACACAATATATATATATATATATATATATATATATATATATATATATATATACATGCATACAGTCCTTGGTCATATTAATGTGACCACTGGATAGATTCGTTCTTGTTACATGTTGCATTATTTTTTTGTATGCGTAATGATGTAAATCGAGTTTAAATATTAGTTTTATGGGTAAATTAGTTATCTGATAATAATACGAAATTGAAAAAAATAGTTTCGAAAATAAATCTTTATTTTTTTTTATATTTTGTGGTGTCACCCTATTTACACCCTATTTTACATACTGATGAAAAAACAAACTATCAAAATAGTTAAAATATATGATACAAATAATAAACCAATAATAAACTTACCGAATCCTACTTGTATTTAATGAAAAAGAAACAATAAATCCACACAAATTTCAAATACAAATTATGCACTTATAACAGTGTTGCCATTACTTAAAACAGCAATTTATTAAGACACGGGAAGGTATATAAAAAAAATTAGGAAAAAACAAAAAGAAAATAATCTTTCTTGGTGGTCACATTAATTTGGCCAGGAACTGTATGTGTATATATATATATATATATATATATATATATATATATATATATATATATATATATAGAGAGAGAGAGAGAGAGAGAGAGAGAGAGAGAGAGAGAGAGAGAGAGCGAGAGTGAGAGAGAACTGAGAATACAAAGGAGTCTTGCAATGGACGACAATATCTCTCCCAGTAGATATCTTATTACACGCCAGGGTGCTCTTAGCTCTCAGGAGCCAATCCTAACGCAAAGGGATAAAAGCTCCAACATTTCTTCTCAACAGTTTATTTATAGCTATGAGCAATTTTAATTATTTGGAAAATAAATATACGTATGTATTTATAGGCTATCCGGCGAGGCAATCTAAACTAAATTTTCGCTTTACTAAAGCTACTACGAGAGTTACTAAAAGCTTTTACTTCATTGAGCCGCTTCACAGGAATGAAAGCTCTTGCTCTTCGACTTTAACACAAAATATAATTTGAGAAACGTGAAACGTTTCGCCTCTTAAGTGACTTTTAAGTAAACCTTTGACTCGAAATAAATTAAATCTTCGATTTTAATGTTAATGATTAAATAAATGATCTGGATGCAGCCAAGATATGTTTTATATTTATTTTACTTCTCTAAGTTTTATGAACGATATATAGAGCAGAGTGGCAAAATGGTAGAGCGCTGTGTTGCCGAGCCCAAGATCCTTGATTCAATATCATCTACACTGTAAATTTTAGTTGAGGCTTTTATTTCTTAAAGAAACGATTACCGAAATATACTAATTACCTACAATTCGTTCTCGTATATGTACTAAAGCTTACAATAACTTTTAAAATTTGTTGTAATTAAACTTGAAGTGACAACCTGTCAAACAGATGCTAATCATTTTCAAAATTTTAATTTTTTTGATAATTGTAACAGGAAGTGAGCAATAATGTTTATAGCCGATTCATATATAAATAAGTAATTATTAGGTATACTTTAATATAGAATGTGCCAATAAATAAAGGTTCCATTCAAGGGGTTACTTTGGAAAAAACAACTACATTTCTGTTCTAGGCTTAAATTGTATCCGAGATACAACAAAACCACTGACAGAAAATCCTAAAAACCAATAAATTTCTCGATACCGAATAAAAAGAATAATGAAAAATTCCACTGTGCCCTAGTAACCCTTCACAACCTATTCCCACTATTTCACAATACAGATCTCTTCCATCTGTCTTATTTAGTAACAATATTTACGACTGGTCTCATTACTTATTTATATAAATAAAAGGATTAAAGTATATTCATAATAAGCTTAAAAATACCTTACAGTTTATGCATAAATCCAATAATTCAAAGATCATTAAAATAAATTCAATATTACCTTATCAAATATTCAATCTATATATCTTAAAATTACTCAGTAATCTCAAACGATTAAAAGAGGATATACTTTTAATAAATATCTTAACACCACCCACGTATATAATAATAATAATTTATACAAATGTCATTTGACAACATAATTGTGTATCTTTATATATATATATTTATATATATATATATATATATATACACATAAAATTCGTCTGCTATTGTGTACATAACTGAATTCCTCCAAAACGGTATATGATGAATTTTTTTGGGGGCATTCAAGTGGGTTCGAGAAAGATTATATTTGGATTAAATGCTTTTTTAATTAATATATATATGTTAATTATTAAGATTATTGTATTACGATAAAAAACTAAAAAATATTCATTTATAATTTTTGGTCTGCTGTTTTGATTTTTAAATATTATTATTTTAAATTATTTTCTTTTATAAGAGAAAAGACCGGGGGCATATCTTTTCTCTTTAAAATAAAAATAATAAAAAAAAAATATTCCTGATAATATTAAGATTACATTTGTATCTAAAGATTATTTTTTGTACATTAAATTAATGTAAACAATATAAAGTAATTATAGTTAAAATATTTATCACATATTTACACATATACCTATCGATAATTCGTATTGTGATAACGATGGCGTTCTTTTTAATAATTTTTTTTTACTTAAACTTCCATCAAAAGTCAAAATAACTGCAGTCTATTTAAGAAATATTATAATTATGGTACTGTAATGTTATAGTTTTTATATTATATTTATAGTATTATATTATATATTATATTATAGTATTATATATATATATATATATATATATATATATATATATATAATATATGGTGGGTAGTAATGAAATCTGAGGTAAGATTGCTGTACCTGTAGCCTTATTTTCTAGTTTTAAAAATATTACCTACGGATAAAGTAATCTTGTGGTTTAGTATTATTAGTTTAGTGATAGGACGGATCCTATTTTATTAAATTAAACTATAAACAAGATACTACAGCATCGAAATTGATTATTTTTTTTTAAATACAAACTTAAATGATTTTAAACGAAATTGAAATGTGTACATAAAAAGTTTTGTGATCTGGCGGATTTGGGTTTGGGTGATGGTCTATGAACGGAATTATGTAAGCACAGATTAGTGGTATCGGTATCGAACCATCGAATTCGCTAAGCCTTACTGTTTTTAGTATATATAAAGTTTAATGTCATGAATTGTGTAAGTTTTAAATAATTTAAAAACATACATAACGCAAAAAACAGTAATGACCCCAAGATATTACTGAACGAACTAATGAAAATTTAATAAATATAATAAACGCTAAAAAAAAAGTAATACATGTGTGTGTTTACATTCTTTTAATGTTTAATACACATATTAAACATGCAGTAAAATTATCATATATTTACTTTCTATTTGAATTTAATGAATTTCTGGGGTTCAATGCTCAACTGCCAGATTTCCACCCTCATTTTGGGCACCCACTTTATAGAGGGTGGGTGTGCCCCGGAGGGTCCCAGATTCCGTAGGATCCATTTCAACCGCTAATAGACTAAATAAAAGTCTTACCAGAAGCGAGATTTTAACCAGGATTTTCGGCATGGAAACTCAGTGCTCTACCACTGCGCCACGGCACTCTGTTATATTTTCAAAATGCAAAAAAATATTTTATAAAATTGCTTTAAATTAAAATTTCTCACTTTCTTCTATCTCCTCTATTCTAAGCCTTTAAGAATTAATTATAATTTAGAAGAGCTAAAAATACTTTATACGTCCATGAAAATAATCTTAAAGCATTGTCATGTTCAGGCACTAAAGATGGATGATTACAATCTCACGCAAGGAATTGTAATTTATTGAAGTTCAGGCTTATCTAGTGAACATACTGAGCATTAATACTAAATATAACTCGCACGGAAATAACTTTATTAAATACTAATGATAAGATAATTGAATCAATAAATATCTGTTTTATTTATTTCATCGATGATTACAGATTCGCAGCTGGGATTTCATAATAATTGGCAATTGCTTTGAATCTTTCAGGATAAATTTAAAAACACTTTTTCAGCCTGAATACATTTAAATAATTCAATTTAATTAGATAATAAATACAATGGAAACTTAGTGTTAAAAAGTTCGTGAATGAGGGAAAATGATTGAGTTAAAATGTAGAAAGAACAGGTATGAAGAAGCCAATGCAGAAATGATAATTATCAGATTTTTTAAAATAAATTTTTTGTTTGTTTTTAAAATCCACCCGGACCATTTACTTTTCTATATTTATTTCTTTATTAACTATTAGCTATTCAACATAATTATATTGAATAAACAATATTTAAATTAGATATTGAAGAATAATTAGTTTATAGTCATCTGTGAAATAATGACAATTCCTTTCTTTATTATTAGAAGAAAAATTCCTACACCACTAGGATTCTTGGAGTGTCTTAGGTTCAGTACATTTTAGAGACTCTACTTTTGCTAGGATAACAGTTGTAAAGGGGAGTGATTTGTTCGAAATCAAGCTCAATCGCCAGGATCTTACCTTAATTAAGGGTACCAACTTTATAGAGGCTGGGTGAACCTCAGGAGAGATCCAACAGAATCTAACCATGCTATGTTGTAAATAATTTATCTGCCACAGCCGAACTTGAGTGTCGAATCTTTGGCACAGCAACTGAGCGCTCTACCCAAATCCTCTAAGCTTTATTATTATTAAGGCTTTCTAAATTGCTTCACCATAGTCAACTTAGGAAACTAATATCATGAAGTAAATATGTTTACTCGACGATAAACGCGATAGTTTTATCCATATTGCGTGGTTCTCTCTTTTTCCGATATATCAATACCTAAACCCAAACCTACGCAAAACCCACATTCATAATCTCCCCGAACGATTTTCCGATAATCCACTCTGACATCTAAAAGGAATATAGCCCTCTGATGTGATAGAGCACAGCGAGATAAAATAATGGATGGCATATTATCACACAATAATTAATTTATTATTGATTTATCACTTCATTAAATTGATTAATGATATTTATAATTTATAAATGATATTTATGATTTATAAATATATTATTTATTAATGATATTTATGAATTTATTTATGATTAATGATATTAATGATATTTTAAAAAATCGGAAAGTCACTAAGTAACTGTTCTAGACCTCTTTAAGCTCTAGCACAAGATATATCATGGTTCTTTAAATTTAAAAAATAGAGTTTATATAAATAGAGTACCGCGCTAGAGATGTGAAAGACCCGGGTTCGAATCCAGGCCAGGACAAAGCTTTGCTCTTCAAAGTAAAAAAAAAATAATCATAATAGAATAAAAAATTGACGTACGTCAACCAGATCCTCATTAAAGTAATGTTCAATGAACACTCTTCCCCATATATACATCACACAAATTGCAAAGTATGGGGGATATAGGATCGGTGAAAAGAATGGATTTGTCTGGCCTTAGTTGGTAGAGTACCGCGCTAGAGATGCGGAGTTATCCAGTCCACTATTTTCCACTCGAACATATCAATATGTATTTATGTTTACCGTCTGTTAACTGCTATTCGGCATACTCTGGTTTCCATAACGGTTAAATTAACCCAATCTTGTAAGCAGCGCGTTCTGTATCCGTTAGAGGATCAAACGATCGCCCCGTATCTTATAGTTCCATTCAATATGGCTTCCTCACAAGCCCAGGTGTAGAGGCTATCATTGCCCGAGATAAGGCGAAGACCACTTCCAGGGGAAACACTAGTCCAAGTTACAGGGAATAATCAGATTCTACGGGGACAAAAGGATTGAGAATTGTACGAAGAAGAGATTTCTAAATTATTAGCATTTTAATTAATTATTGATATCAAATTAAGAACTCGGGGGAAAACTAAAAAAATCGTTAAAAAAGGAGCATTTAATTAAATATTAAATCACAATCATAAAAGGAATAATTTATGTAGTCTGAATCAGAAGTTTTTAAAATTTTCTGTCAGATGGGACACTGAAATTTATGCACCATTACTTAAATAATTTCATTAACATACAAATATATTGGTATCTCCATTTGTCATTTTTAATAAATAATATAACAAACTAAAAAATTAATTAAATAAAACTCGTTTAACAAAGAAATGCCCCTATTTAAATTTAAAGTTTATAATATTTTTAATATTAATTAAATTTAATAATAATATTCATCATTAATTGTCATGTTGTGATTAAAGGTGGAGGAAAAATAAATAAGTCCTTGAATAGTGATAAATTACTAATTAAAAACTGATTGTTCGACCCATTTTGCAGGTCCTCTTCAGAGCTTGTAATGTAGGTCACAAGCATTCCCTGTTGCCTATTTATAGTGATATCAATTATTTATGGTAATGATAACATGATTAATACATATAAATTTAATGCCTTGATGCCTTAAACTGATAGGTGATATAAGAGATGAAAACAGTGCCATTACATTTATGTTTAATATAAAATAATCATAGAAAAAACTTAAATTGGTAGAGACCTAATATTATAAAATTTATATTTTATTTAACATAATTCACGATATGTGTATTTATATATTTCGTGTACAGAGTATCCTTTTAAATGTTATTTCTTAAATTCTATTACATTTAAATCTTTATTTCTTCAAATTTAAGACTTTTAAAACAATTTGATGAAATACAAGTATAAAATAAATATTTGAAAATTCCCCCTAAAAGACTATGGGAACTATACACTTAGGATAAGTGTAAGTACATTTAATGTTGTAGTTTTTAATAACGAACGAATTCCAAAACATTTAATGAGCCGAGTGATAGACGTCCGTGAAGTAGACCGAGGTGTAAGTGGGAGGATTTTTTTAAGAATGGTCTGATTTGGGTGTCGGTAGTAGTCTCCACGGAAGTTTGTAAGCAGATGTTGGTGTTTTCGACATGGAGCATTCGGGTTCGTTCAGCCTTATTATTATTGTATTAATTATATCGTATGGGAGAGCAGTGGCTCAGTGGTAGAGCACTGAGTTGCCATGCCGCAAATCCTGGTTCAAATCTCGCTTCTGGTAGGACTTTTATTTAATCTGTTAGCGGCTGGAGAGGTATATAGTATCTAGGACTCTTCTGGGGCTCATCCAGCCTCTATAAAGAGGATACTCAAAATAAATGGGGAAGTATCTGGCGGCTAAGTGTGATCCAGAACTAATCACGTCTCCGTACACCCGTTGTACTTAAAACAGTATAGTTTCTACCATGTACTGAACCCAAGACCCGTTCATGGGTTGCAGTGGTACAGGGTTAATCATAGCATATAACAGTGAACTTTCTACCAATAACTGAAGTTTTATTGTCAAAGTGTATTACTTGTATTATACTTATATTGTATAATAGTAAATGTCATCGAACTGTGTTATAGACATTGTTTGATGGTTAGATTGAAGTTCGAATGCGAACGCTTAGACCTAAACCGGGTTAGACTAACCACACGTTGGTTTGAGGCCGCTTTATACAAACATTCCACATTTTTTACAGCTAAACATATTTTCATACCTTAAGTTCAATTAAAATCAAAACTGAATCCGATAATGTGCTGTTTTGAAAAGTTTATTGATGATATAATTATGAAGTAATCATCTATCTATTTATAAAAAAAAATCATATGAAGCGTCTTGGGTTCAGTACATGGTAGAGATTGTACAGTTTCTACGCCAACGGTTGAGCAGGGAGGTAATTTGTCGACATCAGGAACAACCATCAGGGCTTTCCCGAGATTATTTAAATTAACGGTACCCTCCTTATTAGGACTGGGTAAACGCTATAAGGGTCTGCAATCCACAGGGTCCAAATGTTAACAAATTAATTAATTTATCTGCCACAGCTGGATCTTAACACGAACCTTCAGACAGCAATTCCGCGCTCTACACACAGACCTATTCCACTCCTTTAATTAGATCGCCAATGATTTAAGCAATATTAATAACTGAAACATTAAATCTTAAAAGATAATGGAAAGTTGTATCAGTGTTGCAGTTAATTATTCCTATTTACGTATTACTGAGGATATAAAAAAATTGCCCGAGTAAAGATCAAAAAGTTAATTCATAAAAATTAGAAGCCGAAATTTGGATCCACATTCCAGGTCTTCTTCAAGGCTGGATAGAAAAGATACAAAAATATTAAAACATGAAATAATTGGGATAAAGAAAAATACAATAGTATATAAAAATATAAATACAATAAAATAGTATATAAAATGAAACTATACTACTATTATAGGAATATTATAATAAAATTAAATAAAAATATTTGATCAAAAACTTCTGCTTGGGAGCAATGTAGCTCAGTGAGTAGAGCGCTGAGTTACTGTGAAGGTTCCGGGTTCAAATCCGGCTGCGAAAGATAAATTATTAAATCGGTTAGTAGCCGTGGTAAAGTTCACATCCAGCCTCTGTAAAGTGGGTACCTTTAACGGGAGAAAAGTATGACGGTTAAGTGATCTCGGACGTCACTTCCCTGCATAACTGTTTGAGATTTTGAAAATCGTTGAGCCCATCGACCTTATTTTATAAACATTTTTAATTAATTAAAATTATAAATGCTCATTGTGTAAACATTGTAGCTTCTAGCATTGTCGCAAAGCTAATACAAAGGCTGAATCGAGGTTTATTTGATTAGGCACGCACTATACTCCTTGCGAAGGCGATTGTTCCTACACGCCACCATCAGACGGGAATTCATTGTTCCGAGCTTGAATTAATTTATTATTGTTGCAATACGTCTCTTCAAGTTTACAAGTTTCATCAAATATTGTCCCAAGGAAGGAAATCTACCGAATGATGACATATTCCCCTGATAGAGATCAATATTTAAAATAGGAATAGCCATTGAATCGTAAAACCATGTTTCATAGCAAATCATAAATGAATGATTATCCGAACGTTCAATTAACCGCACTGGATTTAAAAAATAAATAAAAATAGTATTAGAAAGTGAAGACATGACCATTCCTAGAAAATGTGTTTGCAAAGAATTTTTCTAATTTTTTTTTCCTGTGACTACGATTTCATACTTACAACCATACATAAAGAATTAGATACTTAGATGTCATGAAGAGGAAGTCCAGATTGAAGTAAACTAATATTATAACTGACTTTATGAAACAGTTGATAACTATTGCTATGCATCTACATATTTTTAATAGCGTTTATTTAATTAACTTCCGAACTATACAACAAAATAAATGGGGATTAAATTGTATTATACCTTTTTTATGGAAATTTGGATTAACCGAACACCACCGATAAAGTTCAGATAAACGAGGTTCAACAGTACATACAATTATAAATTATTTCTTGCCTAGAATCAGCCTAATCAACTCCAACCTCAATAATAATCATGACAATAAAAGTACAAGATTGTAAATTCATTGTTAGCCACCTCTCTTGAATGTTACTATTTCTATCAAATATTTCCCATAAGAGGGATCAGAGTGGTTCAGTGGTACAGCACGGAGTTTTCACTGAGTTCAAATCCTGCTGTTAGTGGCCGGAGATGGATCCTATGGGTTCTAGGACCCTTCTGGGGCTCACCCGGCCTCTAAAATGTGGGTACCCAAAATAGGAAGGAAAATTCTGGCGGTTCACTGTGATCTAGACAAATCATCTCCCTGCACAATCGTTGTCCCTGAAACAGTAGTCTCTACCACTTACTGGACCCAAGACCCTAAATGGGTTGTAGTGGTTACAGATTTTTTTTTTTTTATGTATATATAATGCCATGTATAATATAATTATTTATAATGCCATAGCGTAAATATAATGCCATCTATGCTGAAATAATAAAATGCCAGAGCGAACCCGAAGGTTCAATACCAACACTAGTACCTGTTAAAAATCATACCAAAGTTATTCCAGCTAATACTTTACGCCTTCTTCCTTCAGATTATCAATAGCACACAACTAAATATTTGTATTAATTAAACAAATTATTAAAATTAATTTAACACAATAAAATAGAATAGTAAGTAACACAATTTTATTAACTTCACCTAAATTATATTTACGCTATTTTAGAATACTTGATTAATTAAATTAACTATTTATATCATTTAACACAAGAAACTGCAATAATAAGTGCTATGATAATAACAAGATTAAAATAAATTTCACATCACACCACGGAAAATTACTTATTCAGTATTTAATTAAGTAAAGAAACATTTAATTTAATTTAACAAAATATTTAATAGTAATTAACACCATTTAAATTACTTCTTGACATTAAAATTTAAATTATTTGAAAATTTATATTAATTAAAGAAATACTGAAAGAAGTAAGTGCAATTATAATCAGCACAATTTAAATATAATTCATAGCAAAAGAAACATCCGACACTTACCACAGCCGGAAGAAGACTGAATATTGCTATATAGTTAATAGTAAAGAGGAACTAATGTTTTTGGATAAGACAGTTATCGAGAACGCTGCAATCTGATTGGTCCGCGGGTGTCCCCTTCCCCTCCAGCCCGCCGTCGAACGGTTAGTATTTAGTCTTAAAGTTCAATTCAAGTATCACACATCATTATATAATAAATATTTATTCCTTACATTTAAGGCTATTTGTCTGTCTGCAGCTGTTTGTAATGTGAATGTTAGTAAGTATATGGTATTTAGAATACTAATTACAATTTTAAATATTCTATTAGTTATAAAAAACATGAATTATGAAAATATAGAATTTAGTTCTTCGTCTATTTAAGAAGTATAGTTCATGTATGTTGCATTAAAAAAAAAAAAAAAATGAATTAGTGACCTAAAGGTTCGATGCCAATACCACCAATCGCTGCTTATAACCTTTCGAACACAAAATCCTCCCATATTTTGGATATAGAGACCAAATTTACCTCTTGGATGTTTTCCTTTTGATTTAAGGCTTTAAATTTTTTTTTGTAGAAATTTTTCAAATCATAAGCACAACTTTACTAAAAATCTAAAACTTAATTTATAATATCCAGGTGCATGATGTACAATTTTTTTGGACAGGATCTTCTACCAAAACCTTATTTTTGAATAGCTTAAGACTATGCTCATCCTTCAGAGTTAGCAGCCACCATTCATATTCATAAATACCCATTAAAATTTAGTTTTTTAATTTTAATTTTTAAATTTCGGGATAGATCACCAGTTTGGATTCCGAGCATCCCACTCCACTATTCATCACTGTCATCGTGTGGTGGATGTAGTCTCTTCTGCATAAGAGCGTGGATGATATTGTTCGGGCGTCTTTCTTTACGTGGAACAGGCTTTTGACCGAGTCTGGAATCCGGGCTTCCTCTACAAACTCCATAAATTCCTACCCCCTACATACTTTCTCATCCTCCAATCCTATCTCACAAATACAGCTTTCCAAGTAAACCATAATAATGTCTACTCATCCCTCTTTACCCAATCTTCTGGTGTTCTTCCTCAAAGTAGTATCCTTTATACAGTTTATACAGCTGACATCCCAACTGATCCTAAAACTATCCTTACCACGTATGCTGGTGATACATGTGTATTATCAGTCAACACCAATCCAGTTATTGCATCTCTAAGCTTCCAATCCCATATCACTGATCTTGAAGAATTGTGTCAAAATTGGAGAATTAAAATATATTCTCAAAAATCGCATCAAATCACTTTTACATACAAGACTGAAAAGAAAAGAAACCGCTCGACGTTTCAGGCTACTTCAACACTTACTAGACAAACGTTCTAAGCTTCCAATTAACTACAAAAGACTCATCTACATGACCATCATACGACCTATTTGGACTTATGGAGTAGAGCTTTCCCATTTGTTGTTGATATGGCCCGAACCCGGTATCTATCCTTTCATAACCTAGTTCATCTCCCCTCAAATCCTCTAGTTTCAAACCTAGCTTCCTCTTCAATTCCCCATAATCCTCCGAGGCGTCTGAAAAGAAGATGGCCACGTGACCTTAGTTGAACTTGTGATTTGAGTACTACTAGTGGGTAGTTTCTCTACTTGCCATTATCTCATGTCATTATGTATCACTTAGTCTATTTGCTTGTTGTTTTATTGCAATACAGTTGTAAATATCAATATTTAAATATTTAAAAAAATAATTCGGGATAAGGCGCGAGCTAAGTAATGTCGAAACTGAGAAATAAGAGTATTTTCTACGTTTATTGCATCTTGAATTGACTTCTATTTTTTTTTAATTATTATACATTTCAATTGGTTAAACTTCTCGATATGAAAAAAATATTCCATCCTACAATATCACCAAATTCTCTACCGACAATTCCCTTTGGGATCTGACCCTCTAGAGGCTCACCCTCTATACAGTCGGAACTTAAATTAGATGGCAAAACCTGGTTAGATGGCGGTTGATTTTGATCTACAAATCGTTCTGCACAACCGTCGTCCTAGAGACAGTACAGTCTCTACCACGCATTGAACCAAAGTCTCTTCATAGGCCGAAGTGGTTCAGGTTTTTTTAAAATTTTTAATATTAAAACCCTTTTAGGCATGTTAAACATTAACATTATAACACTAAGGCATTATTCCAAGCATAGTAATGCACTTTGGAGTACCAACAGAACTTAGGGAGTAGCACACAATGGGATACGCAGCGCAATTCCGAGCTATCATCAATTATGCATCCAGCATAATATGATTATAATGAGCTGCGATGATTATGCAACGGAAATTTATAGATCAGCATTTCAGAATTAGCAGGATGGTGTAGTACAGGTAGTCTAGTACTACTCACATCCGAGTTCGTGTAACGAAAATTTTATATTCTATAATTAACCATAGTTAACACGATCAGATATACCCAATTAGCTTATTAGAAAAACATGCTAAGGTTAAGCGAAGACTTGATACTACCAATCTCTGCTAACAAACTTCTGTACACGGTCTTCTAAATAAACCCAAATCCGTCAGATCACTCATAATGCGATCCTCCCATCTACGCCTCGGCCCACTCTACAGAGCCTTCCCAATCGGCACAGTGCCAGTTATTAACTTTTTAGGAGTTTGTTCGTTACTAAACCCAGAAACTTTAACCGGGTGGGCCTATTAGCTTAAGTTATAATATTTTATCGATTTTAAATACCATTAATATTTATTTGGCTGAGTATGTGGATATTAAATTATTTACTGTATTAATTATTCGATGCTGTTGATTAACTCAGAAATCTCGGGGCAGCAATCAGCAGAGTTATACAACTTCACTGAATAACTTAAAACTAATTCCAAGTTAAGACGTTTTCTCATGATTGCTTTGTTTCTGTTATACGACTGACTTCTCATTTAGAGTCCTAAGAAAATTTTGTTTCTGCCGGACCGAATAGAATTGAAATGAGAAATAATACGCGAAGGGAAAGAGTTTAATCTTTCTAAAATAGAAACATTGACCCAAATGCTTTCCTTCTGTGAAAAGGAAAATTTTGAAATACAACCCATGAAATGGATTCAGTACGTGCAGGAGACAGTACTGTTTCAAAGACAAAGGTTGTAAAACGAGGTTCTTTGTCCGAGATTACACTCAACCGTTAGATTTTTTCCACTATATAGGTTAGTCCAATTTAAAGAGGCCGGGTGAGCCCCAGGAGGATCTAAAGATTCCACAGGGTCAATATGTGGTAACTAAAAGATAAAATAATTTATGTGATACAGTTGGATCCAACAATTGAACATTCGGCTTAGCAACTCTACCATGCTACAGTGCTACCTCGCTCCATAAATTAAAAGATAAATCAAATTAAATATACTAATGAACGTCGTAAAATTTCATAAAAAAATTCATAAAAAAGGTAAAAATTAACTTAAGTTATCCATTAAAATAAATTACACTTAGAATGTCTTTACAAGCATCCTTTTGACGAATTTATTTTTGAGATTACTTAAAATAAATTATATAAAAATTGAAATTAGATTATGATGGTGATAATTTTTTTTATTTCGAAGAGTAAAGATTTATCCAAGCCTGGATTCGAACCCGGGTCGCCCGCGTCAACAAGATCCTAATTAAAGTAATGCTCAATGAACATTCTTCCCCTTGTAAACATCGCAAATATTGCGAGAACAAGGGGATATGGGGTAGGTGAAGATAATGGACTTTTCTGGCCGCGTTACGAGCCAGGTTAGCTCAGTTGGTTAGAGCACCGCGGTAGAGACGCGAGCGATCTTGGTTCAAATCCCGTCGTGGACAAATCTCTCTCTTCAAAACAAAAATATTTAAAAATATACAAAGTATACAAGTACTTGTAGTTGTCTGGTTAATTATTTTATAGGAAAAAACAGCTATGACTTAATACACCCCCAGAAAATTTAGTTAACTTAATACATCCCCCCCCCCTGTAAGCATGCAGTAATTTCATTATATAGAAAAATGAAATTTCTTTGTAGCCTTATTATTATGTGAATACAATAATATAATTTATATGAAAAACTTCTTAATTTTATTTCACTAAATAAAAATATTCCTGTGTTTTAGTAAGAAAAAAAGGAGTGTATTTATGGGAAATGCGTACGTTTCGGTAATCATTTCATCATGAAATGATCGTTTCAACAAACATTTCGAAGTATAAATGATGATATGACCTAAACAGTAAGGGAAAATCGGGTTTTTAATGTGCATAAAAAAAAAAAAAACCTGTACCACTACAACCCATGAAGGGTCTGGGGTTCTGTACATGGTAGAGACTGTACTGGTTCATGGGCAACGGTTCTGCAAAGAGGTGACTTGTCCAAGGTCAACCGCCAGATTTTTCCCCTTTATTTTGGGTAGCCTATATTTATAATATTTTATAGAGGCTGGGTGAGCCACATGAGAGTCCTAGATCCCATATGATCCACCTCCCGCTGCTAACAGACTAAATAAAAATCATGGCCTGCAGCGGGATTTGAACCAGGATTTCCGAATGGCAACTCAGTGCTCTACTACTGAGCCACTCCCCCCCGTCAGTAATAAAATCATTTTTATTTTCGAGAATATTTAAATGATTTAAAAAAGGAAAAGAATAAAAAGTTAAAACTTGTTACTTAACTCAAAGCGGTAACCTACGGGAGTGACACTAAAAATTATGAATAACTATATCTGATTTTTGTTATTTAGGAATAATAGTTTTCTGTAAACTTTGTATATACAGTGGAATATTTAAAATAATAATTAACATGCTATTGCAAAGGAAACTACTTAAAAGTTAAAACTTATTGTGACTTAATTCGAAGCTACCATCTGCGGAGCTGATATTGGAATTTTCGCATAGTAAAAAGACATATGGATGAAAAAATAAATACTTCCAAACGTTGTGAGAAAAAGATTAAAATAAAGAATTTAACAAAAGAAAGATTGACTTTTCGCAATAAAAACAAGAATAAAAAAAACACGACTTTCCTGTCAGAGGTAATCTAGAATTGCAAATGGTGGATCGGAAAACCTCTTTTTGTGACCCGGTTTGACAAAAAGAATTGGCATGCGACTTATTCCTTTGCTCGAGCTCTCTCCAATTTAGCCTCTGTTTTCGAGAATCGAACGCGATTACACGGGCCAACTGATCGTCAAGGCATTTCCAAGTAGGGACAAAAAGAGGGGATGAAATGAGAGCAGAAAAAGAAATTAGGAGTTTAGAAGTCATTTGAATATAATTTACGAGCGTCCTAAGCATAATTTTTTACTTTAAACAATAATTTTAAAAACGTATGATATTCTTCTGGTTGAGCGTGATCTAGGAGAAATCACCTTCCTGCACAACCGTTGTCCAAGAAACAGTAAAGTCTCTGCCATGTACTGAACCCCAGACACAGGTTTGTTTTTGTTTTTTGTAATGATAGTCTTACGAATCATAAATGCTTTAATTTATTGAAAAATAAATAATATTTTTTTAGGTTATCGTATAGACAAAAACAAGAAGAGGGAAATTTCTTTATACGGATTTTAGAGAATAAATTATAGAAAAAAATTAAGAATATTTCTTTATTTCTATTTATATACATTGAATATATGTCTTAAGTATTTCCAGTACAGCTCACGTATTAAATACATATATACAGGAGAACAGTAAAGAATAAAATACCAACAGTGATAAAACCGAAACTAAAGCAGCACAATAACATTATGATAAAATAAATATATTACTTAATAAATCGAAGTATTCATAGTTCATATTCCTAAAAAGTTAATAAGCGCTATGCCGACTGGGAAGCGCCTGAGGGGTAGATCGAGGCGTAGATGGGAGGATTACGTTTAGAGTGTTGAGGCGGATTTGGGCGAAAGTGTGTGATTGGTTACGTCGGAATAGAACCTTCGGGTTCGCTAAGCATTTTATTATTGTTATACTATACATGAAATAATATTCTTAAATAGACGAAGAACTAAATTATACACTTACATAATTGATTTTTTCTTAATAACCTTAATAGGATATTTAAAATTTTATATATTGACTGAAACGCTTTATATATCTATAGTCCTGGTGAATGAGTGGTTAGATCTAATTTTCTCCAAAATGAGTTTCTTGTACTTATTCATTTCGTAAATAATGGAGAAGGGATTAAGAAATATACATTAAAAAATATATATATTGTCATGAGAATAGTTAACTGTTAGGAGAAAGAAGAGAGCATGAATATAATTATAATAGGGATAGTTAATTTTAATAATAATAATAAGATAGTTTATAAGCTAATATAAGTTTAAACTGATTCTCATTGACCGCATACCCCACCCACTCGAGTATAGAACTTCTTCAATATATGAATATCTCTACGATCGACCCCAGAATCTCACTATAATTTGTAATAATATTATCTGTAAGCATAAGCACCTAAAATGAAAACGATTAACATGATTAATACTCCAATGATTGCGCAACATATCGTAAGTGCCATATCTCTCGAAGTGCTACTTGTCAGTCTTTTCAGCGATTTTTATCGTCCGATAATTGCTTTTATTACCCATTCTGTACCCAACATATTTCAGTCGTCCGAATCGCGCCGATTTATCGCTTCCTAGCGTACTTGTGACTTAGCAGGTCACGATAAAAAAGCTCCTTATTTTGTGTAAACTCATCTCACTTGAGTTATTTGAGAGTTTTATAAAATCGGTTTAGTTAATTGGTTTAAATTGGTTTTTAGTGTTGTTCTAATTTTCTTTATTATCTATTCAAATTTAATTTGGTATTTAAATCCTGTTAATTAAATGAAAAGAATAACGCTTGCCGTCTTCGGAAGAAGAAAAGATTTCACGAATTATAGTACTTCCAAATATCAAATTATACCAAAGTCATCAAAACGATTTTAATAAGGATGGAAATTTCACCTACAGTGTATGAAAAACATTTATAGGAACATTGCTGGAGGGGTTTATTAAAATTTTACCAAGAAATTTTGTATATTTCAATTTGAATAATAAGGTACGTATTATCAGCGTCAGAATTATCAGTATTTACGTTAGAAGGAAAACAGAGAGAAACAGGAGTGGCTTCAGGAAAAGAAACAGCCAATGGTGACCTGATGCATCACAAGTACCTTCATAGCAATACATCGTCACAATATATTCCTCACGATATATCACCTCAGAGTGAACAAGACTTAATACATCATTCCGGAAAACAAAATGTTTTGTGTGAATTGTATTTTATTAACGTTCCGCACTGAATATTCCATTATTAATCCATTTTACAGTTTTACGATTTAAGTATTCATAACTTTCGCCGTTTCAGGCTGCTGCAACACTTGCTAGAAAAACGCTCTAGGCTCCCAATTAATAACACATATACATGACTTATGGAGTAGAGCTTTGGTGCTTCACTAATCGAATTTCTCTCGTATACAATCAAAAATCCTCAATGCTCCTCAATTCTTTACCAACAAAATTCATCGATAATGACCTCCATCATGACAACCTTTTTCTTTTCCACTCAAACCCATTATAGTTTCAAACATAGCTACCTCTTCAATCCCTGATAATCCTCCGAAGAGTCTAAAAAGAAATTAGCCTCGTGACCTTCTAAGTTAGATTTGTTATTTGAGTAATTTTTTTACCAGCCTTTATCGATATCATTTTGTATCATTCATGCAATTATATTTATTTGCTGTATTGTTATAATATTTATTTATTTATTATTTAATTTTTTTATTTGCACCTGCGCAATTGCGCATCTAGCAAATTTGAATGAAGTTTCTTTCTCTTCGATTTTCTCCATGATCATTCAGTTATTTTGGAAATATATATATATATATATATATATATATATATATATATATATATATATATATATATATATATATATATATCAACTTCTTAAGTAGGTCTCTTGGCCAATGTCTTCTTAACCTTTTTTTATTAAGTCCAGGTAACAGGAGTAGGAAAGCGGAAGAACGAGTGGGTTTGGGTGATATTATGTCGATGAGTGGAATGTTATGTATTTGTTATGAATATATGATTTTATAGTAGGAGTGTTCATGTCGTTGTGTATAGTGTGATTAGAAACATACCACGGGGCATTAATAATTTTTCTGAGAATTTTGGATTGTGTTATTTGAATCTTGTGTATGTGAACTTTTTTTGCTGAACCCCAAAGTTCTGCTCCATATGTCCAAATAGGTTTTAGTATACTATTATAGATAAGTCGTTTGTTCCTCAAGTCAAGTGAAGATCTGTAATCCAGAAGATGTGATGTTTGTACCGTCTTGGCAGTTCTTGTCTTTTTAATTTTGTATGTACGTTCCATGTAAGTCTTTTGTCCAAGTACAGTCCTAGGTAACGTACATAATTCATACATACATATAATAACGTACACAGTTGTAATATATTTGTAAATTTCAATAAATAAGTTTTTAGAAAATTAATAGTAATTTAAGCGTGTAATGATTCAGCAGAAAAAAATTATGGCTTTATAGCTCCCGTCTATATTAATCCTGATAAACGTGAGAGGGAGAAAAGGGGAAACTGCACAAGCTGGAAGAGGATGAAAAATTGGTTGTATCCAGCGAGCAGGTGGAGAGATTCCATTAGCTGGAGCCTCCTGGGCGTCCACTTAATGACGTCATCGGTCAACGGGCAGCTCTCCACGTCAGGAGCAGGGCGCCCTCCCACTAGATTTGAATATTGTTATCAGGCCCTTCTTGCTATCAAGTGGAGCGCTGCGGAGAGGAATATTAAACAAAAGCTGTAAGTTCTTGTGCGGTAAGTGGTGGCATAAATAAAGTATAAATAATACGAGTTTGCTTATTCCTTTAATATCAAGGCTCATCGGACTTTGCTAAGGAAGGAGTCCTAAATTTTGCGTACTGAGGTATAATTACGATAGGGACCTCAACGAGTACAGCGTATAATATTACATAAAAATACAAGTAATTATAATGGCATGAACGATACATAATTATAAGGATAATTGCATGTAGAGAAACTACCCAGTGGTAGTACTAAAATAACAGTTTCAACTTGTTATTAAATAACAAATATCAAGGTCACGAGTCCATCTTCATTCCAGACGGCTCGGAGGCTTATCGGGAATTGAATAAGTAGCCAGGCTAGGAACTGTTGGGTCTGAGTGGGAATAAAGTTTTTCATGAAAGGATTGATATCGGATTCGGGCCAAATCAACAACAACGTCGAGTTCATTATATATTACTTTTTTTGTTACAAATTAAGGAGCAATGACGTTTACAGAAAGGATTTTAGATTGTTATCCGATTGAATCAGCAATAAATGGGACATGGGAGGTCATTAGGGGTACGGTATCCCCATTTTACGCCCCTCCCGCATTACTAAAGGATTTTTACTCACTTTCATAATTCCTAAGGGAACCTGCCGAGCTGCGAACCCGCCATCAAGATTTCTGTAAGTTGTTATGCTAACCACTACTCAACAGAAGCCCCTACCAGGAGTTTGGTGAATGGACTATTCTTGTTGTGCTAAATAAATAATTAAAACAAATTAATACTCTAAAAAAAATATGGAAAAACGTGGCATGCCTCGTCATATATTGCAGGAGTTAGGTGATGGCGAACAATATATTAATGGTACTTTAAAATTTTTTTAAAAATATTAAGATATTTCAGTTTTTTTGAGCATAATAATTAATATCTAACCTACTATTCATCTGTATATGTATAATTTAAGTATATATATTTAGGTATATTTGAACAAAACTGCTATGTATAAATATAAATATATGAATAGCTTTTTAATAGAAGATAAATAAATTCATATATGTATTTATTATGTAAGTTTTTATATGTATATAATAATTCAACTATAATATAATGTTATATCCGTTAAGTATTTATTAATATATAATTATAAGTCTATGTTTAGTATAAGTATGTATATATATATAGAAGTTATTTGTATGCATAGGTATTAACCATTAGCAGTCTTTTGTCCTTAAAATCAAACAACAATAACAAATACCCTAAAATCCTTCAGTAAAAGGACCGAAGTATTTCTAAGCCAACAGTTGTGCAAGAAGATCGGTCAGCCTAGATGGTATTGGGGTGCTACTGATGTGTACTAGTGTTTTTTTTTCATGTCATTTGTTCATATTAGCAAATTTACTTGTTTTAATATTATTACAGTTGTAAATATCAATAAATTAATCTTTAAAAAAAGCCTAGATGACGCCAACACGCTTTTTCCTCATCTATTTAAGCTTACCCATTTTACGTTTCACTCGTATATAGACTGAGTGAGCCATAACTGATAACGGAATAAATTATCTCTAAAAACCCATCTTTAATCCTAAAATGGCCGCACACAGAGTTATATAAGTTTATGTAATCACGAAAACCTAAGAGAAGATACTTCGTTAAGAGATAAAAGTAGTGCAGGGGAAGAAGCCCACGCTCGAGCACAGCCTTAAGTTTCGAAACAAGTCATGACTGTTAAGTTATTCACCAACTTTCCCTTTAAGTTAATAACGCCTTTTCAGCAGGAGGGATCTTTGAGAATAATTTTCAGTTTTGGGATTCTACAAAACCGAGCAGTATAAATCTTTAACTACAACTCGTGAAGAGTCTTGGGATCAGAAAATGATAGAAACTATAATCTTTACGGGACAACGTTTGCGCAAGGAGATGATTTGTCCGAGATAACCTCAGTGGCTAGGGTTTTTCTCTAAATTAAGGGACCACTTTAAGGAAGGTGGATCAAATCCAAGGATGCCCGTATTATATTATTATACGATATCACTGGATCCTTCTGTGGCAGTTAGCTGATTAATTGATTTATCTGCCAAAGTCGGCTTTGAGCCAGGAACCTTGAGATAGCAACTAAGCGCTCTATACACTGAGCTACTCCTCTCCCAATCCGTTTGTCCTGTCGAATTCCTATGTGAAATATTATAAATTCAGATTTAATCAAAGAAATTCGAATACTTTCTTTCAATAATTAAAAAAAAATAAAATAAAACTGTACCACTACAACCCGTGAACGGGTCTGGGGTTCAGTGACATGGTAGAGACTGTACTGTTTCATGGACAACGGTTCTGCAAGGAGGTGACTTGTCCTAGGTCACGCTCAACCGCCAGATTCCTCCCCCCTTATTTTGGATACCCTATTTTTATAATATTTTATAGAGGCTGGGTGAGCCCCAGGAGGGTCCTAGATCCCTTATGATCCCATCTCCCACTGCAAACAGACTAAATAAAAGAACTGCCTTCAGCGGGATTTGAACCAGGATTTCCGGCATGGCAATTCAGTGCTCTACCACTGAGCCACTCCGCTCCCATCCCAGAAATAAAAACAAAACAAAAAAAATGCCTGGGCGAAATGATGTTATGAAACAACTCTTAATTCAAAAAAATTTATTAAATTTCGAACATGTTTGTAGTGTGTAGGATCATTATTTTTTTTAACTCGTTTTAATACTTTATAGAGGCTGGGTGAGCCCAATGAAGGTCTGTGGATCCAAAATGTTTTTTCCGAGGCAGTTAACAGATTAAATAAATTATTTGAGACAGTCGGATTTGAACGCGGAACTTTCAGCATAGCAACTCAGCCCTCTACATACTACCTCGTTCAACTAACATTAAAAAAATAGAAATAAAAATAATGGGGATTTATATGTTAATTCAAGAAAGTTAGTGTTACTGCAAATAAAGTTTCAAAAGCCATTAGTCTTCCAATTATGATTTTTTCACTGGGTCGAGAAGCTCATAAGTTTTATGATTTATGACGTTTGAATGAGCGATATGATAGATGTCTTGGGTACTTTTGAATATACCTGCAATATTTCAAGTGGTATATTCATCCCGATTATTCCTCTAAGACATTTGGGTTGGTCTTGGCACTTCATGAAGAATTGAGACAAAGAATTTCAGAGGGAAATTGTGAAATGGACGCCATCATCCACAAAGGACTTAAGAAAAGCCGACATTTCCTTCAACGCGTATATAATTCATTAACATGAGAGGGAGAGAAAAAGAGAAATAAAATTATAGAGACTATTAACTTTTAACCTTTTTAGTAATTACAATGCATTAATTGCGTTCATTAAACCATCTTGGCCATATTGAGGAAGTACCGTATCTAATTAATTATTTAAAGTTATAATAATATTAGTTAAAAATTAGCTCTTATAAAGGTCGCGGGTTCTCAGCTCGGCAGTTGGCCTAAGGATTTTTTATTTCAAATACGTATATTGAAAAATCAGAGTTTTTGAGTTATGACGTTGTTCTTTTGAAGGATCGGTATCGGTCTAGATCCACAGATTATGGCTGTTCTAGGTGAGGAGATACCAGAAAACACAGAAATCATTTGTAAAAAAAACATAAAATATAAAAAAACTAATAACTTTTTCGTACAAAGAGATAGAAAAATAATCAGGAAAGATTTAGAATAAAGAAAGACCAGAGAGAATTGGACGCATGAAAGAATATTGGAGACATAAAAAAACTATAGAATAGTAAACAGAACAAATAAAGTTCTAAGTTGTCAATGCGAAAATGAATCACATGGAAATTTCAAATACTTCTATTAAAATAATTAGGTGTTTTGAGTTAGGACGTTCTTGTGAAGGTAGGATGTTTGTCTAAATCCACGGATTATAGCTGTACGTCAAAAGGCGCAAGAGAGAATTTATTTGATTTTGGCTATTTTACTATAAAGACATGCAAAGAACCATTTCCAAACATTTAGATTTAGTCTGCTAACTAGAGATTCTAGAATGGTAATATATCTTCCTAGATCCACGCATTACGGCAGTTCAAGGTCACCCGCAACATGTTTCTCGTTTGCAGACGTTAATTAGATTTTTACTACTGATTATATGTGATTATAACTCACCCCAACGCCTTGGTGGATATGAGCGGAGTCTTGAGAGAGAGGAAGCCATTCAACCTGGTCGGAGTCGGCTTGGCCGGCGGCTCGGACTCCAGGTCGGAGGAGCCCGACTTGCGCCGCCTGCAGCAGAAGAAGACCGCCAGGATGGAAGCGAAGAGAAGTGCGAGGGTTCCAGTCACCAAAGCTATTCCAACTATCAGGTCACCTTCCTCCATCACCACCTGCAACAAGAATTATAAAAAATGTATCAGTAAACATTAAAATAACAATAAAATAGGCATAATCATCTTTGGTCCCGTTAATATTAGAGAGGAATGCAAAGAACCATCACCAGAAACGGGATTGCACTTCAAGGATACTAATGACAAAACAGTTGCAGGGACGTCGAGCGATTGGTAGCTCATGACTGAGGTGGATGGACTGCGTAGCTGGGGATGCCAAGATGGCGGGAGTGAACAGCTGCTTTCACTGAAAAGTATGCTGAGGTATGACTATGTATATATGAAAGGCATTTTAGAAAAATTGGAGATAAAAAAAAAAGAAAGATTCTGAGGAAAATTCTTGGTGAATACAGACGATAACAATGAGCTGTTGTCCCATGTTGCAAAAATATCGAATCTTATGAGAAAAAAAACAGAATTGCATTTGATGGCCACTTGCTACATATGAAACAAATTCAATTGACGAACCGGATTTTTACTTATTTCAAAGAAAATAAGACCAAAGTTTGGCCGAAAATATCGATGTCTTAGTTTACAAATATGTTAAGTGCAAATTTTTCAAAAATGGGTTTGTTTGTTTGTTTAACGTCACTTTATGCTGCTATGGCTAATCGGAAGATGCAACAGTGGCAGCTCTAAATTTTGCCTATCCAGGTTTAATTAGGATAGGGATTTTTAACGAGTACCCGACATCGTACAGGCTCGGGACCCCCGTTTAACGTCCCTTCCGAAGGACGGCGTAACTAAGGATTTTTTTACTCCCTTAAAAAATCCTAGGGCCACCTGCTATGAACCCGCGATCTAGGGCTTAGTAGTTTGTTACGCTAATCACTAGACCACAGGGGACCGTTAAAAATGGGTTTTGTTATATAAATAACATTGTAAAGTTGTGATCAGGAAGTCATAGAACATTTGTTAATATCAAATTAATAGAGAAGCTGTGAAGGTTACAAAAATAGATTGTGTGCTTAAACTTGAACTGTATTTCTCGTGTTTAATTACATTATTATCAAATTTGACTCCTGTAAAATCATGTTTTCGGCATTTAACACATATTTGAACGAATGCATCGATATATCTATTAAAAAAGAGAATAAAATCTGTAATATTAGCTTTAAAATATTAATAACACTTTACTTAGTGAAGTTCGAGGTCATTTGTGGTTCAGTGGTTAGCATAACAACCTACCCATGGTCGCGGGGCAGTAGCCGGCCTTAGGATTTTTTAAAAGGGAGTGAAAAATCCTTAGTTGTGCTGTCCATCGGAAGCAGCGTAAAACGGTGGTCCTGAATAGGTACGACAGACACTCTTTAAAGACCCCTATCCTAATTATACATAGAAAGGCAAAACAAAGGACTCCCAGTGTCTTATCGTTCAATTAGCCATTTCAGCATAAAAGCGACATTAAATGAACAAACGAACATCTTAGTGAATTTCACAATTTTAGTTGTGTTTACTTTTAATTTTTATTTAGGAAAAGAAGAACAAAGCTAAGGTTAACCAGCAGGAATAATAGTCTTTAATTAAAATTACGCGATTATTGAACAAATTTTCCAATAGAAGCTCATCTACTTAGGCTAATATTGAACTTTCCATTGTAATCATTGTAACCATTGTAAACAGAGTAGTGGCAATCATTTCCAACATCAAATCTTTGTCCAGGAATCTCATCTAAATCACGAAACTCTGCGCTCAAAAAATTCTTCGCGTTTATAATATAATAGATAAAAAACTTTATGACAATATATTGAATTGTTGAAGGGTACTCAAACAATATTTTACAAACTATACAACTGTTTTATTTGTAATGTCAGTTACTAAATGTTTTAGTAGAGGTAATATTCTAGAAATTTAAGTTCAGTTTAGTACTTATTTTTACCCTACTAGTGAATCTATTAAAATATGAGTACTCTTTTAAATGATTTTAATGATTATAATTTCATAAAACGGTTTCAAAAGTGTATGGGGTTCAAAGCGTCAGTCATTGCTAAATGATAAGTAATAAACACTTTGGCCCGTTTGCCCATGTTTTTAGATTAATTTATTGATATTTACAACTGCAATAATTTTACATGTAAATTTGCAATATGAACAAAGGACATGAAAAAAAAACCGCTTATGGAGAAACTACCCATCGATAGCACTCCAATAAAGTTCTATAGTAGAAAGTCTCGAGGCCATCTTCTTTTCAGACGCCTCGGAGGGTTATCAGGGAAGCAAGTTGAGAGACTAGCGGATTCAAGTGTTTATGGAGCTTGTCGTGGAAGGATAGGTATCTAGGCCAAATTAGCAACATATGGGATATTAAGATCATGATGGATGAGTTTGCTTGTGACATAATAAGGAGCATTGAGGATTTAACGAAGGATTTTGGATTGTAAGGATTGGATACGAGATGAATTGGATGGTTTAGTAGAGCCCCAAAGCTCAACTCCGTATGTCCAAATAGGTCTGATAACTGTCATGTAAATGAGTCTTTTGTAATTAATTGGATTTTTGTATTTTGCATTAAAATAAATAATTAATTGTTTTATTTTTATTGTAGATTTCTGGTATAGATTTTTTATTTTTTTAACTATTTTTAAAAACACTATCAGGAACTTTCTGAAACAGGCTGAACTGTCCGTATGTTAACCTCCCAGCTGAATAAATATTTTTACTTCTCCTTCTCTTCACTAACGAATATAGTACAACCACTTCTCCATGTTCTGACTCGGATTCTTAATGGAGGAGGAGTTCTGTTCTGACGCTAACTTCGCGAAACCTGGATGACAACAACTGGATTCAATATGCGGTACTCGACCCATCCCATGGTCTGGGTTGTGCGTGGACTGGGTCCAATGTGCGCCGGGTCTTACCCCCTTATTTTGGTACACACATTATGGGTGAGCCCCAGGAGGGTCCTAGATGCTATATGATCCATCTCCGGCTGCAAACAGACTAAATAAAAGTCTTGCCCGCAGCAGGATTTGAACCAGAATTGTCGGTCTGGCATTATATAGTTTTTACGTCCTAATTATTATCCTTCCTTATTGACTTTTCTCATAAAGTTTAGAACGCAAAGTAATGTATAAATGTTTAATGGAATCAGGGCGAAGCTTATCCGATGTTCTCCACCTGTTAGCTCACTGCGATCTATGGCGTCCCTAAGAGGCCTCTGACACGCCAACCAGTTAGCAATGTGTTCTTTTCAAAGCTGCAAATTTATGTTTTAATCTAGCTAATTGAACGAAAGGATATAAAATTTTAAACAGCAAACGTTCGAGTGGCGTTCTCAAGCTTAAACAGCTGAAGACTGAAAACCCTGCCATCAAACAAAATATTGTTATTATTGTTAAATGACTACTTTTTTCAAAGGAGTTTCTACTTAGCAAATGAAAAAAGGAGAGACGAATTCAAATTGTTTACAAAAAAAAAAAAAATTACGCACTTAATTTATTTAGAGCAAAAGTAACAAGAATGGACTGACGTCCTGGCGAGATATAGACGAGAATATAACTTCAATATACTTTAAATACTTGAGAATCAGTATTGACTATAAAAAGAATCGAAATAACAAATGTACTTAATAATTTAAAAAAACATTTCTGTTATATCTATACGTAATTTATTCGTAGACATACGGTACTTGCGAATTCTTGCAGATATTACCTCCTTAGTATTTCGTCTAAGCCTTAAATTAATTTATTTAATAACTTTCTATATATTATTTATTAATAAATAATTACTATTTATAAATATTTTTATTTGAAAAGAAAAGATATGTCCAGAACCGGGATTCGAACCCGGGTCTCCCATGTTTCCGTCACGGTCCGCTTCCAACTGAGCCATCCTTGTTCGACTCTCGGTTAGACAAAACCCTTCTCTTCACTGATTCAATATTCCATACATCCTTTTCTTTTCAAATAAAAATATGTAAAAATTATAACAACTAACAAAAAAATAAAACAAATCATTATTTTTTAAAATTTATTTAAACTAAATATGGCATGAATGAATTATTTTTCAAACAAGAAGGTTGGCCATCGCTTATTGCAATTAACAACTACGAGTGTAATATATATTTTTTTTAAGACGTTTCTAAATATATTTTATGATGTTAAAAAATTTACTGATGTAATGTAAATACAGTATAGCGTCGATTACCTAAACGTTTAATCAACTTCAAGGCTCAGTGGTAGAGCACTGGGTTGCCATGGGGAAAGTCCTGGTTAAAATCCCGCTGCTGACAGAACTTAATGTAATCTTCTACCGGCCGGAGATGAGTCCTATGGGATCTAGGACCTTCCTGGAACTCACACCAGATTTTTATCCCTTATTGTGGATACCAGTGTAAAGTGGGTACCCAAAATTAAGGAGAAAAATCAGGCGGTTGAGCGTGATACCGGACAATCACCTCC
Source organism: Arma custos (assembly GCA_037127475.1). Taxonomy (NCBI): domain Eukaryota; kingdom Metazoa; phylum Arthropoda; class Insecta; order Hemiptera; family Pentatomidae; genus Arma; species Arma custos. Next base: position 29,765,360 of record CM073765.1, read on the forward strand.
CTGCACAAGTTCTAGAAACTGTACAAGCTCTACCATGTAATGAACCAAGACACTCCATAGGTTGTAGTGGTACAGGTTTAGGTTTTTCAATTAACTTCAACAAATATTATTTAATACTTACCACGTATAATTTGAGACTTACCTGCCTTTAAAAGGAAGTCCAGATTGGAGCAAAATAATATTACAACTCTCTTTGTGACTCAAGTAGACATAGTTAACATACGAGACATTCAATGCTACTATCTAAGAGACTTGTTTTCTCTCTGATGATAAGTGATAAGTGACTGATGAACGAATTTGCCCAATGCAGACTGTTTCGTAAAACTACAAACCATTCAAGAAGGTCTCTATGCCCAAGATCACTGGTTAGTATCCCGGCAAGTGACCCTAAGATTTTTTAAAGGGAGAAAAAATTCCTTAGTAATGCCGTTATTCGGAAGAGACGTCAAACGAGGGTCCCGATCCTCTACATCAGGTCTCGTTAAAATCCCTATCCTAATTAAACCTCCCGCCGTAGCATCGTCTAATCAGCCATTGCAGGATAAATGTGACGTTAAACAAACAAACAAGAAGGTCTTTCATCAAACTCCTTTTTTATTCTTCTAAGAATGTTGGTTGAATGGTTCTTGCCCATTTCCTGAAAGAGTCTATTAGGATAACCATGATGATTAAGAAAATTCAAAATCCGTGATGTTACTTTTCATCACTTGTGAGGTGTAATATATTTTAAACCCTTGCCCATGAAAAAGTGATATGCATTTTAAGCGCTGCATAATGAGATAAGTTCTGTGTGACGGAGCGATATTTCTGGGTGTTTAGGTGGCATAAATTAGACCACACGTAGGAAGGGACTTGGCACTGAGGGAAAGTAAAAGTTGTTAGCAGGGTCGACCCTTCATTACCACTCCCAACATCAATTAAGGGCTCCTAGCCTGCTCCACTTATCAACTGGTCTCTAGGGATAGGGTCTTCTATACCTTAGGGTCAGGGTCCATGGATTGGGCTATGTATATCCAATCCATTTATCCCGTTTACAAGACGTACACTACAATCCCGGATTTACTTAAACAGTCAAAATTGTATAGCGGATTTAATTAACAGCGAGCTAACTGCTTCTGAATATTATTTTGAGAACTAAAAGTAATTTTAACAGTAGATTGAACGGGTCAAACATAACACAAAATAAGAAAAACATATTTTATTTTGCCAAGGCTTCGGCCTAAGATATAGGTCATCTTTAGGGAAAATAAACAGAGAATAACTATATAAAACATTGCAGAGTTTTTATATCTCATTACTAGTAATTAAACTATTAATTATTATTACGGTTAGGGTTAGGGTTTTCGGTAAGGCGCTTAAACCGTTTTTTGCGCCATTTTCTTTTATTTTACACACGTACTTGTTAATGAATAAATTATGAAATAAGAATTTGGTAGTATTTCTCTAATATAGTTATAAATATATACTTAGAGATAACCTAAATAAAGTGAAGTACAAGCTTAAATTATTTACATTGTTATATATTAATTATAAATAATAAATAAATAAACAATAATAAATAAATAAATATATATAAATAGTATAATAATAAATAGTTTAAATAGTATTAATAGTGTATAAATATATTAAGTAGTTTTATATATTAAATAGTTTAAATAGTATCTAATAAATAGTTTAATTGTTATTAAGTCTCACCAGTTATTACATAATGTACTTTACTCATTCTTTTTCATCATTAGTTATGCCATAATTTACACGTATCTTATTATCTGTATCGTTTCAGGTGTATCGATTCTGTTCATAAAATATGTTATTCTTCTTTGGTACTGCAATATTTTATGTAGTTAACTCTCTTATTGTTTCTTTCCCAAGCATAGAAGATGACCTAAAATAAGTTTATTATGGCATAATTAAATAAGTTTTACTTATTTTATATAATCTTTGACGTGCAGTCAAGGGTGTGCACCCCTGGCCATTTCAATCCACCACTAGAATTATCCATTCAACTATTTTTCACTTAAATAAAATTAATTTTCATCCCGAAGTATTATTATTACATTTTTTTTATTTATAACATTGGGAAATTTCGCTAATAAAAATTCAGGAATGCCTCCAGTGAAAACCGCTTAGTACATTATTAAATTATTTAATTAGGTCAATTGTTGTATTGATAAAAATAGAAATTGTTACATTTATTGTACACCAAAAGTTCTTCCACTACAACTTCAGTTCAGGACATGGTTGAGACTGCATTGTTTCTAGGACAACAATTCTGCAGAGTTGAATTGTCCCGGATCAATATCACCTGTCAGATTTTCCCCCAAATTAAGCAGATCAAATTTATAGAGGCTGGGTGAGGCCCATAAGGATCTGAAGATCCGATCCGTAGCTGTTGACAGATAAATAATTTATTTCCCACAGCCAGAACCTGGAACCTTCAGAATAGCAACTCAACACTCTACACTCTGAGGTGTCATATTTTTATTTATATCATTGCTAGAAGTAAATATTTAAATATGTATTTCAAAAAGTTTTGTATCTGAAGCTTTAAAGGAGACAATGTGAATTTATAATTTGTTTCCAATAAAAAATTAATAAAAAATCAGACTCATTAATTAATTTAAATACTTTATTTTCACTAGTCATCATCAATCAAAAGGACATTCAAAAATTGTATATTATTTTAATCCGTAAACAAAAAATAGGTCAGTCTGAATAAGCCTTTTGAAGAAATATTGAATTAGAACAATAAAAATTAAATTAAAAGAAACCTGTGAAGAAAGTTAGTGGAAGTTCACGGAGATAAAGTCCGAATGGAAGTCGGACATCGAAGTTCTGATTTTAAGTCCGGACTTCTGTTCCCCATTCAATTACTTCTATAATTAATCCACTCTTTTCACAGTTATATGAACCTTTTTCTGGGAAGAAACAGATCACTGAGCGCTATGAAAAGATTTATTCAAAAGTGAAATGTTGCATAGTCAAACCCTTTGCGGATATTCGGGGCCAAAAACGTTATAATTTAAAACATACGAATATGAGCTTACTCATTTAATGTCACTTCATGCTGCTATGGCTAATCGGTCTGAGCATTTACAGTGTGAGTTCTAAATTTTGCTACGAGTACCTGAACCTGACATCGAACACACCGGGAACTGCAATGTCACGTCTCCTCCGAAGGACAGTATAACATAGGATTTTTTATTGCCTTTGAAAAATACTAACACCAGCAATAAAATGCTTTTATTTTACAAGACATGGAGAAATGTATAGCTGGTATCTTGGTGTTGTCGCTTCTAGTTGACTTACAAGTTTTAATGGTTTATTCGTTTTCCATCTAATGCTATGCAAAATACAAGTTATCATGAGCTTTAGTATGAAAATGATAATACAATTATGGGAAACGTGGATACTGCGGTAATCATTTAATCTAGAAAGGAACATTTCAACAAGCATACATCATCTATACTTCGAATTAGAGAAGTAATTAGTTGACTGGAACTTCTAATGTAAGGATAGAGATAGTTAGGAGTGCAGTCAATTAAAACACCATAATAAGTGCATACTTATTTATTGTGTGCCGACGTTTCGACCCACAATATAGACCATGAGAGAGAAACAAACAGAACAAAAAAAATATAAAATCGTTACAGTAACAAGAAAATATTGACATGTAATGTAGAAAATTAAAACAGTGACAGATATGATAATTAAAGATAACAGAAATTAAAATGGTGACAGATATAATAATTAAAGATAACGAATATAAAATACAAGAAATAAATGTACAAAAAGGATAAAAAAGTAAACATAATATACAGGGAAAGAAAAATGAGGTAAACAGAAAGATACAAAATGAGAAGATTAAAATATAAAAAAAGTGGAATATGAAGGATTTAGAAAAAACTAGTTTAATCATAGATATAAAATGTATGATAATAGATAGACTTCTAAAGGTTAAGAAAACTGAAAGAAATTTGTAACAAAATGTGATGCCGAATAATTATTTGGTGATTTGGTGGAGTTCATACTCAACTCCAGGTTTTTCCTTAAGTAGTGGTATTATGTAGATGCTGGGTGTGCCCGAGGAGGCCTGTAAATCCCACAGAGTCTACCCGTTAGGAGATGAAATAATTTAACTGACAAAAATGGATTTGAAATCTGATCCTTCAGCACACTGCTCTCTACACAATGAATTACCGCGCTCTTCCTATTATCACTATAATAATTATATTTAATAAAAATAAATTAAGTTTACTACGAAAATATAATACTTCCGTAAGACACACTTCAACTTGGAGTAAATAAAAAAAAAAAAAGGAAGCAATCCTGAACAAATACGAGAAGTTGTCTTAATTGCTGGATGTGAGTAGAGTGCCGTGTCCAATAACAGTTGATTCTTCCCTTACTCCAAGGGCTCAGAGTAAAAAGAAAATCCTATACGAGTAATGGTGATAGAATACAACTTCTTAAAAGTTATTTCTCGTTTTATATATGTGTGTGTGTGTGTGTCTGTGTGTGTGTGTGTATATATGCACGAGTACCAATTATGCATTAACATCGTACACGTAACAATTTTATATTTATTTTTTTAATAATATTAGTTGACTTACAAGTATGAGGAAGATAATGGTTAGGGTGGAGGTCAAAAAACTTTAAAAAAATCTTATATAGGGAGAACTGATAATTGAAAAGTAGACGTTTCGACCTACATTGAAGGTCTTCTTCAGTGCTAATGTACAAAATACAAATTAATTAAAATACTACATGGTAAAGAATTTCATTATAGGCAGTGTACTGATTGAATAATAATATATGTAGTAAGTATTAGAAATAAAAAACAGAGGGATTTGAATTATACATTAACAAATAGGCACTGTTTAAAACCAAAAAAAACTAACAAATGAAAGATTAAAAATTAGCACAGAATTATAGTAAATAAAAATTCGAAATAATAAAAAAAATATAAAAATTATTATTATTATTATTTAATTTTTTTTTCATTTGCACCTGCGCAAATTGCGCGTCTAGCAAATTTGATTGAAGTGTCTTTCTCTTCGTTTTTCTCCATGATCATCTAGTTATTATGGAAAAAAAAAATATATCAATTGTTGAGTAGGTCTCTTGGCCAATGTCTTTTTAATCTTTTTTTATCAAGTCCAGGTAACAGGATTGAATTAAATTAAAATTAGATTAAAAATTGTAGATATAAAAGTGTTATAGAGTTATAAGGAATTTTATAAAATAGCTGCCCGGCAGACATTATTCTGTCCAATTTCCCTAAAATAAAGGGGTTCCATATTTTCTCCAACCATTACAATGGCATCTTCATTGATTGTTGGTGCATTGAAAAATCTCTTGATGTTCTCCTACAGAAGTTTTACCAGCTCTGATTACAACTTTATGATTACCAAATTCCAATGCAGCTTTACACAATTGTGTTCAAACAAAATTTATAATTGTTCTACAATATACCTCCCATTTCCCTCGTAATTTTTAAATTGTATTGCTCCATAAGAACCTTCTTTGGGCCTTAACAAAAATCAGAGCTTAAAAAAAATCCCCCCCCCCTGAGCCGTTCTTGAGTTATGCGCTTTTTCATTTTCATTTATTTAGATAACTCATAGGAATTTTATAAAAAACAAATTAAGACATTTTATAAAAAATAAAAATAAATGATAAATAATAACATGATATAAAGATGAAATGAATTATCCACTAAAAGATATGGAATAACAGAAAGTAATTATATTTTAGTTTAGTTTTTCATTTAATGTAATTCACTAGGAGACAATTTTTTCACTGTCAGGGCATGATCATGAGACCAAGATAGTCTCGAAACGTCACCAAAAAGAAAGTTTAATGAACAGACTGAATACCCATAGCTTCCTGTTTTAATGTATATTATGTCCGATTGGATTGATCAGTATGCTGTGTATTAAGGCAATCCAATATAATTGGACAGCACTGCTGAAAATAAAGCATTTCTCCCTCTATAAATTTGAGAATACTTAGGAGAACATACATTGTTCAAGGAACAGTGCAGTCTCTACCGTGTATTGATTCCAAGAACTAAAGGTGGTAATGGTACATTTTGTTTTTTTAATATAAAAATATTCTTCATAATTGAACTGATATTAGCAATGTTTTAAACACGCCATTTTAAAACTCCATTACCAGTCAGAATAACTTTTTAAGAATATATTTAGAACACAGCGTTGGCCGGTTTTTATAAGCTTCCCGTTGGGACATTTGTTCTGGGAAAAGAAAATCCTCTTTAACAGATGATACTCATTAATTTCGTCCGGAGGAAAACCCGTTTGTTTACTAGTGTCCCATTTTAGCTTTCATTGTTTGAATATTTCCATTACAATTGATATTTGCAATTTATAGTTATAATTGTTAATTAAAGGCAATTTCCATTGCTGATAAGTAACGAAAATTGGTCTCATGGTGGTCATCTAAGTTTAATTTTTGTGTTAATTATTAACTTTATAAGCTTAATTTTTTGTTTTAATTAGTAACTTAATAATGGTTCTTTAAATTGTTAACTTAGAGACTTAGTCTTAGGCACAAAGTGGCCTCACTTCCTATTTACTATAATTTAATTCAATTGTACAAATTACAATAAGTTTTCAATATTAGTCATCTTGTTAGAACTATTTTATTGATATATATACATACAATAAAACTGTAACACTACAACCCATGAAGGGTCTGGGGTTCAATACAGGGTAGAGACTGTACTGTTTCATGAACAACGGTTCTGCAAGGAGCTGACTTGTCCTACGCCACGCTCAACAGCCAGATTCCCTCCCCCCTTATTTTTATAATATTTTATAGAGGCTAGGTGGGACCCAGGAAGATTCTAGATCCCATATGATCCATCTCCCGCCGCAAACAGATTAAATAAAAATCATGGCCTGCAGCAGGATTTGAACCAGGACCATGGCAACTCGGTGACTTGAGCCAACTTGAGCCACTCCGCTCCCAATTGATACACGTATATAAACAGTAAAACCTCGAATTAACGGACAGCCCTGGTACAAATATTTTTGTCCGTTATTTAAAGGTGTCCTTTAAAGGGAGGTTTTAATATTTCATAAATATGTATTTGTACAAATTAATTCTCTCTTATTCAATTTTTCATGTGTTTAAAAGGTAAGTAGAATAAAATAAAAAAAAACACCGCAAGGTTTTTGAGTGTTCCCGAAACTTGTGTCCTACCGATATTGAGTCTTTCCGCTAGCGCACGTAAGCTTAACTTTTCACGGTCATAAACGTCGATTACATTTATTTTTTGTTCTAAAGTGAGTCTGTTAAGGGAGGGAGACATTTTCAGCCGCCTGCCACGAGGGTTAGAACAGAACTAAATTTTAATAAAGCAAGTTCGAGAATAAAAAAAAAGTATTTATGTGGAAAACCTTTACTCAAAAGTAAACACAGCTGTCCCTGTTTTCTTAGACCGGAAACAACTAATTGTTTCCGAGAAACGGGAAAGGGATGAAGTCATACTGCCCGTCTTTTAGAGGTTTTTTTAATCGATTTCTAACCAACACAGCCTGTCCGTGACCGTTAATGAGAGGTTTCGTTAAATAGAGGTTCCAATGCCTTAAACATTGTATTAAAATGTTGGTGCAAAAAAAATCGTCCGGTAATGGGGAGTGACCGCTATTTAGGGGTTTCCGTTAATAGAGGTTTTACTGTACCAGAATACTGTAGCAGATGCACGGCGCAAAGATACAGTTCCGCAATGCTCATCAGTCGTTCAGGTTAGAGTATAGCATTGACCCGTGTTTTTTTATTTTTTTATAAATCAATATAATATTTTGTTTTTTTATAATTTTTAGTGAGATCGTAAAAATAATAATGAAATTTTATTTTAAATATATTTTTTCAATCTATATTCCTTTTCCGCATCATTCTGTTTTATAAAATTATAATTTTTTAGGTTTAAAGGTAAAGAGGGTAATTGATTTTTTTCATATTTTATGAATGACAACATTTTCTAATTTGTAATGAATGATAAATATTATATCATCTTAAATCTATACACATCATAAAACAAAGACCTCCGCCGTGTCTATTCGCGATAAAATCAATAACTACTGCACGGATTTTCATACGGTTTTTACCAAAAGATAAAATGATTCAAGAGGAAGGTTTAGGTATACAATTTATTAATGTTTTGTATAATTGATTGGAATATTTCTAAAATTATTGGAAGAGTTGGAAAAAGTATAGCCGCCAGGGAGGTTTCATCGAAGACGCTGCCTAATTCCTTTCAGATATAAGAAAACAATGCATGGTTTCAATATCAACTTAAATATTTCAATTATCTTAAGCATTTCATGCACATTATAGTGGTTTTTTAAAATTCATTTATTGATATTTACAACTGTAATAATATTGCAACAAGTAAATCTGCTAATATGAACAAATGACATGGGAAAAAAAAAAACAATTGTGGAGAAACTGCCCATCGGTAGCACTCCAATAAAGTTCTCTAGTAGAAGGTCTCGAGGCCATCTTATTTTCAGATGCCTCGGAGGATTATCAGGAATAGTATGGGAAGCAAGTTGAGAGACTAGCGGATTCAATTGTGTATGGAGCTTGTCATGGAAGGATAGGTATCTAGTTTGTGCCGAATCAGCAACATATGGGATATTAAGATCATGATGGATGAGTTTGTGACATAATAAGGAGCATTGCGGATTGTACGAAGGATTTTGGATTGTAAGGATTGGATACGAGATGAATTGGATGGTTTAGTAAAGCCCCGAAGCTCAACTCCGAATGTCCAAATAGGTCTGATAACTGTCACGTCAATGAGTCTTTTGTAATTAATTGGGAGCTTAGAGCGTTTGTCCAGTAAATGTTGAAGTAGGCGAGCAGTTTCTTGTCATTTCAGTATTGTATGAAGATTCCAAGTGAGACATTTGTCCAGATGGAGTCCTAGGAGGTAACGTATCTGTTAGGCAGAGATTGCTGGAATATTATTAAAGGATATAGTAGGGCAGCCCATGTTTTTAAAGTAATTCAAATGGAAACCCTTAGATATCAAGAATTTGAAAAAAAATGGACTTACACCACTTTCGAAAATAACAGCTCATTTTATTTTACATTATATAGTACTTAACCTAGTTATCAGACCAACTGTCATGTTAATGAGTTTTTTGTAATTAATTGGGAGCATAGAGCGTTTGTCCAGTAAATTTTGAAGTATGCAAAAACGTCGAGTAGTTTCTTGTCTTTTCAGTCTTGTCTGAGGATAAATCATTATTCAAAAATTATAGATTTATTTTAAATGTCGAAAAGAGTCTTTTCAGTCTTGTATGATTATTATAGTTTAAACCATATTATTTAAATTATTATCTTAGGTGTTACCGCAAAAAAAAATTAAAGGGTATGAAAATAAATTCGAAAAACAAAGGAATATTTATTTTTTTTTATGTTTATAATATCTACATAATAAAATATATTAGAATGCTTCCTATAGTGTAGACATTACATTACATTTAAATCTAATTCACATATTCGAGAAAACTACTCGTGCGATGACGGGTCATTAGTAGATAAATATAATATAGGAAAGAAACTATAAAACTTCGCAATCTTGAGTTTCCTTTATTCTTGCCACCAGCGGAATTTACTGTGGCTAGTCGTAAACCTAAGGGACGAGTCCAAGCAGTTACTGGAGAAGACAGCCCTGAAACGCTCACAGATAGGACGAAAGGGCCGCCCGCTATCTCGCTCTTAATGCTCCTAATAACGGACTCTCCCTCTTACACTTTATCTGCCCTTCGTCTTTAACTGTGTCCTTATTAAGGGTTCTATTTCTAGAGATAGGGAAACTAAGATAGGGTCTTAAACCTACTTAAATTTACAACCGGAGACCCTCATGGAATAAAGAACTTACTCGTATTCTACAAGTATTGTAAAAATGGTATCGTAGTTTTATGTATCAGTATTCATCATAGTCTCTTCCACAACGATGAAGGGTTCTTGGGTCCAGTACGCGGTAGATACTGTACTGTTTCTAGGACAATAGTTGTATCATGATCATAGAGAGGTTATTTGTTTTTATTGTTTTAAACCATCTCAATCTTTCAGTATTTTAAAATTGTTTTTAATAAATTTATTTTTTTTTCTAACTTTTGTATTTCTAAATTAAAGCATTTAAAAATGTATTAATGATTTAGATTTCATCCCTAACAATATTCAAGTGTTGAGGAAATAATTAAAAAAACAAAAAATTGTACCACTACAACCCTTGAAGGGATTCAGTTCATCGTAGGGACTGTACTGCTTCTCAAAAGCTGTTCAAAAAAGTGGATCATCTGAGAACACTATCAACCTTTTTCCTTAAGCTTTTTTAAGGTGACTTTATAGAGGCTGGGTGATCCCCAGGAGGCTTTCCAAATACCACAGGGTCATTCCCACCTGTAGACGGATTAAATAATTTATTTGCAAAAGTTGGATTTGAACCTGGAATTTTCGGCATCTCAACACTGTATATTACAATTATGATTAACTAATGCAGGAAGTAAATGCACTGTTATATATAGGAGGTATAAATAATAATAGTAGAAGAATAACTACTAGTATCCTCCACACTGTTCTTTAGGAATGTGAAGGGTTGCAGGAAGAACGTATTACGGTATTTCTTATAATATTCGTTTTTTTTTTTTAAAGTAATACGTTTAAGTAATGTTTGGGTTTGCGGAAGATTTATAGGACGACTGATATGTGAAGACGCAGGGAATATAAAACTAAATACAGAAACATTGATGAATGCAGGCGTGGAAATAAGGCTGGAAGTAAATCTGGATAAAACTATATGTTTAGTAGCAGAAAAACTTTGGAACTCTATACCCTCTTCCATTCGTCGTTCCAATAATCTTTCAACCTTCAAATCTCAAATATTCAATCACCTTATATCCTTACGATTCCCAAAAAATCGGAAATATCATACTAAGTTTTCAGATTAATATTTTCTTACTGATAAATGAATGATGTGTTTTATTTATATATAAGTATATTAATATCATCATTTATATATATTTATACTAGCTTTTGCCCGCGGCTTCGCTCACTTAGAATTTGGACTACCGCATAATGTTTCTTGACAGTGCTTTTTAACAATAATTTAAAATAATAAATAATTTAATTATTTAAATAATTTAATTTTTTTCACTATAGGTTACTCGTTCAAAATTTCAGATGTCTAACTTCAAAACTGACGGACTCCATACAACCTTTGAACCCTTATTATAATAAGGGTGGAATTATCCAAACTTCTTTCTTAAATCATACAAAGGACCTATCTGCAAATTTCAAGATGCTAAATTCCTGATTTGCCTTTAATTGTGTACTATAATGGATTTTCCACAGTACCTCTAAAACTGTCGGGGGTGGGAAGGGGCACGTGCCCCCGTGCGCCCCCCTAAATCCGCGCTTGCTATAGCCCATTTGTTATTCTGATGTATAAACTATATTACTGTAACGTTTCATCCAAATCCGTTCAGTAGTTTTTGCGTGAAAGAGAGACAAACATACAAACTTCACATTTGTAATATTAGTAAGATTATTGACGCTTCACTCATCCAGTTAGATATTTTTAAAAACAAGTTATATTAGTTGACATTGTTCATATTTTTGTTTCATTTTCTGCTTTCTTAGTTTCTACTTGACTTTGTAATTTGCATACATATATAATTATCTGTTGTTTATCTTTATATAATTATAGTATCTTATTTCTGTTTTTTTTTTTTATTTCTTGTACTCTGTTTTCTTTTTCTTTTTAAATGTTATCACTCATTAATTCTTTCTCACTTTATAAGACACAATAATACCCTGTATTACTATACTCTAAGACGTAATAATACCCTATGTACCTGTATAGTTATTCTAAAGGGACTTGTCCCAGAATAAATAAAGAATTTATTATTATTAAAAAAATATAAAAAAAAGGGAAAATTTTCAGGATATTATTTTAGGAGGGAATATGTTTGAACATATCGAGAAGTTTAGGTACTAAGGTATATTAACTAGAAACTAGAAATTCAAGGGGAAATTAAGGCGCGATTAAAGGCGGGAAATGCTTTTTTTTATTCGGTCTCCACATTATTAAAATCGTGTACTTTATCCCGAAATCTAAAAATTTGAATTTATAAAACTACCATCCTTCCAACTTTACGGATGTGAAACGTGGCCGCTAGCTGAAAGACGGACGTCTTAGGGTATTTGAAAATAAGATGTTGCAGAGAATATTCGGTCCGAAAAAGGATGAGATCACTGTAGAATTTAGGGGGTTAAGCTAGGCGGAACTGCAGAGCATCCAACCGGATATAGTTGAAGAGATAGCGTAGTGAAGATTGATATGGACTTGTAAAGTTGAAGGACTTGATCTAGTGATCTGGCGCTTTCGGGTTGTATTGGCATCGAGCCTTCATGTTAGAAAAGCCATTGTTATAGCTATTTTTATTATTTTGGGTTTATTTTATCATTTATAAAAACATGCAAGAACGCATTAAGAGTGATCTGGCGGATTTGTGTTTTGTTAACGTTAGTACAGATTGGTTTTATCGGCAGCGAGTATTCGGGTTCACTCAGCCGTATCATTATCATTTTCCCATAATTCTAAACTTTATCGTCTTTCGTAAGCCTATAAACAATGTTAGTAAGTCATACCTACACTAGGACTTGACTCTGCGATACAGCGAAGCCTTCCATTGGCAAATCTAATTTCATTACTTAGGCCCTTAGATGTAGCGAAACTTTACGAAGTGAATCTTGTTAACGAAGTACTGAGTAGAAGGCTATATTTAGGTTTTGACACCTGTCTCCCGCTATTATACTAAAGTTTACTCAACTAAGTAGGGAGCATGGAGAATGATTAAATAGGGAGCATAAAGAAGAGGGAATTTTGTTGAAAGGAGGCAAAAACACTTAAAATAACATAAAAGTTGACTAATTATTAATAATAGTCAAACGGGAACTAACCGGGTCAATAACTAACATATTAATACATAATGTAATTCAGTAATGGCGATGAAGAAGTATTTGTTTAAAAATATTATCTAAGTTAAAGGTCCTTAATTATATTACTTATTATATATAATAAATAAAAGAAAAATATATTATATGTTCTTAATATACATAATGTTGTTGGACTGAGAACTTGATCTACCACGTAAAGCTTCGTAACAGATCATTTTAAATAATTAATTTAATTTTTTTAACTATAAATTACTCGTACATCCAAAATTTCAAATGTCTAACTTCAAAACTGACGGATTTCATACAATATTTGTATCCAAGGATTATCCAAGGGAAAACCTTGGGGGTGGAATTATTCAAATTTCTTTCTTAAATTATACAATGAACCTATCTTCGAATTTCAAGATGCTAAGTTCCTGATTTGCCTTTAATTATGTACTATAATGTATTCTCCACAGAACACAAAAAACTGTCTGGGGGCACAAGCCCCCGTGCCACCCCTAAATCTGCCCTTGCTGTAGCTTATGTACTGTAAAATTTCATCGTTTAGTAGTTTTTGCGTGAAAGAGAGACAAACACACAAACTTTCCCATTTATAATATTAGTAGGATATAAAACAATAGTTCCACTCATGTTCTTTCTGTTATTTTAACAACTATTATCATGTGATTTTCCTATAATTATGTACTATAATGGATTCTACACAGTACCTAAAAAACTGTCTAGGGGGGTACGTGCCCCCATGCCCTCTCCTAAATCCGCCCTAGCTATAGTCTATGTGCTATTCTGATGTATAACCTATATTACTGTAAAGTTTCATCCAAATCCGTTCAGTAGTTTTTGCGTGAAAGAGATACAAACATACAAACTTTCGCATTTATAATATTAGTAGGATGAATCTGAATTTAATATTTTTTTTATATCACTGTAATAGCGTCAAAACCCTGAAAACATACAAAATTATATAAATATATTTAAAAAAATACAAATCCATAAACACTGGTAAATCCTGGTTCAAATACCGCTACAGGAAAGACTTTTATTTAGTCCATTTCCGGCCCGAGATGGATCATATGGGACCTGGGACCCTCCTGGGGCAAACATATAAAATGTTATAAAAATAGGGTACCCGAAATAAGAGGGGGGAATCTGGTGGTTGAGCGCGATCTAGGACAAATCACCTCCCTGCAGAACTGTTGTCCCTGAAATAGTACAGTCTGTACCATGTACTCAATCCCAGACCCGGTTTCGGGATGTAGTGGTACAGGTTTTTTTTTTTTTATTAACACTGAAGTATAGATATTTTATTATCATGGTGACGGTATACTAAATTATTTAGATTTTTTAAAAATTAATTTATTCATAGAAATTTACAATTGTATTATAACAATACAACAAGTAAATGGCAGGAATGATACATAATGGCGTATATAAAGAAGAGTAGATAAACTATTCAATGATAATACACAATTAAAAAAAGCAAATTTAAAAGGTCACGAGGTACCGCTGGGTACTGTCCTTCTTCATACCACTCATGTCGTTGTATATTATTTTGCTGTCAGCCAATGATTTTCATTGTTTTAATTTGACACGTGTGGATAAATATATAAAGAGATCACGAGGCCATATTCTTTTTAATTTACTTTTATTTATATGAAAAAGAATAATTTCAGCTCCCAGCATTATAAATAGCAATATTATAAATCATAACTAAATTGAGACATTCTTCTTTTTCATTGTTGAATATCACTCTGGGAAATTCAGGAAGAAAAATTGTATACCTCTCCGTATTTCCTACATCTTTTACTTTGTAGCAATTGCCTGGGTTGGCAAAAAACAAAAAATAAGATTTCAAGTCACTGGGAGTTCCTTATAATTGAAAAAGGAACTTAATCAATTTGGAAAGTTTAATTAAATTAAGACAGAACAATACAAATTTAATTATTTGATTCAGAATCTTTTATGGGCTTACTAAAAATTAATCTCTGTATGTTGTAAAATTGACAAACACAAGAAGAGTTTTCCTGAAAAGGGAAAAAAGTACCTAAATATGAACTTAAAAAGTCTGTTACATAAATTATTGCATGCTAGTTCATGCATTTAACAGTTCTTACTGATTTGCCTGTTCTCTTTAATTGTTTAATATTTTGTCAGCATTCGTACAATTTATTTAATTATTATTATTCATTCATTTTTTTAAATTGATTTCTGTAACTTGTGATTTGTATTATGTAAGCTTCTGGCCATATATATATATATATATATATATATATATATATATATATATATATATATATATATATATATATATGTATTGTTTCTATTTCTGTTCATATTTCCTATTCCAAAGGGACTTAGTCCCAGAATAAAGGTACTTTTCTTTTCTATTCTAAATTAGTTCCGCAATTATAATATTAATTTTAATTTCAAGTACAACATTTCGAGAGAGAGAGAGAGAGAGAGAGAGAGAGAGAGAGAGAGAGAGAGTGAGAGAGGGAGAGAATTTAATATAATATTTAAAAAATATTTTCTATATGATATAAAGGATTTAAGGATTAAACCTAGATTAACGTAGATACAATTTAAAAAATTTACCTAATCCTAAGGTTAAAAAGTCTGAGAAGTTGAAGCAATGCTGTTTTTGCCTAGCTCTCTCTTCTCCGTTAATAATTTCGTAATTTTTTTTATCCAACCCACTTGTGAATTCCTTCAGTCTATTATTCCAAGGGCCAAACCTCTTATTATTTCTTCTAACCGCCTCATTTTTAACAATGGAATTTAAGGAACGTTCCGTATAAAATCTTTTATGAATACTACGAAATTCATTAATTTTTTTAATAAAAAATAATTAAAACCAACTGTGGTATAACAACACACCATTTCAAAAACAATAATTATTACAATTTAATATAAGGAAGAAATAGTTGGGGGTGCAATCAATTTCTATAATATAACTATTTCTACCTTATATTAGAAGATACAGTCAATTAATTCTTCTCTAACATAAAATTATTACAATTATTACTAGAAACAATAATATTAACTAAAGAAATCATAATTCTTTTTTTATATTAATTTATTGATATTTACAACTGAAATAATATTACAACAAGTAAAAATATGAAAAAATGACATGAAAAAAAACAATTGTGGAGAAACTGCCCATCGGTAGCACTCCAATGAAGTTCTATAGCAGAAGGTCTCGAGGCCATCTTCTTTTCAGACGCCTCGGAGGGTTATCAGGATTAGTATGGGAAGCAAGTTGAGAGACTAGCGGATTCAAGTGTGTATGGAGCTTGTCATGGAAGGATAGGTATCTAGTTTGGGCCAAATCAGCAACATATGGGATATTAAGATCATGATGGATGAGTTTGTTTGTGACATAATAAGGAGAATGAAGATTTTACGAAGGATTTTGGATTGTAAGGATTGGATACGAGATGGATTGGATGGTTTTGTAGAGCCCCAAAGCTCAACTCTGTATGTCCAAATAGGCCTGATAACTGTCATGTTAATGTGTCTTTTGTAATTAATTGGGAACTTAGAGCGTTTGTCTAGTAAATGTTGAAAAAGAATTCATCTTCATTCCATTTCGGTACTTGTGACTTAGCTCCTTACTTAGCTCCTCGGTACTTTGTCCTTATCTCTTATAACCTTTAATTAATTATTATTATTAATTATTCCGCAGGTTGTCGCTGAATTATTTAAAAGCTACGAAACTACTTCAAGAAATTTAAGAAGAGCGTTCCTAATGGCCCCAGCAATTGAAGCGAAGTTAAACTAAACAAAATAAAAATTAAATTAAATATTTATTAGATAAATAGTTTTAAAATAACTAATATTTTATCATATTTGCCAAGCGACGGAACGAGTTCGAACTCTAAAAACTCAGTTGAAATAAAAATACTAAAAAGAATAGCGAATCTCAAAGCCACTGTTCCAGACTTCTTTAAGCCGTTACACAAAGTATTATTTAATTTTTAACTATCCTTCGTAACTATCCTCAATGCTCTTAACTTTGTTACGAACAAAGTAACCCATAATAATCGAACCGAAAACTGATCTTTTGTATTCCGTTGTTCGACCGGAAACTCACTGATTAGACATTCATCAGCTCACAGCAGGGCGTAATTAAAGGGTTTTGTGAAAGTCAAAAATGATTTGAACAACTGTTGATACCCAGTTGTTGATGGCGTAGCCCATAGGATTATTATTGGCACATGTGATTCAGCAGGTCACATGCTATTATAAAATTTAATGGATAAAATCATATAAATATTTTAATATTCCATTTCGGTACTTGTGACTTAGCAGGTTTCCAAGAAACCTACATCCATATCTCTTATAAACTCTAATTAATTATTATTAATAATTATGTCCCGTTTGCTGCTGATTTGGCCCGAATCCGATATTAATCTTTTCATGATCAACTTCATTTCCACTCAAACCCACTAGTTTCAAACCTCGCGACCTCTTCAATTCCTGATAATCCTCCGAGGCGTCTGAAAAGAAGAAGGCCTTGTGACCTTTTAAGTTGAACTTTATATTTGAGTACTTTCACTTGGTAGTTTCTGTACTTGCCTTTGCCTCTGGAAATGATTTATCTTTCATTATATTTGCTTAATGTATTCAGTAGTTCTAAATTTCAACAAATACATTTTTAAAAAATTGTAATGATTTAAACTGTTGTTTTATGATTTCCAATATTTTGATTTTAGGCCTGTTATTTCGATACAAAGAATGCAGTGAAATAAGATGAAGGCATTTTTCATTTTAAAAAATATATAAATCTAAAATAAAATAAAAAATTCATTATTTTATTTTATGAAAAATATTCAATATCTCAAAATATACTAAATGGCTACTCATATAATTAACAGGCTGACTAAGGGAATAAAAAATAATTACTAAACTGAGCTTCAATTTCTAGAATAATATTGTGGTAGCTCAACTGAAACGTTAATTGTACCTACTGCAGTACAATTAAATTAGTTTTTGTACTAATTTTATAATTGATAAAATGGGGATTGTTCCGCCATTAATTGGATAGGGGATACAATATGTATTTATATAACACAGTTTAAATAAATAAATAAAATATTCCCATGCTATTTTATTCAAATACATTTCCACCAAGCGGGTCTGATTAAAAAAAATAAAATAAAACATGAAACATTTGAATGGGTTGATTAATTCAAATGTTATTTTTTGTATCTGTTCCGTAGGTTGTCGCTTCGAGTTGAGACATGAGTTTTAATTGTTCATTCGTTTTCCTTTTAGTATTTTCCAACGTTAGTACAAGTTATTCTGAGCTATAATATGGAAAAGAGAATGTAATTATGGGTAATAAGTATATTTCTATAATCACTTTATCAAGAAATAAAAATTTCAACTGACATTTCGAAATATAAACGAAATATGTTTGTTGAGACGTTCATTTCTAGATGAAATGATTACTGAAGTATACAAATATAGCTTTAGTTATACCTACCCGATCCATCAATCTTGGCCGTTTATTTATTTCCTCCGAGATATTTTATATAAAGGGGGTCAGACAATAACAGTTTTAACCCTTGATTTGCGATGGTTAATTAGAAATTGTAAAACTTCATTAGATACTTTTAATGTTTGGCCGTCCATTCCCACAAATCACTTGTTAAGCCGTTATTATTATAAGATTATTTATTGTTATATTTCGTGAATTACCAATTGTAATATTTATTGATTTACCAGTAAATAATTAGATAATATAAGAACATGAAGACTAATCAGCGCTATGTTTATGCTAATGTACAAATGTATAACCATAAATATTCATATGAGCTTATGATGGCCCATATAAATGAAAGGATCCATTAGATAGAGCTGTAGTGAAGTTATAAACAAATTCTTTGTGCTTAAAGTGGCCCTACAGCTAAATTATGCGCATTATTTATTAAACATTTTAGATATACGTTAAAATAATTCGACAGCGAATGAGGATACAGCGTGAATTTATCGTTTATATAGCGAATATTTTGCAAGTCAATAAAAATCAAACTTCAAAAATTTTATTTGGTGAAATGGATTCATAATCCCCATAAATTAGAAACAAAATTTACTTTAAAAACATGTCACCTTGACCGAGTTCATCGCTAGACTAAATGTGAAACCACGCTAGTAGAAATGTTTCAATATGGGTTTATCATAATTTTATTATTCATGTATGTAATTCTTGTACATTAATATTTATACATTTTTTTATTGGATTACTAATTCTAGTTAGTTTCTCTCTCTATTTTATAAATATGTTTTTAGTGATACAAAAAAAGCTGTACCACTACGACCCGCGAGCGGGTCTAGGGTTCAGTACATGGTAGAGACAGTACAGTTTCATGAACAATGGTTCTGCAAGGTGACTAGTCCTAGGTCACGCTAAACCACCAGGTTATCCCTTCTTATTTTGGGTACCCTATTTTTATAATATTTTATAGAGGCTGGGTGAGCCCCAGGAGGGTCCAAGATCCCGTATCCATCTCCCACCGCAAACAGACTAAATAAAAGTTACTGCCTGCAGCGGGATTTCCGGCATGGCAACTCAGTGTTATACCACTGAGCCACTCCGCTCCCAATGTTTTTAGTGATGTCACAGATGCTTGGCAAATGTTATAGACACAGTAGTATTTATACTGTGATCAAAAAGTAAGGTGAAATTGTCATTTAAAACCCTCGGGCATTAGGAAGGCAGGCAAATTTTTTTTACAAGCAAACTGTCAACAACGAATATTATTTGAGCGTTAAACTTCGTTCGTCTGAAACAGCCGGAATTATGGGCGAACAACTCTTGGTTCCTTCATCACGATAATGCATCTGGTTCACACTGCATTGGTTCTTCGCGACTTTTTTGCCAAAAAGTCTATTCGTGCTGTTCCGCAACCACCGTATTCGCCTGATTTCACTACATCTCACTTCTGGCTATACAGCAAACTCAAAAGGCCAATGCGGGGACGCCGTTTTGACATGATTGAGGAGATAAAAACCGAATCGAAGGTCTTGAAGGCTATACCAAAAAAAGACTATTGTGACTGTTTCGAGGACTGGAAAAAGGGTTGGAAAAAGTGCGTTTTATCGGACGGGGATTAATTTGAAGGGGATGAAATTGATTTAGAAGAATAAATAAAGAATTTACATTTTATAAACAAATTCACCTTACTTTTTGATCACCGTAGTATATTTTACAGATAACTCCTAAATATAAAACATGACTCTTTCTTATTTTTAGATAGTCTAGTCGAACGATGCTTACTAAAATTGATGCTTTACAGAATTAAAGTCCTGTTCTGAACCTAATGTGTCGGGAACATAAAACTGCTTGGCTAAACCAGCGAATACTCCAAAAAAAGATAAATATTTGAAATTATGGAGATATCCGCTTTCGATTCTGAACACCTCATACGCTTAAGTACACAAGGCTGTCAAAATACTATAAAGAAAATCAACAATTTCCCACCTGCCTAACAAGAGAACAACAATGTATCTTCACGAGAATGCACATTCATCAGAGGAAACAGATCGTACTAGCCGGATGAAGGGAATGAATGAGGAGATTGTGGAAAGTGGTGCGCCTGTAGGCGGAGATCGATCAAACCTTTTCGGCCCTTGCGAGCTCCAAACCCAAACCTAACCCTTGCCTTCGCCCTTACGTCAATATCCTTTAGGTATTAGCATCAGATGTCATTATTTCACACATTCAATACAGTTTTAGCAGTAGTATTTGTCCAGAAATACAAGATATATAAATATATAACGTAGTATTCCGTTTTATATTACTGTTGGTTGAAGACGCAGCAACTATAAACTATATACAGAAACGTTGATAAATGCAGGTGAAGAAACAGGGCTAGAAGTGAATTCGGATAAGACTAGCAGTATGGTTAGTTGCGGAAAAGGGAGAAAGTTTGGTAACATTGTTGTAGGAGGGACTTGTGGTCTTTGGTATCTAGAAAAAACAAATGCAAAGGAAATAAATAAATAAAATCAGTCTCAACATTACTAAGCTCTTTTGTCCTGAAATCTAAAAATCAAAATTTATAAAACCATCATTTTTCCAACTCTTGGATGTGAAACTCGGTCGCTAACGCCGAAGGATGAACGTCTTAAGGTATTCTGAGGTTTTGCGTAGAATTGCGTCCTAACAGGGATGAGACCACTAAAGAATTTAGGAGATTACAACATGCGGAATTGCGAAGCATGCATCCAATAAATTTTATTCAAGTGATAGCGTCACTAAGATCAAGATGGGCCTGTAAAGTTGCTGTGCTTAGTAAGAACGAATTCCTAAGATATTGATAGGCGCTGTACCGACTGGGAAGCGTCTGAGATGTAGGCCGAGGCGTAGGTGGGAGGATTTCGTCAAGAGTTATCTGGTGGATTTTGGTTTCGGTAGTGTCCCTTGGGCAGAAGTTTGTTGGTAGAGGTCGGTGGTATCGGCATATGCTAAGCCTTATTATTCCATCATATATGTATGCATTGTACACCTCCCTGCACAGCCCCTTGTACTCCCTTGGAAAAGTAAAATCTAAACCACATACTGAACCCACAGTTATCGGATAATTACATATAATTCATAATACAAATTACTTTACCTTCCTAATATAAAAATAGCTGTTCTAAAAGAATAATCCAAATATTCCGTTATTAAAATGATCTGTAATTAAAAAATTAAAAAATTATAACTAAAATTAAATAATTTAAAATTAAAATACTCCAAAGAACATACAATTCCAGAGCACATATGAAGCCATTGGTAAACACAAGTCATGAAATTCTTCTAATGCCAGAGTTCCGATCGACTTTATAAGAATTAGAGTAGGGCAGAGGAAATCGGTTCTATTACAGTTTGACAAGGCAGTTATCAAGATTAGGAAATAATAGCCGTTGATGGAGTTGTTCAAGAACTTTTTGATTCGGCTATTTGTCTCGTTTTAATTCCGAAAATATTGCTATGTACGTTGCTAAATATGCTATGCTCATGTCAATAACATTAGTAATAATTCCGTGCAATAACATAGTAAAAATCGTATCAATAACATAATGAATATCATTTTTCTTACTATTAATATATTATATTTCTTGGTGAAATATAATATTATATATATATATATATATATATATATATATATATATATATATATATAATTTTTTTTATTGAAGGTTCCTCAAACTTGAGGTTTTCAATTCTTACACCTTATGTATATTTCTTAAACCTGAATAATATTATATAATTTCTAAATAAAAACCTTGTACCACTGCCACCCGTGAAGGGTCTGGGTTTCAGTACATGGTAGAGACTGTCCTGTTTGTGCAGGGAGGTGATTTATCCTGGATTACACTCAAATGCCAGATTTTCCCCTTTATTTTGGGTATCCACTTTATAGAGGCTGTATGAGCCCCGGGAGGACCCTAGATCTAACCACCCCTATATGATTAATCTCCGGCTGCTAACAGACTAAGTAAAAGTCTTGGCTGCAGCGGGATTTGAACCATGATTTTCGGCTTGGCAACTCAGTGCTCTACCACTGAATAACTCCACTCCCATTATATAAATTATACATATTTTAAATTCTTAAAATATTCTAATAATAATGAATATATTATTTAGGTATCTGTTCGGCAAGTTGTCGCTTTGAGTTGGGTTACAAGTTTTAACTGCTTATTCTTATTTTTTTTAATAGTTTTTGATGATACACGTTATCGTGAGCTTTAGTATGGAAAAGAGAATGTAATTCTGTGAAATGTGTATACTTCGGTAATCATTTCATCAATAAATGAAAGTTTTAACTAACATTTCGAAAAATAGGTGATATATGCCCGTTGAAATGTTCATTTCTTGATGAAATGATTACCGAAATCTGCTCATTACCCATAATTATAATGCCTATTCCATTCTAATGAGGTGAACTTGTAGTTTTGCAAAATATTAAAAATGAATCGAATAAACTGTTAAAACTTGTAACTCAACTCGAAGCGGCAACCTTCTGAATAAGCAGCATTCTTTATATTAAAATATAAATATTAATACTTTAAAATGAAATATTAAAATCTTCTGCCACGAATTAGGGGTTTATACTTTACAGAGGCAGGGTGCGCCCAAAAAAGGCACCTATATCCCAAAGAGGTTATCGGTGGCTGATATTAAATTAAATAACTTATCTGCCACAGCCGGATTTAAATCCGGAACCTTCAGCATAGCAACTTAGCGCTCTACTTACTCTGCCAATGTAGGATCGATCCCATAATTTATATTTGATGTAACTTCTAAGCCCAGTTTTATCCTTTGAAACAGTATCACTCTTTCAATACGGGGCCAATAAAAGTATTTTTCATGAAAAAAAAAGTAAAACTCAGTTGAATATAATTTCAAACGAAGCAGTCAAGCGCAAAAAAAGCAATCCAGAAGTTTGGCTTAAATATTTCTTTGATGAAAATTGCCTCTGCAATATTAAATGTGGATTTTCGGTGATTCAAAGAAACACTCAGTCTATATCCGACAATCATAAATGTTTGTTAAACTATTTAATATATTTACTATATTAACAGGCCTCTACATCACTAGATCCCCCACTCCTTCCATCTAATTAATGTTCAGAAAATTCAATGTACAATCCTATCTTAAAATCCACCTGGTGCAGTAAAAGAGATATTATGTATCATTATTAATATTAATATGTTGTTTTCAAAAATTAATAAAAGCCAAGGGGTTAAGAAAAAAAAAAACAGGCCTTTATTAGCTTCACCTCTATGTATTTTTGTAACGGAATGTTTGAACAAGGTTTTTGGAAACTTAAAAACATCTAATTGAAAAGTAGAAAAGCACTGAAGGACTGAAAACAATACAATAATTTAATAAGTCTGCCTCATTATCTTCAACAGGATTTTTTTCTCATCCGATGTCACAGTATGTACTTGTGACAGTAGAAAGTAGTCTAGTGCCAAGTACATGGTAATCTTTGAGACAAGAGATTGACTACTGGCAGGATTAAGTGGGGAGTTTTTATATTTTATATATAATAAAATAAGAAATATAATTAATATGTAAAATATATATATATTAAAATATTTTTTTTTAAATTAATTTATTGATATTTAAGACTGTAATGATATTGTGTAGTAAATTTGCTGATATGAACAAATGACATGAAAACAAAAAACACTTGTGGAGAAACTTCCCATCGGTAGCACTCCAGTACAGTTCTATAGTAGAAGGTCTCGAGGCCATCTTATTTTCAGACGCCTCGTAGGGTTATCAGGAATAGTATGGGAAGCAAGTTGAGAGACTAGCGGATTCAAGTGTGTATGGAGCTTGTCATAGAAGGATAGGTATCTAGTTTGGGCCAAATCAGCAACATATGGGATATTAAAATCATGATGGATGAGTTTATTTGTGACATAATAAGGAGCATTAAGGATTTTACGAAGGATTTTGGATTGTAAGGTTAAGATACGAGATGAATTGGATGGTTTAGTAGAGCCCCAAAGCTCAACTCCGTATGTCCAAATAGGCCTGATAACTGTCATGTAAATGAGTCTTTTTTAATTAATTGGGAGCTTAGAAGGTTTGTCTAGTAAATGTTGAAGTAGGCAAAAACGTCGAGCAGTTTCTTGTCTTTTCAGTCTTGTATGAGTACTAAAATATATGAACTAAATAATAGATAAAAAACATGCTTTAATAGGAAACAAATTTGTGTGCTTTGATGTTAACACTGTTGTAAATATTTTATTGTCTCATATTGGTAATGTTAGAGCCGTTATGTATATATCTTAAAAAGCAGCCTGTTTTTTACCAATAAAAATAATTTATTCATAGCTCTATTCATATTTTAAATCTACTGAATGTTACTCTTTGTATTTCTTTTCATTCTTAATTCATTAAAAAACACTTATCATATATAAGAGGTTCCGTCGGAAAATTTCCAGTCCTAGTGAAGAATACAGTTCTTAAAAGAGAGGTCACCCCTTCAGCCAGGTCACGAAAATGGTAAAGTTTATGAAGGTAAGAAGTCCAAGGAAGGGGAGAGTGGATGAAAACAAAATCCGGAGAAAATTGGTTGGGGTGGAGTTCTAACAAACAAGAAGATACGAGAACATAGAAGCACATATGTACTCTTCTGTATAAGTTTGGTTAGGGAAGTATTCAACACCTTGCTTGCATTGCATATGTATAAAATAAATAACAAGGCTTAGCGAACCAGAAGGCTCAATGCCGATGCCACCAACCTCTGCATACGAAGTTCATTCCACGACTAATATCCAAACCCGAATCCGTCAGATGGCTCGTAATGAAATCCTCCCACCTACGCCTCGATCTGCCCTTCAGACGCTTCCCAGTTCACAGTTTTTGTTATTTCTTTATTAATTCTTTCGTTACCAAGTTCGAAGACTATACAAACCAATCTAAATCTTCGGGAAGCTATCACTTGAATAATATTACCAATACCGCGTTGTCTAATCTCCTAAATTCTAGAGAATTCTCATTCTATTGTAGATCTAATATTCAACGCAACTCCTTATTTTAGTAATAAGCAGAAGGTATTACTAACGCATAACGCAATCTTGCCATCTACGCCCCATCTACACCTCAGGCGCTTCTCAGTTGGCACAGCATTTATTAATATCGTAGGAATTCGTTCGTTACTAATGTAAGAAATATATTATACTTACATAATCTTGGTGAATAGAATGGATTTAATAGAAAACATATTTCATAAATGTAATAATCAAGATCAAAGGATTTCGGATATGAAACGTTTGACAAAATTCAACAAATAGACAAACAAAGAATGTTATTTTGTTTGTTCGCTCTTCCGGGCAAATATTTAGTTAGTTGGAATACTCTAAATGAAAACAAGATTTTAGAGGGAAATGAAAAATACACAATGTCCTATGTAAGTATAGACATTTTCAAAATTAGCTTTTTTAATATATTTTAGAAAATACATAAAAATGGAATCATCAGTGTGTGTGTGTGTGTGTGTGTGTGTGTGTGAGAGAGAGAGAGAGAGAGAGAGAGAGAGAGAGAGAGAGAGAGAGAGAGAGAGTGAGAGAGAGAGAGAGAGAGAGAGAGGGAGAGAGAGAGCGATTAATATATTCAGTACTTATTTCAGAAATACATTAAAGCAACATAAATATTTAACTTTCCACTCGAAGTCTGGAAAAGTAATAAGATTAAATGTACATATTTTCTTCTTATTAATTCAGTTCCCGTTCGGCATCGATTTTAGTGGAATTTCATTCCTTTTTTTTTTTTTACTACACTTGATATATGTTTCTTAATTTCAACTTCAAATATTTATCGTTAAAAAACACGTTATGCTTCTTAAAGTACTCTGAATAATATTTTATAATCCCAGTTTATAAGTATAAGAATGTGGGATGTATAATCTCTATCCTTCATTGATATAATATTAAGGATTTCAGGTTAAAACGATACCTACATCAAATAATAATGATCATTACTCTAAAACATTGTAGGTCATATTTAATATTAACGAGAAACCGTCTTTAAATTTTTGGAACTAGTATGTTTTAGGGCCTGTTGACATCAGCGCGCTCAGGTGTCACTTACCTCAACTATTATGGACCGTGTCAGGATATGCATGGATTTTAAATAGGCATTGCCTTTCAATATGATACAACAGATTTTTAGGAAATGAAATACATGAGAAACATGTAGACAAAATTAAACTAGAAATAATAAAACATTTATTATGAGCAATATTCATTAAAAAACAATTTGTAACTTAAATATGATAATTTTTTTAATTTTTAAATGTTTTTATTTTAAAGAGAAAAGATTTGCTCGGGCCAATAGTTGTTTAATTTGGCCTCCAATAATTGTTGAAGTTCTCTCTATTTTATAAGCACAAACCTCTCTCATATAATTACAATAATCAATTACTGAACAATGAGACATGCTCAGCTGTTTGTGACAGAACTTTATGGAAGTCAGTTCCTCCGACCAGCAATATATAAAATGGACTATAGTCCCCAAAAGTAATGTACTATTCCTCAACCGGGTATTTACTCTTATACCAAGGCTCTTGTTGCATCCTTTTTTCTAGCATCTCCATCTAATTTTATTCCCCACTTGTAGTTTCATATTATGTCCATTCCCACAGCACATTTTCTGTGGAATGACATTCCGCACCTGAATAAATATAACAGCTGATTTTTCATCAGTCACCGAGCGAAAAATCTTCTTCAAATTCCAAGTCATATTTGAAGAAAATAATCAAAAACACATTCACCTTCAATTTCACAGAAACAATAACAAAGGACTAAGAAAGGTTACAATAACAGTAGGAGGTGGTTAAGAAAAGTGACACCTGAGCGCGCTGATGTCAACAGGCCCTAAAACATACTAGTACCAAATTTTTTTCAATAATGGGAAGCAATAAAAAAAAATAAGATCCACTAAGCCATCGAATTCTTCGTTTCAATTCAATCCTTACAACCCGAAATCCTTCGTAAAATCCTCAATGCTCCTTACTTTGTTACGAAAAAAGTCATCCATAATGACCTTAATGTCCCGTTTCTTACTGATTTGGACCTAATCCGATATCAATCTTTTCATGGCAAACTTCATTCTCACTCAAACCCACGAGTTTCAAACATAACAATCTCTTCAATTCCTGATAATCCTCCGAGGCGTCTGAAAAGAGCATGGCCCTTCTAAGTTGAAATACGAGTTATTTGAGTACTACAATTTGATAGTTTCTCTGCTTGTCTTTATCCATACCTGTAAGTATCCTTCCAAACATTTATTTGATGCTTGCTTAAGTAAATGCCAAAGAAGAACTTAGGTCAAAACAGTTAAGAGATTATTTTAAAAAATAAAAAATATTTTAAATAAATACTTGATGTTTAACCAATTTCATCAAGGGCTTTAGGACTAAAACCAGATGATTAGAAGGATTTAGGCAAAGCTAGATGCAGGTATAGAAAGGTCACAATGAGGCAATTAGTAGTTAACCTGTGGAGGCTGATTACAAACCGGGCACGGATCGATTCTTGACCAGCATGAATCTATCTCCCATTCCAACTATAAATGCTTTCACTAGGCAGTGTGTGTATCGTTGATTTGGAAATAGATTGCTGTTTGAATACTTTAAATATACCCTCAAACAGTTTTAAAACTATTCATAAAATAAACAATTTATTAACTATATTTCAAGTATTTAACTGCTCGAAAATGAAAAAAAAAGGAAAAAAATCGAGAAAAGATTAAGGAAGTTTACTAGATTAAACACTCGCAACCGAAAAAAGTATATCCTGTGCATTAATCATTTAAATTATAAAAAATAAGTCTTAACTAATCCGAAGGATTCTTGAACATAAGTCATTATATACATATAAAAAAGCTGTAAAAAGCTTTATATTTTTAGTAGATTTCGTATAAATAAAATTAGAATTTTGAATAAAATAAATTTATTTGCAGTTAGTTGTGAATTCTAAAATATTCTAGTGATCTACATTTTTATAAGTATTTTAATAGTAATAAATCAATGATTATTGAGATCATAGCGTTTATAATATTTATCTATAATAGATATATTTTCATTATATTATATTATATGATATTTATTAATAAAATTTAAAGTATGTACTTAGAAGTCATCATAAAAAACGGGTCAAAAATAGGCAAAGTTAACCAATTAACTATAACATAAAGTTCAAAATGTTTAACCAACATATAAAATTATATAAATTAAATAAAATATTTACAATATTTATATTTATAAAAATCATTTAATTTATTCCTTTATTCTGTTCAAATTATATCATTTTTATTATTGAATATTATCGTGTTTTTTTTTTGTAATTCCTGAGTAAAAATAATAATAAAAAAAATAAAAACTCATCATCATATTTATAACGATACATAAAAGCAACGAACAGTGCATTTTTATCCTTAAAATCTTACAAAAACTAACCCATTTAAAAAATAGTTATTGATATAATTGTTAATAACTTTGTGCACTATGAAAATAAATAATAAAAAAGTGTGTGTCAGCTCCGACACGCGATTGGAGTTTACCCCCTTCTGTTTCTAATGGATTTTAAATTTGTTCATGCCAAGTACTGATAATTATCATCGCATATTCTTTTCTTTTTAATTTGTATTTTTTAAAATTAATGTGAACAATTTTAATTAAAATTTTAAATATAGATTTGTGTATATATATATATATATATATATATAAATATAAGGAAATAGTTCACTGCATAATTCAAATGATGGATTGCATTGGTCAGTGATTGCAGCCAATGATAACACAAAAAATAAACAAAAGTTAATTTTTAATAATCGTGCCAACCCAACGCTGTAGGTCATCTTCAGGGCAAATAGTGGTTGCGGTGACTTAACAATACTAAAACTGCCAACTTAACTCACACCAATCTTCTTCGGTGGGGCCGGATATATACCACACGTGTCTCTT
The DNA here is from genome assembly GCA_037127475.1 of Arma custos. Classification (NCBI taxonomy): domain Eukaryota; kingdom Metazoa; phylum Arthropoda; class Insecta; order Hemiptera; family Pentatomidae; genus Arma; species Arma custos. Next base: position 29,794,840 of record CM073765.1, read on the forward strand.
CCCGATTAGTCCGGGAATTTAACTTTTAATTTCTATCTATTACGTAAAACGAATAATACAATACTATTGAGAGAGGAACGTAACGCACCACTTTAAGCTAAATTCGATTTTACTACTGATAAAATTTTCATACCGTGGGCTAAACATGAAAATCGTTTCTTAAGGAGTAAACTCCAAAAAACATTATTAACATTCCCCGTAAAATCTGCCCGTAAAAGTTCTCTGCCAACTTCACAAAGTAAAAATTTAATCAAGCAATTGATTGCCGTTTTTTTCTCTTAAAAAAGTTCCATTAACTGATCAAAGAGGCTTGAAGCTTCAGTGTACGTTCCTTGGAGATGGGAAATATTCTTTGTACCGAAATCTCAAATAAAATTTTACAAAGCTAGTAGCTATATAATGGTTATAGCTAGAATATCCCCTAATTTATAATTAGTTTTAGAATACTTCAACATCAACAATAATGTAAAATTAATGCAATTATTCAATAAAAAAATATAGTATTAAATATTTAAAATATGCAATAAAATTGAGAAACCAAACTGGAAGTAGATGATAACTATACTTAGTAAGTCAAACTAAATTTTATTTTTAAATATTTTTATTTTTAAGAGAAAAGATTTGCCCCGGCCGAGATTCGAACCCGGGTCGCCCGTCTCTCCGTGGAAGCACTCTACCAATTCAAAGAATATTCATCCTGGTGTATATGCCACAGAAATTGCGGGAACACGGGGACATGGAATCAGATAAGAGAACGGATTTGTCCCGACTGAGAGGCGAATCCGGTAGCTCAATTGGTAGAGTTGGCAAATAGTTTCTCTTCAAAATAAAAATATTTAAAAAATAAAACAATTAACAAACAATTATAAATTTTATTTTATATATTTCATTTTTTTAGATAGGCAAAATGTTCGAAACATGAATCTGCGAAATATATAATTACTCAATTATATTTCATATATCAGCAATTAAACCATATTTAATTCATTAATTTTAGGATATATACAACAATATAAAATAAGAGGGACCAGAGTGGCTCAGTGGTAGAGTACTGAGTTGCCATACCGAAAATCTTGGTTAAAATCCCGCTACTGGTCTGTTAGCAGCCGGAGAAGATTATATGGGATCTAGAACCCTCCTGGGGCTCACCCAGCCTCTATGAAGTGGTTACCCAATATATGGGCGAAATATCTGGTGGTTGAGCGTGATTTAGGACTAATCATCTCCCTGCGAAACCGTTGTCTATGAAACAGTACAGTTTCTACCATGTACTGAACTCCAGACCCTTTCAGGGTTACAGGTTTCAGGTATAAAATAAGAAATGGTAATTTAATAATCCTACAATAATTATATTTAAGGTTAACCTCCACAAAATAATTTATAAAAAAGGATAAAATATGTCACTAAAATTACAATTTATAAAAATTGCAAACATTCGACCACATTGAACAATGCTCAGGCAAACTTAATATATGTCACCAGCTACGGATGGACCTTTTGGGACCTATAGACCCTCAAGTGGCTCATTCAGCCTATATTCAGTAGATATCCTAAATGGCAGGAAAAAACCTGATGGTTGATCGAGCACCCGGACAAATCACCTCCCTGAACAACCGTTGTCTCCAAAACAATGTAGCCTCTAATATGTACTGAACCCAAAACCCTTCACCGGTTGTAGTGGTACAGATTTTCTTAAAGATTATTGATAACTTATTTCATAAATAGGGAGCGGATTGGCACAGTGGCATAGCACTGAGTTGCCGTACCGAAAATCCTGGTTCAAATCCCGCTGCTGACAAGACTTTTATTTAATCCGTTAGCAGCCAGAGATGGATCATATGGGATCTAGGACCATCCTGGGGCTTACCCAGCCTCTATAAAGTGGGTACTCTAAATAAGGGGGAAAATCTGGCGGTTGAACGTGATCTTGGACATGTCACCTCCCTGCACCACCTTTGTCCATGAAACAGTAGAGTCTCTACCATGTACTGAACCCCAGACCCGTTCACGGATTGTAGTGGTACAGTTTTTTTTCCATAATTGATTAATTAGGGGATAACGGTATGACTGAGTAAAGCATTAATCTTTTCCATAGTAAAGCATTTCCAATCTTTTATAAATTCAAAATTCTCTTAAAATTTTGTTTGATGATTATTATATTCACCATAGGAAATAAAACTTTAAACTTCAAATGACTATTAGTCTAGAAAAAACGGAATAACAATAAACTATACAATCGAGAACAATTAGAGAATTAACCAATAAATTAATGTATCTTGAGATGAAAATTATTTTATGTTATTTATTATTATTATTACTTTTAAAATAAAATAAAATTTTAAATAATAAATAACCATGCCGCCTACCTGCCAGGCATCCCAAACTCCATTAACTGACGGCCTTGCGAAAATAAATTTATAAATAAATCATTAAAAAATTTATTTGACACAAAATTTCTCACTAACATTATTCTCCTTGAGATACATTCACATGCAACACATGTACAACACCAAGATATATAAGACAAAAAAATAGTATACATGGTATTTAGCGTTAAGCTGGTTTTTAAAAGTACTCGAACAGTTATCAATTTATAAAATATTTGAAATTATTTTTATATTTATTAAAACAGTAATAATAATACATACGTTTACCAAATGCGAATGTTTTTTTAAATATATTTTAAATGATTGATGCTTTATTTTTTATTCTAGTTAAAAAATAAATAAAAAAGTATTGGTAAAGCAAAGCATTCCTATTGTATTGATGGCATTGGAATTCTTTTGTTGACAATTAGAAAAAAATTAAATGCATGAAACTTTTTCGATTTTAACTTAAGTAATTATTCCTATAAAAATTTCAAGTTCAAACATAATATAACTCAAAATATGATTCATAAAATTGGGAATGGAATATCAGATATGTCCTCCCTGAATTAAAAACTTTCAACCAACACAATGAACTATTGTTTTTATTTCTACATTTAATATTATATTCCACATAGTAACTTTGTTGTTTATCAGTAACAATTAATTATTTTTTAAGTGAAAGGCTTTTTAATTTATTTATATTTATTGTTCTTTTGATGGTGAATATTTTTATTTTGAAAGGCTTTTTAGTTATATCGTTGTTCTTTTGAAGGAAATATGTATTAAATATTGTTAAAATATTATTTTGTCCTTTGTTTTTCCCTGCAGATGTGACGCATCGTGAACGGGGTTACTGAACCAGTAATAAAAAAAAAAGCAAAAATAAAAAAGATATAAATAAATAAAAAATAACACGTTCCGTTCAAAATAAAACATTAATAATAAATTCAATTTCTTTAAATTTTACCTTCATGAGTGGGGAACTATCGATGTTACGTCTTTCGGAGGGGCTGTCTGCCTTCGGTACAGCCGTTAAAAAGAACCAATTAATCTGAAATTTTAGACAAATCGCTGAATTTTATATGTCCATTTTATAAATAATTGACAAGGAAGTATTAAATCAAGTAACCATGTAAAATTTAAGTAATATTCAGTTTAACTAAATACTCACCTTTTTTGATAACGTGCATTTGAAGAATTCCTTTCCTAGGTGTTTACATATCTACCCATCTACCATATATATAAACTATTTTAAATATAAATAAAGTTTTTAAATATTTTTATTTTGAAGAGAAAAGATTTGTGCAGGCCGAGATTCGAACCCGATTCACCTACGACTCTAGCGCGGTGCTCTAACCAACAAACAAACTGGCTCGTAACACGGCCAGAAAAATCCATTCTCTTCACCGATCCCTTGTCCCCGTGTTCTCGCAATTTTTTTATGTATACAAGAGGAAGAATGTTCATTGAACATTACTTTAATTAGGATCTTGTTGACTTACGTCATTATATTATTTATAATTTATTTTATTTTATTTTATTTTTTTTTTATTTTCCTGGGTTCGAATCCCGGCCTGGACAAATCTTTTCTCTTAAAAAAAAATAACAATTAATAAAAACAAATAAAAAAAATTATAAATAAATAAAAATAATATATGCTGTTAAATCTATCCTCACTTGGTCCACAAAGGAGTATGTACTTCCTTAGTATGAGAACTATTATTAAAAAAAAATATTACACAAAAAAAAAAAATAATAATACGATCAAACTAACTATGTTTGAGTGGAAAATAGATGACCGGGTTATTCTAATGATGGATTGAATTTTTCAGGAGGCGCAATCAATGATAACACAAAACAAGTTCTGCTAATTTTGTGTTATCATTGACTGCAGCCCCTGACCAATTCAATCCATCATTAAACTAACTATAGGCTAGTTACGCTGTCCTTCGGAAGGGACGTTAAACGGGGGTCCCGAGCCTGTACGATGTCAGGTACTCGTTCCCTAAATCCTAAAATTAAATTAAAAATTTAAAAATTAAAAATCCCTATCCTAATTAAACCTGGATAGGCAAAATTTAGAGCTCCCAATATAGTATCGTCCGATTAGTCATAGCAGCAAAAAGTGAAGTTAAATGAACAAACAAACTAACTATAGGCCACACAATGTTTAACAAGAGGTACCCCGATATTCTTCAATGAATTGAAGTTAAGTTTAGTTATTAATTTGTAAGCCTATAAAAATATGAGTAACCACTTAGTATTGTTTTGAAATTCGCATGAGCAAAATAATATTTTTTTATCTTTGTTTAATAGATAAAAAACATAATTTGTAGTTAATAAGAGAAGTGTTTTAATTTAATTGAATTTATATAATATCTGAGATTTTCAAGCTGCGATATTAATTAATAATTAATACTAAAACTGGGACATTCGAAATTTTAGGTTTTTTAGATTTGTTCCTTGGATAATTATTCTAACTCTTTAAGCAGCAATAAAATATGTACGCAAAAATAAATATTTAGCAATAATATCAATTATATAATAAGTATTCATAGATGAAATAATTAAGGCTCCAAAGTATGGAGATAGCATAAAAATAAACAATAATGCCATATAAAAATATACAATATATTTCTCAATAATACCTTATAGTTTTTTTTTAACCTAAACATTTAGTATGAATTCATCATTTTATGTTTTTGATTATTTTTAGTGTATCCTATATGGCTGCCTATAGAAATAGAAAAGTTATTTATTTAGCAATTTACTATTATCAATATATATCACTATCGCTTATTATATAGTTTTAAATATTTTTATTTTGAAGAGAAAATGTCTAGGGGCGGGATTCGAACCCGGGTCTCTCACATTTCCGTTGTGGTGCTCTACCAACTGAGCTATCCTGGTTCGTACCTCGGTCAGGCATATCCATTATTATTTTTATTTTTTATAAAAATATATTATTAATATAGTAGGAATCAATATAAAAAGGAATATAAATATATAATATAAATATATAAATTAATATAAAAAGTAACACTAATCCATTAAACGTTTAATATAAAAAGTAACACTAATCCATGGTGGGTACTGGGTTCAGAACATGGTGGAGACTACTGTTCCATGGAGCTAATTTGTCCGAAATGACGCTCAAATATCAGGTTCCCCTTCTAATTAAGGGTACCCCTACCCCATTGAGGCTGGGTGAACCCCAGGAGGATCAATAGACTTAAAACGTGGATGTTACAATATATCTATTTATACTTGTTAATTAATTATTTATACTTATTAATTGTTTAGTTTAGTTACCCTAAGTAGATTCTACATCCCTCTTTTCCGAAGATGATCTAAAAGTTAGCCCGAAACGTTACCACATAATAAATAAATTTGGCTTACTCATGTTCAATTCTTTTTCCACAGTCTTGAACAATTTCTATATTACTCAAAAACCTTTATTCATTAATATTTAATTATAGTGAGGATAAAACACTATTATCAATTTAAAAAATATTAACTATACTGCAATAATTATTAACTAAAGGTAAAACTAATAATTCGCTTTCAAAAATATTAAACGCCGAACACAGATGGATTTGTGTAAAGAAATATATATTATAATTTCATGATATAAGACTTTTCCTTTAAGTTGTGTGATGGATTGGGTGTTCACATAAGCTCCAGGTTCTACTTGACACAACCTTTCAGGAATATTGTTTTTTCTGCGAAGCCATACTTGATATATTATGAAGATTAAATAGAATCCATAAAACGGACATCAAAGCTATAGGCCCATAGAAACATCATAAATATTCGAAAATGTTACATAAAAGTTGATAGAGTATGTTTCGCTTTTTTCCTATACAGTTGACTCATTAATTATTATTGAAATTTTACTAATAATATCGATAATTTATCAATAACTTTATGTATTAATAAAGATAGTTTATGTTTTTTTTCCCAGTTTAACTTATATTTATTTTAAAGCGCTATATGAATGTTGTAATGTAGCATCTATGATATTTGTACACATCTGTTATTCTTAAAAAACCTGATCCCAAAATAAAATAATTTTTCTATTCTATTATATATATAACTTGTAATAATAGTTAACATTCATGTATAAATAAAACCACTGTAACATACGAAGAAAAAGTATGTTTTTATATTATTTCTTATGTTGTTGTATATTATGACATGGTATTATTTTGTCATAGTTATTAAAATTTATTACTTCAAACTGGCGTCTATAAAATAAAATAAAATATTCTAAATACTATTATATTTTCTAGAATATAAGATATTATATTTCAATAATATAATGAAATTTCTCACACTTAATGCTAAATTTGATTTTTATTAATAGAAATAAAAACGATTCCTAAATTAACACATTTTGGTTGGGTATTTAGTGCAGGTACATTATGCCTGGTGTATGTAATTTTTAATAATAAATGAATTTAAAAAAGACTTTTTTTTATTATACTTTAGAGTAATATCTTAAAATTGTTTTCATTAAAAAAGATTTTCGAAGTAAAAGAGTGAGAAACGTTATTTTAATTTAGTTAATTAATTGAATTGTAACTATTTTACTGTAAGCCATTACAGTATTTTATATTCTGTACTATTATTCTAGAGGGACTATACCAAAATAATTAAAGATATTATTAAAAGAGAATGGGGTGTCTACTGAGTAGAGCGCTATGTTGACGAATGAAGGTCCTGTGTTCAAATCCGGATACTGTCAAAGTTTATTTAATCTAATAGCAGCCAGGGATGGATCCCATACAATATAGGACCCTATGGGGCACACCCTGCCTCTATAAAGTTAGTGGGCTCTAGCAATCGAACGTGATCTAGGACAAATTACATCCCTGCACAACCGTTGTCCAAGCAACATTAATGTCTCTACCACGCACTGAACCCAAGACCCTCTATGGGTGGTACTGTTACAATTTATTATTATTATAACAAGATGCTTAATTGGCTAGTATAATTATCATTCTTTACTAATATATTGTGATAATTTTTAAGCAATATCTTAAAAGTATTTTTAATGAAGATAGCTTTTCGAAGTACAAGAGAAATGTTCTCCAGTGGAAAGTAAGTTCGTAAACGCGGAGAACGTAAAACTTTACGACTCTCTAAAGTCCTTTAGAATTCCTGTATTAAATTGTTTGGCATTTCGCGAGGCATCCTGCAACGAAAATACACAAGAGTTGAAGACGGACAGGATGAGGCTTATAATAACTGTACGGATATATAAAAAACTATTTAATAAATGTGCGAGCGGAGTGGCTCAGTGGTAGAGCACTAAGTTGCCATGGCGAGAATCCTGGTTCAAATCCCGCTGCAGGCAAGACTTTTATTTAGTCTGTTTGCAGAGATGGATCATATAGGATCTAGGACTCCCTGGGGCTCACTCAGCCTCTAGAAAATATTATAAAAATATTACCCAAATTAAGGGGGAAAATCTGACAGTTCAGCGTCACCTAGGACAAGTCACTTCCAGAACCGTTGTCCATGAAACGGTACAGTCTCTACCATGTACTTAATCCCAGACTCGTTCATGGGTTGTAGTGGTACAGGTTTTTTTAAAAAAAATAAATGTAGACATCTTTGGAATAACTAGTAATAAAGAGAGGTATTGGTGTTTACAAAAAGATAATGAAAAATTGATCATGAAATAAAAAAAATAATTGAATATTATAACCATTATAATTTTCTTTATTTAATTTAGTTGGTTTCTAAAAATTATTTTTATCATAATATTACCATAGGGATTATTATTTTACGTGATAACCTAAGTTTTAAATTTTATTGAGGTTAATACACATTTTCAAAAGCTTGCATTAGATTTTGAATAAGTTATACTCAATATTGATTATTTTCAATATAAGTTTATTTTTTGGGATTCATGTTTTAAATTAAAAAAAAATAATAGGTTTTTTTAATACATGGATATAAAATTGGTGGAAATGTGTGATGAAGTTTGTAAGTAAGAAAGATGGGTAGATAGAGAGAGGGGAAAGAGATTATTTTAGAGAGAATAAAAAAAGTAATTAAAAACACAGCAAAATTGCTTAGACTTACACGCATGGGACTTAATAAATTAAATTAAACTAGAGCATCTATAATCAAAAAGCATATTATGGTAGAGACTGTACTGTTTCATGGACAACGGTTCTGCAAGGAAGTGACTTGTCACGCTCAACCCCCAGATTTCCCCTCCTTATTTTGGGTTCCCAATTTTTATAATATTTTATAGAGGTGAGCCACTGGAGGGTCCTAGATCATATATGATCCATCCCCGGCTGCAAACAGACTAAATAAAAGTCTTGCCCGCAGCGGGATTTGAACCGTTATATTCGGCATGGCAACTCAGTGCTCTACCACTGAGCCACTTCGCTCCCCAGAAGCATCTATAATTACGGAATAAGCATCTGAATTTAAATAATAAAATAGATATTTATCAAATTTTAGATTAAATATTTTTGAAACATTAGACTAATCAATTATTATAATTACGTCCTAATTCATAGATGCAGCCTCAGATTAAGAAGAAATTAAAAAAAAATAACAAACTTAAATACTTATTATCAATAATTTTACAGAAAACATTCCGAACAATAAATATTGGTTTATCCGTACTAATTATCTTGAGAAATAAGAAAATATACTATTAAATACAGTTTTACTAAATTTTTTTTTAAACAAGAAAGACGAAAGCATGCAATCTGTTCACTAAATATAATCGTATATCTAATATATCTATTTCTATTATTTTATTACTTTAAATGCCTTGGTGCTGAAAACTATAGCCTGATAAATTGTAATTAAAACTATACATGCTCAGCCGAATTATTTAATGCATGCAGATAAAGTATCAATTTAAGTGGCTAATATAATATAGTAATGTGAAAATTAAATAAAATTTATAACGGCTATTTTTTTATAACTGCTCTTCACAAAATGCTTCGAAGTTATACAGTGTGATTTCGCGTGTTTGTATTGATATTTAATTTATATTTATTGTAGCTTATTTATGAACATCAATATGATTAATATTTCTAAATTGACTTACCCGAATTTTCTGAATCCAATAAAATTAATTTTCTATATTTTATTACTGATTAAAAATGCAGGTAAATTGTTTAATAATAACAGCTATCTGGAGACCCTATTGATATTTAAACAACATCTAAAAAACGGTACCCTTAATTGAAAGAAATTCCCAGCGGTCGGTTAAATTACCTACCTGCACAACCGTTGGCTTAGAAATAGTACAGCCTTCACCCAATTGTAGTTGTATATTTTTTATGTTTATTATTATTATTGTTTTAGGAAGATTTTTTTTATTAATGTACTGCAAAAAAAAGTAATCATCGCTTTGTTTTTTAAAAAATCCAAAATCCGAATACAAATACTTTATAATGTATTTAGCATAAAACGTGCTATTTTATTATACAGTTGAGTCACAAACACTTTACAGTATTAACTAATATACACTGCACTTGTACATTCGTGTTGATGAAACAGGAAATTTCTTAAATCATTCATGCTTTCAACAAACCAATGCATGTATAATCAAGCTTCGAAGTTTGGACTGAATACTAAACTGAGTTCTTATAACTATGTTGCACAAATTTGCGGTGTAAAACCTGTACCACTACAACCCATGGAGGGACTTGTGTTCAGTACGTGGTGGTATTTACTGTACTGGTTCTCAGTCAACGGTTGTTCAGGGAGGTGACGTGTGCTAGATAACGTTCAACGATCTTATTTTGAGTAGCAACTTTATAGAGACTGGGTGAGTCCCAGGCGGATCCTAGATCCCATTGGATCCATATCAGGCTGCTGAAAGATTAAATAAAATCCAGCCAGTAGCGGTATTTGAACGCAGGACCTTTATAACGGCAACTCAGCGCTCTGCCACTGAGCTAAGCCATTACTTTGCAAAACAATTATCCCGAATTAAGTACATCTTGAATGAGACCTAAAGGTTAAAGGTTTCCTAGGATCCGCAAAATAATTAAATAAATTTGGGCTATGCTAACACAATTGCAATTAAGAAGTTGTTATTACTCAAGAGATAAGTAGACGAATCGATATAAAGCTGCACAATTTCTGTTTAGTTAATTAATTAAAAACTAATTGCTACTAGCCAAGAAAAGGAATTAGTTATTTTCAGCTTAATCGTGTTTACATTTGGAAGTATTCTACTCCTAAAAAAATAACGAAATAAAATCATATTAGATTTCTGTGTATAACTAGGAGAGTTGGCCATCCAAAAAATTTATGGGAAGATTCCGTAGATACTGTCGTCAGGATTCTACTCGGTTAAAAAAAAATATTTCTAACAAATCACTACTACATGTAATAATTGGTTTTGTTCAAGTATTAAAAAAAAAAACCAAGAAAAATAAAAAAATATTTCTAAGCAAGCCTCGAGAAAGGGTTTGTTTTTCATGCCCACGAGTAACTTGATGCATCTTACTTTAATGTTTCTTAAAACATCGCTTGACATGAACTTTACTGTCTTCCGTTCTTAGCACTTATGCAGCCCCTACATTTTTATAAAAAGAAAATATTGTTTATATGAAAATGATGACAATTAAAGTTGGTTTACTCTATTTTTATTCAGTTAACTACTTCTTATTTGGTATTATATGGATTCTACTTGGGCTCACCCAGCCTTTGAAAAATGGGTACCCTTATTGGATAAACTCGAACAAAGGTTCTTCGAAAGCAGCTCGAAATCTTCAGGATTTTAAATTGTTTTATTTATATTTATTCCTAGAAATAATCGTTTAATCAAATATCAAATAATTAATGTATATAAACTGGATATATAAATCTTCCAAATCTGACTAAGTTTTCTTTATTTTTATTTTAATTTAAAAAAAAATCCAAGAATGGTAGATGAATTCATTCATCAATTTACATTGATAGAACGATGTAGGATCTTCCAACCCATTTGTGGCTCATCCAATCTCTATCAAGTGGATGCCCTAAATCGGGATAAAACCTCGTGGTTAAGCGTTATATAGGCCAAATCAGTACAAACAGTACAGTCCCTACCGCGTAACTCATACAGTTAAATTTATTGAGGGAAATTTCTAATGGGTTAGAAATTTATATTGTACTTATGTATACATGCCTTTTATAATTAAAGACTAATAGAAATTTAAGCATCGTTATTGAGTTTTTAGTTATATATTCTCATACAAGACTGAAAAGATAAGAAACTGCTCGACGTTTTTGTCTACTTCAAACATTTACTAGACAAACGTTCTAAGCTCCCAATTAATTAAAAAAGACTCATTTACATGACAGTTATCAGGCCTATTTGGACATACGGAGTTGAGCTTTGGGTCTCTACTAAACCATTCTTACAATCCAAAATCCTTCGTAAAATCCTCAATGCTCCTTATTATGTCACAAACAAACTCATCCATCATGATCTTAATATCCCATATGTTGCTGATTTGGCCCAAACTAGATACCTATCCTTCCATGAAAGACTCCATACACACTTGAATCCGCTAGTCTCTCAACTTGCTTCCCGTACTATTCCTGATAACCCCCCGAGGCGTCTGAAAAGAAGATGGCCTCGAGGTTTTCTACAATAGATCTTTATTGGAGTGCTACCGATGGGTAGTTTCTCCACAAGTGTTTTTTTTTTGTCCATACAGCAGATTTACTTGATATAATATTATTGCAGTTGTAAATTTCAATAAATTAATCTAAAAAAAAAATAAAAAAGTTATATACCTAAATGACCTTAACGAGTAAATTAAATCGAGCCATGATATTAAATCGAGAACTATGGCTGATCTATGAAACCTGTAAAGTTATAATTGAAAATGTTTGCTGTCTGGAACAGAGTCCTTCAGTGTGCAGAGCGCTGAATTACCATCCTGAAGGTCCTGGGTTAAAATTCAAATTCAAATCACATCACTGCATAACCGTTGGTTAAGAAACAGAACAGTATCTACCATGTACTGAACCCAAGACACTTCATGGGATATAGGGATTGTTTTTTTTTTTAATTTTATTGCTGGAATGTTATTCCGAACAAAATGGTGTTACAGACAATTGAGAGAAATTCGTCTAGGGAGCGTCGGAAATTCATACAAATGATCTTCAACCACAATCATTTGCTTCCTTCAGCACTTCTCTCTCTCTGACTCGACTTGACGTAACGTTAAACTGAAAAAGCGGTGTGAAACAGGCAATGTATAAAAGGTGAAGGTAGATTTAGCTGAACCAGTATTAGAACAAATTCTATGCAGTCCTACTATACAATTCCATCACAAAATTTTAAAAAAGTGGAGTGAATGTTTAAAAAACATTTTCAGTGAAGATTCATAATAATAAACCGAGAAAAATATTACTTTTCTCTCTCTCAAAAAAAATTAAAAAATAATAATAAAAACAACTTTCGTTTATTAAAAATATTACCCCAATAACTAAAACATAATAATTTTTGTAATCATAAAGCCATAAAAGAATGATTCTCAGAAATTGACTTAAAATTCATATCTAGGTCATTTATGAAAATAAAACAAAACAAAGAATGTGGTTTGGAATCTTTAAGCTATAAATAAATAAAACCATTCCAAAGATATAATGATGTTCAAACATGATGATATAATTATATATGATGTTCTTAATACTTCAAAATAAGTTATAAACAACAAAAAAAAAACCTATAGCATTACAACCCGTGAAGAGTCTAGGGTTCAGTACATGGTAGAGACAGCACTGTTTCATAGACAACGGTTGCGCAGGGTGATTTGTCCTAGATCCCACTCAACTTCCAGATTTTCCCCCTTATTTTGGCTTCCCCTTTATAGAAGCTGGATGAGCCCCAGGAGGGTCCTAGAACCTATATGATCCATCTACCGCAGCAAACAGACTAAATAAAATCTTGCCTGCAGCGGGATTTGAACCAGGATTTTCGGCATGCCAACTCTGTGCCCTACCACTTAGCCACTCCTCAAAAATATCAATCGATAATAAATTGAAACAGTAATAAAATAAATAAACATAAATGAATTTCTAAACACTGAATACCAATGAAATAATAAAATAGATATTTAGCAAGTATTCATAAAAAATAATACCTAATAATAAGTTTAAAATAGCAATTATAATAAACTGTGGTGTAGAAATTTTTTAAACGTAATTCAAAAAAATATGTATTTGCTGTCGGATCTACAGACCTTCTGGGGCACACCTAGCCTTTATTAAGAAAGTACCCTTACTTATTTTTTTTAAATATTTATTTTAGGGAGCGGAGTGTACGATGTACGCATTACTTCAATTTATTCTGTTTACGGCGGGAGATGGATCATATGGGATCTAGGACCCTCCAGTGGTTCACCCAGCCCCTATAAGATATTATTTAAATAGGATAACCAAAATACGGGGGGGGGGAATCTGGCGGTTTAGCGTGACTAGGACAAGTCACCTCCTTGCAGAACTGTTGTCCATGAAACAGTACAGTTTCTGCCATGTACTGAACCCCAGACTCGTTCGCGGGTCGTAGTGGTACAGGTTTTTTAAAATATTTTTATTTTTAAAACAGTTTGCTACAATTCACAATATTTGAATGCTGTACCAAATATACCAGTCTCAAATTAAAAACAATTACTATTGCACAAATTTAAATGTATATGTACAGAATCCTAATATACAATGAAAAAATATATAAAAAACTTTCAACAATAATTTGATCGGTTTTGCTATAAATTTATCATAATATCTAATTGAAAATAAATAGTAATATATTAGTTAAATTTATCGGAAAGCGCAGTGACAATATCGATATGAAATTGAAATAAAAAAAATAAAAAATATACTATATAAATAGAAGCAATAACCTAATCTAGGAAAATAAGTAACTACATAAAATATTTTAAGATTTTAAAATGTAAATAATTATAATTATACACTCGTGATTAATTAATAAAAACAATAAGAATCCTAATGTACAATCGTTTACGAACATTAAAAAAAAACTTTGCATTGTAACCTCATTTTCTTCTGGCCTTTCTTTTATGAATGTCTCTGCTTGTTTTTCATGAATTCTTAATATTTTCATCAAGCCTCACTCAACCACTGTACTTTATTTTTTAGTGGAAGAGAAATTATCTTGTCAGTAAATAGAGTTTACGTCCTACTATATTATTAACAATGGATTGTAAATTTCAAATAAAAAAATAAGTCGAATAAATATTAATAATAATAAATATTATTTATCAAATAATTTTATTATTTATTATTCAGTTTATTATAATTTATCTTGTTATTAAAGTTCACGTTCTACCATCTAACAGAAATTTATTGTAAATTTCGAATAAAAATAATGCCAAATATATAATAATAAAAATAATAAGTCAATTTAATAAATAATTATGTTTATTTATTATTGATTTTATTATAAAGAGCATTTATCTTGTTGAAGTTCACGTCCTACTATATTATTCATGGATTATTAATTTATAATAAAAGAAATACCTAACATATAATAATATTTATTATTCTCAGCGTAGTAAATCTGCACTTAATACCCTGAGTTTACCATACTCCCTTAATTAAATAAATATATAAATGTGACACGGATACTATACTGAGTGTCAAAATGTTGTACACGCCCAATGAAAATAAAAAAACTTTTCATGCTTTCTTTACTTCGATTGATATAATTTTTTAAGCGCGGTTTAAAGTATTATGATATTTAAATGGGGACAATCTTGAGGACTTTTCAGATCTTGAGGATTTTTTAAATCCAATATAAGTTAACATTGACATTTTATACGCGTCAAAAAGATAGACACACTTATTAATTACTATTTACTTAATGCCATTTCTACTTCAGCGCAGTGTTGAATTTGTTTCAAAATAGACCTAAAAAGACCATTAGTTATGGGAAAAAATAAGTATTTTTCCGAAAAAGAGCGCCGTTTGATTTCTTCACTCCAGAAGGGCGGGATGAGTTGTAGGGAAATAGCCCACCGAATCGAGAGGAATTTTTCATCAGTCGGGAAGTTTACTCGACACGGGGAGACATACGGAACCCGCCGTTCAACTGGAGGGGTTCCTTTGACATTACGACAGAAACGGATATTCGAATCGCATCTCTTGTAAACCAGAAAGTGCAATTGCTGAGAGAGCTGGAGTTCAAACTAAACTAATGAAAGTCCAAAGATTATGAAAAATGTTAAAAATAATAGTTAGAAAAAAAAATTGAAAATAAAGCCAGTTTTGAGTACCTGTCACGAATTACCCCATATGGTCTTTGCTCGTAATGAGATGCTATGGGTTGCGGAGTGGAAAAAAGTTTTCTTTAGTGATTAAAAAACATTCAATCTGGGCCAGATGGATTTTCGTATTATTTTGATGACTTAAGAAAAGAAGACAATTTTTTACCATTATTATAAATGGGAGGAGGAAAAGTTATGGTTTGGGCAGCAATTGGTTACAAAAAGAAAGGAAATTTGAAATGTTTTAGAGGAACACAAGTTGACTTTTAATAGCATGTCTGACAATGGCACACCAATTTTCAAGATAACGCCCCAATACATTCAGCAAACATTTCTAAAGACTGGTTTACTCGCAATAAAATTTCCAAATTAGACTGGCCTGCTGTCTCAACAGACCTGAACATTGTCGAAAATGTTTGCGAAACTATTTCAAGAAGGGTATACTATGAGTCAAGACAGTTTGGAACAATCGAGGATTTGAAATATGCAATTCTATCTTCATGGGAATAATTACCTCAAGAAGCAATCAAACAATTGTACAATTCATTACCAAACAGAATTCTTGAATTAATGGTGGTGGAAAGGCCATGAAGTATTAAAATTATTTTTATTTATTTTTACCAGGGAACGTTTCTAACATTTTGGCGGGCCTTAACTTTCATTTGAAAAATTATATATTTTTGGATTGAGCAACAGCAGCCTGCTTGTGTTTTGGTACAAGCAGGCTGCTGTTTAGTTTCAGGTGGGAGATAGATTACTTCAATACTGTTTTACGGGAAATTTGAAAAGATGGGTGGGTATAACAATTTTTGAAGTGTGTCTAACATTTTGACACTGAGTGTACTATATGTATATGGGATAAAGAAATAAATAAAATAGTGAGAAATGAAATAAATTATATGAATTTATTAATAAGCCTAAAAACAATAAATATTAATGATAAGTACTCTTATCATACAAAAGAAGGACCCAAGGTTTACACGAAACCACAAATTAACACAAATATCAAATCACACGTAATGACTCATAATCACCATTGGTAACGATTTTACTTGTGACTTAGCCGGTACCCATGAAACGTACCTCCTTATGCCGAGTTAGTGCATTATTAAAGTGTTATCGGCATGTATTTTAATATTTTGTCTTTTTAACTTTGTTTATTGTCTATTTCAATTTCTGTGTTGTTCAATAAATTTAATTTTGTGTTTTTGCCTTATTCCTTTTATTATTATCTATTATTAATGAATAGAATAACAAAAATGCCTTGGAATCACTGGAAATTATGCATATCAAACTAAACTTAAAATTATGCATAAAGAATTAAGTATACCTTATAATAATGTATTTATCAACAAACTATGTAAACAATTCTTTTTTAAGTGTAAAAACAATAAAAATTCACTTTTAAAAAATATTGGGAACTATACAAAAAATAGTACAAAGCGGTATGTACATAAAAGAACAAAAGATTTATTATTGTAGGATACCATTTTCATTTTTATTGTTTATATATGTGTATATATGTTAATAAGAATGTATAGTTACAATTGTTGTTTATTTTATTATTATTAATTTTTTTTCTCTGTAGGAATTTTTAATACTTTTTTTTCATTGTAAAATATGATTCTTCACAGATATATTTAAATAGAAAATTATACACGAAATAAAAATTAAAAATAAAATAACATAGTGGGGATAGCTATCTTTAAAAGTAGCTCGGCAGGTGGCTCTAGCATATTTTAAGGGAGTAAAGATTCCATGGTAATACCGCCCTTCGGAAGGGACGTTAAACGGGGGTCCCGAACCTGTACGATTTCAGATAATCGTTAAAAATCCCTATCCTAATTAAGCCTGGATAGGCAAAATGTAGAGCTCCCACTGTAGCATCGTCCGATTAAACATATCAGCATAGAGTGGCGTAAAACGAATAAACAACAAGAAAATAAAATTATCTTCAGTAAGAAGGACTGTTTATTACGTTTCAACCCACATTGCAGGTTTTCTATTTAAGAGGTGGCTTGTCCTAGATCACGCTCAATTGCCAGATTTTTCCCTCTTATTTCGAGAACCCCATTTTTATAATATTTGATTTTAATAATGATGAACCTTGAGAATAAAAATACCCTCGGAGATAAACTAGATTCGTGGCCACTGAGGAGTAAATACATGATAAAGGACCAGAACTTGGCTTGAAGAAAACTTCGGGTGAGAAAACTTTCCTGATTGGCGCAGACACAGTGTTTTTAAACTTCTAAACAAGATTATTCTTGGGGCCATTCAATATTAATTATAAAATTAGGAGTTTCAAAGGAATATTTCAATATCAGAACTAGAACCTCGCGCCCTACACGAGATATAAATCAGAGTCTTTGTTAAAATTAATTATGCCATGTCTCATAGTCACCGTGAGATCAACTGACATGTATAGTAAAATCGATAAAGTTCGCAAGGAAAGAATGTGCTAAGTTCATTAAATAGCTATATAATTTTTATTTAAATTTGGTAATACAAGAAAAAAGAGTGCTCCGGATAATATTTTATTCGTCACCGAATCAGAGACAGATTCAGATGTAGCATTAAATTATTTAATCTGTCAACAGCCACGAATGGAACATCTGGAGACACCGCTGTGGCTCATCTAGCCTCTAGAAAACAGGTATCCTTAATTAGAATAAAAACTAAAAATTAATAGAGCCGTTATCAATGGATCATGTATAGTACATATAAAGTTATTATAATTGAAAATCTTTTATTTCTGGAAGGGAGCAAGGTAACAGAGTGTGCAGAGCGCTGAATTCCCGTGTTAATAGAACCAGATTCAAATCCAGCTGAGGCGGATAAATTATTTATAGTTTTACAGCTTTGAATCAATCTTCTGGGATCTGAAGACCGTACTGAGGATCACCCAGGATCTAGATATTGGGTAAAAACCTGGGGTTTAAGCGTGATATCGAATAAATCACCTCCCTGCACAATCGTTGTCATAGAAACAGTAAACTACCATTTTGAACCCTAAACCTTTTATGGGTTGTAGTGGTACAGGTAGATCTAAACTTTTCAAGTAATAAAATCAGTTAAAAACTTAAATAGCTGATATGGTAGAATATGATTCAAACGATTTTAAATTTATTTATATAATATTAATCAATAGAAAGAAAAGAGAGCTTTCTAGTTTATTTTCTTATTAAAATTAGCATTGATGAAGGTTATTTAAAATTAGATAACAAAACGCAAACGTCGCCATGCTGTTGTGTGTGAATACTAACTAAATTTTCTTTTATGTTTAAATATTTGCAATGCATGTTAAGTTAAAAATTATAAAACTAACGCATGAATAACATTAAAAGAGAGAAGCTAAAACATTTTCAAATAAAATATTTTTGAGTACTACCAGTGGGTAGTTTCTCTACTTGTCATTCTCATGTCAATATGTAACACGCATTCTATTTACTTGTTGTATAATTGTAATACAGTTGTAAATATCAATAAATAAATTTAAAAAAAAAAAAAAAATATTTATCCAGTAATCAAATCGACTTGTTCGGATCTGGATATTCTCCTGGGGCACACCCAGCCTCTAGAAAGTGGATAACGTTAATTGGAGCAAAACCAAGGGGTTTAGCGTAACCTCTGCCTATTTATCTCATAGCATCACCGTTGAGGTAGAAACAGTACAGTCTCAGCCAAATACTGAACCTCGTACTCTTCATGAGTTGTGGCAATTTTTTTTCATTTTTAGTAAATGAGTGGACTAATTGCATATTTAATTATTAAACAAGTTAAATGTTTTTCAGCCATGAATTAAACTGTTCTAGGGATGTATTAAAAATATTTTAGTCGGTCCAAAAAAACAAAAAAAAAAAACAATGTAACTGGTACCCCATTCTAGGAAATACTCATAAACATCGTTTTCTAGCGATATATTTAGATGATTCTACTAAGAGTGAAATATATAAATTGATGTGCAAACTCATTTTGTGTATTTCACTCTACGTAAATGCTTTCCATCCTCTAGTAGATATGTAAAACTATTTTCTCGACGACCGGTGAATTGTATAGAAGTTGATTTTGTTAATTACAATAATGTTAAAATTATTAATATTACTAGCGACCCACCCCAGTTTTGCTCGGGTAATAAGGCATATTATGCCTACATAATTTGTCTGTGTAATGTATTTTTTTTATCTCGTACCGGCCACTATGGACCACGCGAATATCATTGGTAAGGCTTCTTTGGGAGTCTTGATTTTCTTTCTTCCCATCTCAGCTGATGTACTTTATTATGTAGAAATTATAAAAATAAAAATAAAATAAAATATTTCTTTATATACGAATTCATTATCTTGCAAGTTAGATAATTGCACGGGATTAGGTAGCGTCTTCGGTGACACCCATCGATATTCCAACCCATTTACACAAAACCTCGACAAATTATATAGCTAAAACTTCCTGGTGAATCAGTCTATCTATTGGTGAAAACCTCATGAAAATCCGTGCTGTAGTTATTGAGTTTACTGCGAACAAATGCGGCCGAGAACTTTGTTTTATAACATGTATAGATAACAGAAAATAACATTGTTTTCCAGCTCTGATGATAAATATATTTAAAAAAATATAAAAATCAAAATATATAACTAGTCCGTAGTAAAAATAAAATATCTCCTGTCTTATTTATTTTAATAAACTAACAAACCCGTCTTCATTGTTAGTAAATAAGTTAGTGTATTCAGCTTGTAGCTGACTTCGGCAAAACTAATTTAGGGTATTAAACGTCCCAGATTGAAGTACTTAAATTGGACCTATAAGTCACCTCCCAAGCTTAATCAAAGAAAGTTAAAATTGCTTTGAGTTTAGCCACTCATTAAGCACAATTTTCTGTTGAAGGAAATAAGTAGACTAAATCAAACAAGATTTTCAAGGTACAAATTAAGATCAAGTAACATGTTTCAGTTTTAGTATTTCATAGGCCGTAAGGGTAATTTTATAATATATTGACAAAATTGTAGCGATCAATGTGTAGAGCGCTCTGTTGATGCGTTGAAGGTTCAGGGTTCGAATCCGGGTGTGGCAATTTCTTTTATCTGTTAACAATATGGACTCTGCAGTAACCCAGGGCCTCCTATTTTCTATAAAGTGGGTAATGTAAATTTGTGTACTAAATAACATTGTCAAAACCAGTATTTCCATAAGGCAAGGAAGAGTGTTTAAATTAATAAATAAAAAATACCATATACTGAACTCAAGTCTAATTGGGTTGTAGTGGTACAGGCTTAATTATTGAACATAATTTGGCAGAATAATTAAATCAATCTGAAAATCACAGAATAAAAGATAATATCTAATATTTTTTTGTTTATTCATTTAATGCCACTTTAAATATTGATCCAACGGCTGGTCGGACGAAGCTACAGTGAGATTCCTAAATTATTCCTTTTCAGGTATAATTGGTATAGGGATCTTTAACGAGTACGTAACATTACACTGGCTCAGGACCACCTTGGAACGTCCCCTCTGAAGGACGGCATAAATAAAGATCTTTTACTCCATTATATAAATCCTAAGTCCAACTGCCGGGCTGCAAACCCGAGATCTTGGGTACAGTAGGTTGTTATGCTAACCGATATTTTTTCTCTCTTAATGTCTCGATCACAGCTGTAGATGTTTTATTATATTTCAGTCATTATTATTATTAGTTATTGGGTGTAAATTTATTTTTTGTATAATATGGTAGTGTTTTTTTTTATATTAGGATGCTTTGGGCTTATTTCTTTACCTAATTTTCCCTTGATTATACCTTGATTCCCGGTCTGTTAAAAACGCATGCAGATTATTTTTTAGATACCTGTTATTAAATAGAATATTCATTAAAAACCATTAGCATATTTATAAATAACCTCAAAACAAAACAATTGCAATTAAATGTGCGGATAATAATCAGCAATGCTTTCTAAAATCTTAGTAAACAAACATTCTTTCTCGTACCTTCTCCTCCATATGAATTCGCATAAATATGAATCCAATGTATCCCTACTCTTTCCACATCATTTTTTGTTTCTTCGTTTGACTGAAGTCCAAAGTGATTCCAACCTCTGGGTATGAGCAACTGTGTTTAAGTCAACAAAATATTTTAAATTGTTAACAACGTAATGTTTATACCTCACGCCTTCAATTTGCTTTATTCCCTTTCCTTAGGCCTTCCAGCAGTCAGAATATGTTGAAGTCTCAGGTCGTATTGCAGCTTTAATGCAAGAATTCAGCATTTCATCAGTTCAAGATGGGACAGAATATAGGAAACACTCCCTAGTTTTCCTGCAAACGCCTCCGAACACCCATTGCTGTGGGTATATCCTCCCCAAATTATATTTCCTTTTGGAGAAGCAGGACTCATCGATTTCAACACTAAGACCTCCTCCAATCATTGTAGGCTTTGTTATATCATTTGCACATACTTCTCATTACATGTTAAATCTCTCAAACATATGTTATATCATATAAGAAATCATAAATACCGAAAAAGTAATCTGCATCCGTTTTCCGAACCAGAGCCGCTGCCGGTAACAGTTACAATTATTTTTATTGTTTTTGTGCGCAATTAATTATTCTTAAAGGATCTGGTCCTGGAATAAAATTATTTCTTTATTATATTTCGAAAAGAGACAAGGCTTAGGACGTAACAAAAAAAGCGAGGTTCATCAACGCTTTATAGCTAAATACAGAGAGATCGACTACGTGCACGATCAAAGCCCCTAGTAAATATGGCGGTATGACCTGGCACTCTGGAGATGGCATCAGGATGCAGCGATACTCCCTATTAGGGTCGATCGATCGTCTTACCCCAAAGGTTATCGTCTCATCCCTTATCGTCTCTTATCATCTCTTATCATTCCTTATTCTCTCACCACATCTAAAAACGCCTCAGTTATTGTCTAAGGGCACTGAGATGGAGATGACGTATGGAGTAATTTATTAATTGAAATCGATGAGAACTGTTCTTGTTAAAGTATTTTGTTTTTTTTTCTATTAACACTACTTATTATTTTATTAAATTTCAAGGGGCCTACAATAGATTTTTAAAATCATGCAAATGTTCATTCTATTGTGGACTCAGTTTCAGAGTCCTAATTTGCCGTGCAGATAGTCTCGGGTTCAAATTCGGCTGTTTCAGATAAATAATTAAATCTGTTATGAGCCTAGAGACCCTCCTGGGATTCACCCAGATCCTATAAAGGGAAAACTATTAGTTTGGGCGGAGAACCTGGCGGTTGTAGAACAAAAAACTTTTCTACACAAAAGATGTTATAGGCACAGTACTATCTCTGCACCACATTAAACCCAAAACACTACGGAGGCAATAGAGAAGGCAACAGCAGCGGATTAATAATTTGTGTTTAGTGTATTATCTTTGGCCATAACTATCGATTTATCAGCCTTTAAGAAAGGCTTGAGAAAATTACTGTAAATTAGCCTTCTGTATTTAGTTATTAAATTAATCAGTTATTAATTAGTTATTTTCGGTATTGGTTACTTTACCTAGGTTTATTTATTCCTGTTGTAAGTTATGTTAATTGATAGTGCACTCAGTAAAGATTAATAAGGATTGATTCGTAAATTTAGTAGTTGAGAATTTTTCTGTATATTGTTTTGAATCAAGTCGAAAATCAACAAAGAATAAAAATAAATAATTTTATAAATGATATAGAGTTGTTATTTATACATTTATCCTTTATGAATACACCAGGAGGTTACAACCCCTTCATTGTTTATATATATATATATATATATATATATATATATATATATATATATATATATGTATATGTATATATATGTATATCATTTAATGGTACTATTCGTTGCTCATGTATAACCGTAATTTACATGTGACCTGTCGTTGATTTTTTTTTTCTATACTGTCTAAGTAGGATTAAAAAAAATCAAGTCTTTAGCTCAGAGTCAAATCAATCAAAATCAGAGTAAAATCAAGTTAATCTCCTTTTTAAGGAATTTTGTAATATAAGGAAACAATAATTATGGGAATAAGAAAATTGGTTACGCCCCATCCATCCTTTCTTACAAAGGTAAAAAAATATATACTGCATCACTAAAGAACAAAAAATCACTTAACAATGTTCACGATAATCACAGACCAAATAGTGAGCTCCAAGTACTTAGATACTTGTAGACCAATGTAATCCTTCTATTTGTTTGTTAAAGGTTTTTTCCTTAACTAAGGATACCACTACATAGAGGCTGGATAAACCCCAGAAGGGTCTGAAGATCTCACAAGGTCTATCCATGGCTGGTAAAATATTAAATGAATTATCTACCACAGCCAGAATGGAGACTGCAATCTTCAGCATATCAACTATGATTAATATATTGATAATAATGAATAATACTGTTTATTGATCAATATTAATTAATATTACTATTTTTTTAACCCATCAGGAGATAGGAATCATATAATTTTAGTTAAGGCCACTTTTTATTATTTGTATGTTTGTCATTCTCAATCCTCTCAGCTAGACAATAAAACTTCCCATTGCATGTTTAAACTTTTCTTGTAGAGACTTGTTTAAAAACTCGTTTCATGTCGCAATAAAACTTTTTATTGCTCTCGTATCTCTGATAAAAGTGATATAAAACATTTAATTTTGATGTACATAATTTTAGATTTTAGAATCATATCTCGTATAGTTTTTGTTTTAATATATTATTATCTTAAAACATTTTATTCCTCTGGTTTGTTTGATTGTTTCATTTAACTCCACTTTACGCTAAGAACGATGTTACCGTGGGAGTCCTAAATTTGGTCTATCTAATTAGGAAAGGGGTCTTTAACGAATACTGGACACCATACAGACTCAGGAGGACCTTTGAACGTCCCCTCTGAAGGACAACATATAGAAGGATTTTTTACTCCTTTTAAATTCTAAGGACATCTGCCGTGCTACGAGCCCTCGATCTAAATAGTAGGTAGTTATGCTAAATACTACACCAATTTTACTAATTTTATTTATTAATTTTTCATGAAATATTTTATAAAATATATTTTATCTTCATTATATTTTATGATTTAATCATTCCAATATTTCGTTCAAAATAAACGTGGTGTTATTTATCGTGCATCACTCACATTTGGCGTTGTTTTTATTTTATATTAATAACTTTTAGGCCTTAATTTTAATAAATTAAAATCATTCATCATCATCATCATCATAATCTCTTTACCGCCTAAGCAATGTGAGGAGGAATTCAGCACAGCCTTCTCCAGCTCTGCTAGTCTTTCACCAACTGTGATCTTCTACTCCAATGGAGTCTCCAATTCTCAAAGCCCCCCTCACCTCTTCTTCCCACTTCTTCCTAGCTCGTCCTCTTCCTCGTTTTCACTCAACTTTGGCTCGGTAGGTTTCGCTAGCAATTCTGCTAGGATCCACCCGCAGGTGTCCAAGTCACCTCAGTCTGTTTTGCTCTAATATCTCGTTGGCTGGTTTAACATTCAGGTTCGACGTTGTAGTGGTGTTCCGGACTTTATTTGTTTTGCCCTCTATCTTCCTGAGAAATCTCATTTCTGCTGCTTCGGTTCTGGATGTTTCTTCGGGAGCGTCCATGATTCTGAAGAGTACGAGAGGATAGAGGGGAATGTTGATTTAAGTGCAGTCACTTTCGATACCTTTTCCACTTCTCTTCGGTTAAGAAATCCTCTCTATATCGCTTCAAACATTCTGCCCACCAATTCTTTCCGTCACTTCCAAATCGATGTATCCGTATTCGTTTAGATGCGCATCTTGGTATTTAAAGTGCTCCATTTGTTCCAGGACTTCATCAGATACAGCTTTAATAACCCTCGTTACTCTCATTGGCTTCTTTCCCACCCTCATCACTTTTGTTTTATTAGGGTTTAGGGTCATGTTTACAGCCAGCAATTCTTCTTTCAATCAGCTAACATTGTGCTGGAGGTTTCTCCAATCTCTGAGAAAACAACAATGTCATCCGCAAATGCCAATAGTGATAGGCTTATTGGGCTCGGATTGGCATATCCAAGGTGGGCTTTATCGTTGTTGTCTTGGCCTTTCGCTGAATCCTTGACCAAAATGAACAGTAGAGACTCAGGCTACGTCCCTGCCGGATTCCAATGGTGGTCTCAATTTCTTGACGAGTGTAATTAGCAAATCTTACTACAGTCCTCGTTTTCTGATATAAACTTTCGACCGCAAGTATATGATCTTTATTGATTCCTTTTTCTCTTAAGGCTTTCAAGATATTATTTTTCATTACACGGTCAAACGCTTTTGTGAGATCGACAAAGCACATTTCCTTTTCTAGGAATTTTTCAAAAACCTGTCTCATTGCAAGAATCAGGTCTTGGGTTCTCGCATTTTCACGGGCCGTATTGTTCCTCTTGGAGCAATCCTTCGACTCTTCTTCTTATTCTCTTTTCCAAGATTTTGGAATATATCTTGCTTGGCACACTTAAGAGGGATATACCTCGGTGGTTATTACAGTCCCTGTAGTCTCCTTCCTTAAAGATTGGGACTATAACACCCACTTCTCAATGCTTCAGGATTTTCTTCTGTTCCCAAAATAAATTTAGTAGATGAAGCATAATCTACTTTCCTTTAAATCCCATATATTTTAACATTTCGGCAATTTCGTCAATACCTGCGGATTTTCCTAGCTTCATGTTTAGCAGGGCTTCCTCTAATTCATCCTCACCAACGTAATCCTGTTCCTCCCAGAGATCTCCATCTCTCTGTTCTTCACTTTTGTGCGGAATCTGTGCGTTCCCCTCCAGCAGCTCTTGGAAATATTCTTTCTACCTTTCCAAAATTCGTCGTTATCCATGAGAATCTTTCCTTCTTTGTCATTTACAAACTTCAAAGTTGGTGCTCTTTCTTACATCATTCCTCTCAGTACACGGTAGAATAATTTCTGATTCTGATGAAAGTCAGATTCCATCTTTCGTCCGAAGTCCGTCCAAGAATTCCTCCTGGCTTCTATAACCCTATTTTTAGCCTCAGTCCTTATCTTCTTATAACTTTCATAGTTCTCTGGCGTTTTGTGTGCAAGGTATTCTTTCCATACAGTCTTCTTTCCCATGATCACTCTCTTCACCTAGTCGGACCACCACGCTGTTCACTAATACCAGGCCCCAATCCTTCTTTTACAACAAACTAATGAAGCTGCATCTCTTATTATTTTCTTAAAGCAAAACCAGCACGTCTCTATATCCCATGGGTATAGAAAATTACTAAGAAATTATAATTTTAATGACATTACATATTATATCTACCAAATAAATCTTACTTTCTTCGGGTAATAGAATAGGCTAAATGACAATTTAATAAAAACTAATAGGCGATCAAGAGTCTCCTTTAATTATTATTGTTCATTAAATGTTATTCAGTTATTTTTTCTCGGAATTGAGTAGCTTACTCCCTGGTAATATTATTCAATTAAACGGAAGATTAAGATGGGCTTATACGAATTCCTAAAAAGTTAATGTGCCAACTAGGAAGCGTCTGAAAGCTAGACCGAGACGGAGGTGGGAGGATAGCGTTAAGAGTGATCTGGTGGATTTGGGTTTGGGTAGTGCTGTGTGGAAGGAAGTTAGTAAGCAGAGATTGATAGTACCAGGGTCGAGCCTTCGGGTTCGCTAAATCTTATTATTATTATTACTTTTTCTTATATGCTTTTATTTTTGTAATTTTATAACCATACTCTCCGTATTTTATTAATGTCAAAATCAGAATTTAAATAAAAAATAATTTAAAATTTACAACCCTTGTAAAGAATTGCGAGCCCTTGAACAAGAATAAATAGCTAGGAGAGTTATGAAGTGACAAACAGACCGGACGCTTCCCACTCGACTAACTGACGGTTCGTTAGTTAATTGACGGACAGTTTTAAAACTCGGCTTTATCTTCGTAGAAATCCCTTGTAATTGTCTGATTTACCATACGATTCACTGAAAAATTCCAATCTGGTATAACTAAATAGGTGATTAATTAATGTATATTTCCACTAAAAACTTGTAATCGAAATATTTATGTGCAGACGATTGCGGTATATTTCCATTAAATACTTCTCGTCAGAATATGGCTGTGGTAAGGATTGCTTAATGTTATAGCTTGGTTTATAGAAGCTATAAAACAAAGAGAAGATGGGCCTGTAAAGTTGCTGGGCTTAATAAAAAACGAATTCCTAAGATGTTAATAGGCGCTGTACCGACTTGGAAGCGTCTGAGGGGTAGACCGAAGCGTAGGTGGGAGGATTGCGTTAAGACTGATCTGGCGGATTTGGGTTTGGGTGGTGCTCCGTGGACGGAGGAGAAATTGGTGGTATCGGCATCGACCCTTCGGGTTTGCTAAGCCTTATTATTATTATAAAACAAAGAGAACAGAGTACTTTATATCGACCATCTGCTAGGAAAAGGTTTTACCAGAAGACTGGAAAAAGACTGTCATATTTCCTGTATCCAAAAAAGGAGATAAACTCCAATGTCAAATTTACAGTGAAATAATAACTCTTGCGAATACAAGATCCTCTCCAACATCCTTTTATAGCGACTCTTACTCTTTGGGTAGCAGAAGCTTGGACCATACCAACGTGGGAAGATTTAAGCGGGAAAGATCTACAACAGATCAAGTACTCTGCCTCAGAACAATCCTAAAGAAAGGATACGAATTTAAAATCAAGGCATATTTTTTTGTGGACTTCAGGGCAGATTATGATAGTAATATATTAACCGGGAAGAACTTTTAAGGGCACTCGAGTTCAACATCCCCGATAAATTAATACGTCTAGCAAAGATGATAGTGAAGGATGTGAGATGCACTGTGCAGATTGTTGGGAAAAGAACAGAAGAAAAAGACTACACCAACGAAAAGGCAATGAGGATGCTGGTCTACAAACCACAGAGACAGTTTTCACTCGAATGATCCAGCTCTTGGTATATGCAGGTGATGTGGACATCTTAGGTCGGTCAGAGTATTCCGTTAGAGAGGGATTCTTAAGCCTCTTGGAGGACACAAGAACACTTGGACTAGAGGTGAAGGGGAGACTTGATGGTCACAGAGGAAGTGCCCCAAACGGGCGAGATCATCAATATTCCACCCTTTAACTTTAAGAAAATGACACAATTCACTTATTTGGGTTCAATGGTGACTGAAGATAGTGAGGTCGAGGTAAAGAAAAGAATATGGATGGCCAAAAGTTGTTACTTAGGTCTACGCAAGGGATTCTCCTCTCGCCTTCTATCGCGGCAGACTAGGCTCCTTCTGTACAAAACAGTTTGTTGTAGGGATCGTAGACCTAGACAGTAATCAAACAGATTGATCATGACCTCCTAATCATTGAGAGAAAAATCTTTCGTAGAATCTTCGGTGGATCTTGATGGAAACTGGCGAAAGAGGACAAACAACGAGTTTTACTCAATACACAATGAAACATATGTTGTTTATTCCTAGATGATAGGAATATTGCGATGGGCTGGACACGTGGCCTAAACATCTTGCGATAAGCCATGCGGTTGAACGAGACTAATGCCAAATCACCTTATCAACTATGGCCATTCTATGGCATGCAATTTTGATAATTTTTTTTCTTATATTAACAATTTACCAAATCCTATTAATAAATATATCCTTTATGTTAAAAATAACGGTATTTAAATACTAAACTAATTTGCTCTTAATGTTATTATTTTACTGAATTTCTCTAAATAATTCATTAATTATTTATACATTAGAAAATAAAATAACTCATATATTTAAAAATCATCTGGAATTTATATTTCTGTAATATAAGTTCTTGTAAGTAAAAACTATAGTGGATAGGTTTTTTTTTTTAATTTGTCGTATTTGGTTTGTCATAGTTGGTATTTAAAAAAATTATTTATTATAATATTAGAAGCAGTAGTCACCGCCATGAACTAGTAGTACCAGTGATATGGTTAGCGGTTTCACAACCCGGCAGGTGGCTTTAGGATTCATAAAACGGAAACGAAAATCTTTGGTTATGCCGTCCTTCGGGAGGGACGTAAATAAACGGTCTCGAGCTTGTGCTGTAACAGGTACTAGTTAATGATCCCTATCCTAGTTAAACCTGGATAGGCAAAATTTAGGACTACCACTGTTTTATTGTTTGATTAGCCGTACTTAACCTATCCATAGCATTTACGTTTTTTAGTGGTATTGAATATTTTTTAAATATGGTAAATATACATTATGTAATTTTTAAGCAGCAATGCTCTGCATTTCTATTAAACATCGGTCGGCAAACATTAAAATATGTTCAGCTCTAGTAGATAGAAAAAGTTTCCCAGTTTGAATATAAATCAGAATTTCTCCATAGCAATTAAAGAAAGGGAAACTGATACATTTATCTGAGAGCGAGGTAAAAAAACCTATTGTGTACTGACTTCAATACCTTCCTTGCCTCCCGACACAATGATGTTTGTTTTGGCCATCTTCCGCATGGGTTGCAGCCACTGACAAAGGGAAAATGTAGCTTTATATAGGGTCTGCCCTTTTTTCTTTTTAAATGGAATATTCTTTTTACCTCTTAAATAATTTTAATGAAAATTAAAGATAGACGAAGTAAAATAATTTGGAAAAATGCTTACAATTCCATGAAAAGAACACATGAGAGGTTTTTAGAAAATGCCAAGAGAAAGATAGCTATAAACTATAACGTTACAATTGTTATTTAAATTATATTATACCATTAACCATTGTAAAAGTACATTATCAATAACAAAAAAACGAAAAACAGCCTATTTATACCGTATTTTGATATAACAAATTTGATAGATATATAATGTAATACAATCGATTAATTATTTTATATTTTTTTATTTTATTGTTAGATATTATAATTTTTTAATATTTTATTTGAAAAGAAAAGTTTTGACCAGGACCGGGACTCAAACCCGCGTGACTCGAACGTCGTGGTACTTAGCCACCTCAGCCATCCTGGTTCGCTTCTTGGTCAGAAACAAAATAATTTATTTTAAATAATATGAATCATCAAATTTATTAAAATTATATATCATATTCAACTATCGATAATAGATTATTAACTGCCACACTGCCTAATGTATTTTATATCATTTTCTATTTCCTATAAGTATGCATTTTAGTATATATCCTTGTAGAGAACGCGGTACCAAGGGTTTGTTTGTTGACTATACTAATGTAAACAAACACAAGTTTGGTTTTAGCAGAGTATAGGGTGTCTTTCTAGCTGTTGTAAACTACGATAACTATTGCCTGTGGCCAGAAAATTTAAAGTAATTTCTAACTTAGCACGTGCTGGTAATGCATCCCTCATGAATGTATCCATTTTCTGAATATGCGGCTTAATTAAATTCTCCAGCGTTACAAAACTATCAGGTGTCATTCCCAAGCACATGTTATATTCTTCAGGGTCTTCCAAAGCCAGTTCTCTTAAAAGATTAGCAGATGCTCCCAATTTATCACGTCCCTTAATCCAATCCCTTAATTTTTTTTTGCCTACTAGTTTCTTACTCTATAAGTTCCTCAGTCAGTTTCTTCCTGCAGCTTGCACTAAATATTTTTTTTTTTAAACGGCTCGCTATGTTTGCCTAACCTGCTTCCTCATTATTAGAATAGAATAGAAAAATAATTTTACTCTGGGACCAAATCCCTTAAGAATAACAATGTTATACAAAAATTAATAGAAATATTTCTGGCCGAACGGCTACATTATTGGAATACTACAATTAAATATAAACTAAAACGTATGTTCTCAAAAAAAAAATATACACAAGACAAACAAAAAAAATAAAAATAAAATAAAATAATATAATAAAAAATTACAATAAACAAACTTTGGCTAATGTAAAAGATAAAAAAGTAGATAACAGCATCTAATAATATGAATAACAGTTTCATAATGAGTGTGGAATATTTTCACACATGCATACATAAAACATTCACTTATTAATTATTCACAAATTAGAAATTAAAAAAAAAAGTATATATGTATACATATATATATATATATATATATATATATATATATATATATATATATATATATATATATATATATATATATATATGTATTATTACGCACGTTAAATCGAACTATCCTTTCGAATTAATATTAAACGTGAATACCGTTACTCTACCAAAGAGCATTTGCTAAAAAAGTATGTACCCCAGTTTATACCAATGTAACCCAGGCTTATCGTTGACCTACATACAGTACAGTCTCTCTAAAGTTCTGAATCCAAAAACTTCATGGGCTGTAGCGGTATATGAATTTTTTATATAAATGCCTATAAAAGAGGAAGGAATGTTAACAAATTTTACAATGCCAAAACTTCATGGGTTACTAACCTGTATAAAAAAATTTCATAAGTCATGAACTCTAGAGTAATAATAACCTTTATTTGTTCATACAATATAATAAACATACAAAAACTTCCTTTTTTCCATACCTATTCACGTAAGAACAAAATCAATCTTTAGTTGAGGTTTTAAGTTCCATTGTTTCATATAGCACTCTAACATATTTCATATATAATATATCACTCTAACATATTTCATATATCACTCTTGCAACCACACTAAATAATGTACCTGTCACATCCGTTTCCACGAACCCTAGAGTAGTACCATACAATTCACTTCAATTCTCAGTCTAATTTGTTTAATTTTTTTTTTTGTGTTGCAAATTTCATTAGAACGAGAATTACTAATTGAAAATAATAATACCATACTGATCTGGATATTCCGTTGCAATGAAACGGAAAATCTGGTTTCCGAGAATAAAGGAATAAAAATACACAGGATAATAAACGGTACGAATGAAGCGAATAAAATGTGCTGAGCTAAATGGAACAAGAGGCGGGAATATTTCTAAAAGGTAGCCGACAAATGAATAAAAAACCCACAATTCTAACCAACAACCCCTGGAACTAGAATAAAATATGATTTTTACCTCAAGGCATTCTAAAAAAATTCTTAAAAAAATAACCGAGTCGTTACGTGAAAATATTCCGCATAAATAAAAAACGAGTTGGGCCAAGAATTATTTTCTCCTAGCTGTAAATCCCCGAAGGCATATTTCTAGAGCTATAAATTTTTTTTTTTAATTTTCTCCGGACGCGTACGTAGGAAATGGAAATAAATAAAAAAAAAAAAACGATAAACAACTCATATAGTATCGTATCATCTATTTCTATAATGTATTTAACCCTGCCTCAATATATTGAAAAGATATTGCTCTGAATATTTCAAGATTTTTCAGAGAACTACTATAGTATTTTATATTATTTGATTGATGATAGTGAGCCAATAAACTATAATTGAAGTTGTTAATTTATATTTTATTATTTATTATAAATAATAATTATTTATTACGGATCGAGGAGGCTCATTGATACGCTTTATAGTCACGAAATAATAAGAATTATTTATTATAATAAGTAATTTGATTAAAATGGACATTCATTAATTAGAATTATATTATTTAATAAATAATAATTTTCTTATTTATTTTAAGTATGACGATGAGCAATTTGTTTTTAAAGACAGTATGTGACGTTGACGTTGTTAGCCAATGTTTTAATATTTAAAAAAATTATATCTTCTTAGAAATAATAATATAATTTAATATTATTTAAAAAATTAAATGTTTTAATTGTTTTCGATATAAAAAAATATAAGTTTTGCATACTTCTCTGCAATACTTGTGAATACCAAGGTATGTCGTTAGTAAGTAAATAATTAATGTGCATTTTTATTCTTTAAATTTCCAAGTAAATGTGTATCTATTACAGTCACTCTTTTGAGTGGTTGAGCGGCATCTTGGACAAATTACATCCTTGCATAACCGTTGTCCTTAAAGCAGTAGTCTCTATCACATAATGGACCCAACACCCTTCATGGGCTGTAATAGTACATTTCTTTTTTTAATCTAAATATTATTATTATTATTATTGTTACTAATGTAGTAATATCCTATTGATAGTTTTAAAATTAATTTTAAAAAATCCCCTCCCAGCCTTCACATTATAAACAATATTTTCTTTTCAATGCACTTAAACTATGAATAGTAGTATAGTACAGTTATAATTTAATAAATATGTATCATAAATTATATAAAAAATTATTTATATGTGCGTGTGTGTATATATTTGGTAGTACATAAAATGTTCACTATTTAAACTTTACACTCTTTGAGTTTACATACTAAGAGTTTAAAAAAACAAGCTTTTATTTTTATAGCGATATAAAAGAAAATATATAGTTTTCCAAATCCATATGTGATAAATCAAAACATGTAGATTGAAGGTTTTATATAGTCGAACCTGTAAAAAACAATCATCTGACTATAAAAAAGATTGCACTATAGTAAAATTCTTTGACGATGAAGAATTTTATTACAATACAAAGCAGTAAATCTTAGTCCTGACTTAAATGGAATACGATCGAATAGATTCTAGTACTTCAATGATATTCCGAGTAGTATCCCTTTATGGTATTCAGATGACTTGAGATCCATTCATATCTTCAATACGTCTCCCACTCAACACATTCCGAGAAATCTCATTCTCGTGAGGTAGCTTCAGAGGAGACATTAAGTATCGAAGATCGATCCCATTTAACGGTATATTGATTAGGGATATGATTCTCCTTAATTGTCAAATGGTTACAGAATCTTTTAAGGAGGTAACTGAAGAACACGGTTCTAGGAAACGCACGATTAATCTCAGATCATCATTAGTATTTAGTACATTGGTTTTAATAATGCCCATAAAACTGAAAGGATTATAGGAATAATAGATACATGCATAATTTAAAAGAGTAATAATAATTAAATTTCGCACCACGCCCTGACATTAAAACACAACCTACTAAATGACAAGGCGCCATATTATAAGTACCTTCCAGTCTTATCCAAATAAGTCCCGCTAAAGCTCTATTGGGATGAATCCATAATAACAGATCATACTGTGTGTCATAATAAACCTTATATCCTCCTTCATCAAAATCAGAGTTCATTCACTGACCGCTTGTTGTTATTATTAATAGTACAAATAATTTTTTAAAAATTTATTTATTGATATTTACAACTGTATTACAATAATACAACAAGTAAATAGGATAAGTGATACACATAATGACATGAGAATGACAAGTAGAGAAACTACCCACTGGTAGTACTCAAATCAAAGTTCAACTAAGAAGGTCACGAGGCCATCTTCTTTTCAAACGCCTCGGAGGGTTATCGGGAATTGAAGAGGAAGCTAGGTTTGAAACTAGAGGGTTTGACTGGGAATGAAGTTTGTTATGAAAAGATAGATAGCGGGTTCGGGCCAAATCAGAAAAAATGGGACATTAAGGTCGGCATGGATGACACAAATAATTTTTTTTTTTTTTAATAACAGTCATATAAATCTCGAAACAAAAATTTTAAGGAATATTTTCCTTATGCAAATTCAGATCTACAGATATTAGCAATAAATAAAGGCAATATAAGAGCTTTCAAGTAATACTGTATGTCACAAAACGCAGTACAGATATTTAGGTTCAGGATAGAATAAGATTGAAGCTGTCAGTGTACAAGGATCTCGTGGGTGGGTTCGGAAGCAATCATGAAACAATTCAGCTTCGCTGTTATTTAGGAAAGCTATTAAGTTTGGATCGAGTAACAATAAACCCTTGGGTATTTCCAGCAATACTGAAGGTTAAAAATAACAACAAAAAGAAAAAAATAGTACCACTACTAGTGTTTCCCATGAAAGAACTTAGGTTCATTATATGGTAGATACTGTACTGTTTTTAGGACAATGGTTGTGCAGGATGACTTGTCCGAGATCAGGCTCAACCTCCAGGTTTTTCCTCCAATTAAGGATGTCAATTTTATAGAGGCTGGGCGATATGCTGAAAGTTAGATAATAATAAACAAAAATGCTCGGTGCCGATACCACCAATTTCCTTACAAACTTCAGTCCACGGACCATAACCCAAACCCAAATCCGCTAGACCACTTTACGCAATCCTCCCACCTACTCCTCGGCCTACGCCTCAGACGCTTTGAAAGTTAGGTAATGTTACATCAAATAAGTAAACCGTGAATGAGACTTTTTTTTGTAGTTTTATCTATCGATTGTTATTTATTAAAATACTTCAGCCTTTTACTTTAATACAAAATTATGGTCAATTAAATAAACAAATAATAGAAATATTGTTGTTAATTAAAAAGTCAGCATAGTATTAGTAAAAAATGATTTATTCAAGCACTGTAGGGAATTGATTAATAAAAAAGAGGAGCAAAATCCGGATTATTTTATCTCGCCGATAACAAAGTTACGGAAATTGAAATAGTGATGAAGCTACAGGAAAGCCAAATTGAAAAAAAAATTCAACTTATCAAGAATGAAGCAAAAACGAATACATTTTAATAATTATTATTGTATTTAGTAATAATTATGGTTTTATTATTTGATGAAAATTAATAATACTTCTGTAAACATGTGTTTATTACCAGATGACAGATAGTCATTAATTATTCATTACAAGAGGCAGTATATATATTGAAGTGGACTGTCAACTACATAAGTACATTCAATCAATTTCTAATAGTTTCACTAACCAAATGCATCAAGTAAAGTAATTGCTATAAGCAAAACGTTACTTAATAAGGTTCGATAATATATAGAATTAATTGATATATATATATATATATATATATATATATATATATATATATATATATAAAGTAAAGTAAAGTATACCTAAAACACAACAATTAACTACTACTATAGTAAAAAAACAAAACATTTAGTATTAAAACATCTTGAATGATAATAGTTGTCCTTGATCATATATATATGGGTGTGTGTGGAAGACGATGGTCAGGGTGTAACTACATTTCGCATTTTTATTACATATCATCATTATTTCTGATTATCATTTCCACTTTTATTACTGTATGTCGAGGCTTGATTTATTACTTTGTGCATTGTTTATTATCTTTTATTATTACTGTCCTTTTCAATTTTTTATCAATAATCTACAATGATAAAAAAAATATTTTACAACGATTAACGATGTTGTCCTTTCCTATCATATCTTAATAGTTATTAAAAAATATGCAACAACTATCCTTTATAATATTTAATTAACAATGTGTATGCATTATCGTCCCCATTATTAGTTAACTATATTTCTCATTTTTATTACTTATCATCATCATTTCTTATCGTTTTCATTTTTATTACCCTATGCCTCGATTATTACTTGATTTATTACTTAATGTATTGTTTATTATATTTTATCATTACTTTCCTTGTCATTTTGCTGTTAATACTCTACAATAACCTTGTTCTGAATGTATATCTCAGGCCCCCATTTTTTTTTTCCACCACTCAGATACCTTAATGCTTATGTATTTTAATTTTAATATTTATTAATTAATTAATTTATTATTAATGTTAAGAAGACCTGCAAAGTGGGTCGAAACGTTGACAATTTAATAAACATTTCTCCCTATCCAAGAGAAATTTATTGACCTCTACCCTAGTATGAAAACGTTTTTACTGGAAATTATCCAACTATACAAAATAATATTCACTGTTGTATGTTTAAATTTTGCCCTTGTGGTATTCCAGGAACTGCTCTTCTGACGGAATTAATTGAATAAATTAAATATTATGCACACATTAAATAGTGTGCTTTTTATTATTAATAATTTAATCTGAAAGTATTTGAAACCCCCCACAATTACTTTATTACCCTGCATTCCTAACATATTATTAAGGGGTCACCTGTGGTGTTGTGGTTAGCATAATGACCTGCTCGCGATTTCGCGGCCTTAATTATAAATTATTCATGTTATATATTGCGTTTTGTTGGGATTAATAAACAAACTACTTGAAACTGTATATAATTATCATTCTGTCAATATATATGGAATCCAGAACTAATGTTAATGATTTAAATTTAAAAATTGTGAAATTGAAATAATTCAGACTATAATTGCTTTAGGAATTCAAAAGAGGACACAGTTATATCAAAGTCTTGAGTTTTCACTTCTATCGGCAGTTTAATTTTTTTTTTGTAATAATAAATATTTTACATTATATATCAGTTGACATTATATACAGGGTGTCCCATTTCAAGTGGATCAGACGTTTTTAACTTTTAAACAAAACGAAATTCAGATAAACGATTCAGATAAAAGTTGTAGTTATTCAGGCCTAGTTTGAAGAAATAAAAAAAACATTTTTTGGTTTTTCACTTTATGTGGTCAATATCGACCTTCAAAAATGTAGTTTCCTCTTGACTCCCATTTATTTTTCTGAAATGTACAATACAAAACATGGAAAAAATGTATGTAACATTTTTTTCTATCTTTCAAGTAAAAGAAGTATCTGAAGCTCACTACTTCAGTATGCTGTCTTCACTTCAGGTCGATTAATGATTTCTGGAGTTCAGTAGAATACTCAATGGGCTTGAACTATTTATTTGAATTAATTGATATATTATTTTTTGATTAAAATTTTAGTAATGCACTTTTTGATTTTTTAATAATTTTTTTTGGTATTCTTGAATACCACGTCAGAAACTATTTTTAAATAATAATCCGGTGTTGTTGTTTTTTTTTTTACGTGTAATAGCATAAATACTATTCATAATATATAACTAGTATTTATATTAATTGATATTAGTCCCATCAGAGGGAGTCTTATGATTGGGGAAATGTTAATAGTGAGAATGAAGGGGCAGTTTCTCAGCAACGATGGGCTATTTTTTAAAATAAAATACATAGATAAATAATGCATAAAAGATAAATAAAAAGTATATAAGATGTAGGAAATATATTTGGCTTGGTGAGGACGACGGAAGCCGAATACTGGAGCTTGGAGGTTGGTATTGACCCAGAAAGTCAACTTGTGGAATGGGCCAACACGTCTCTGCTTCAGCCAACATTGCACAAAAGCTCCCTTCCAAACCTAAGCAATAACTTATAATAAATAATTTAACAATTCCTTTATTATTTATTGCTATTTTAGTACCTGATAAAGGGGAGGCCTTAGTAAAATTCTTCTCATAAATTTGAGGCCAATGAAATGTATTAATCTGAAATTGCACTCTTAATCGTGATTGCACTTTTAATGAGTTTGAGGAGTTATATTGTAATCCGGTTTACTTATTATTTCTGTTTCCAATTTAGCTTCTGTTTGTTCATTATTTTCTTTATGTAAGAGATTATTTTCATTTCCAATATCTGGAGGAACCTCCTCCCGCCCATCACTAAATACAGGCATTGTGATGTGGACTTGGATTTATAGGAATCAGAAATCCTTAATAATTTAAAAACTTCATATTCTGACACCAAATCATAAATGTTAGACGTTTTAATAAAAAAATCACAAACAGGGAATCTAATAGAATATAAGTCTGCTAGGTCAGTGTTAATAACGTTGAGAGGTCAACACTTACCTGTCTATATTTTGATACACCACGTTAGGTGTCAAGTCCATCCATTCATTCCATCAGTGATACAATGCCACTCGATATGGACATAGTAATGCACAGTGCAAAAGCACTATAACATGCTTGGAAAAACATGAAACTGATAAATGTCCACCTAAAATATTATTTTTTTTTTTAAATTTATTTATTGATATTTACAACTGTATTACAATTATACAACAAGTAAATAGAATGCGTGTTACATAATGACATGAGAATGACAAGTAGAGAAACTACCCACTGGTAGTACTCAAATCAAAGTTCAAATAAGAAGGTCACGTGGCCATCTTCTTTTCAGACGCCTCGGAGGATTATCGAGAATTGGAGAGGAAGCTAGGTTTGAAACTAGAGGGTTTGAGTGGGAATGAAGTTTGCTATGAAAGGATAGATACCGGGTTCGGGCCAGATCAGCAACAAAACGAACATTAAAGTCGTTATGGATGACTTTATTCTTAACAAAATAAGGAGCATTGAGAATTTTACGAAGGATTTTGGATTGTAAGGATTGGATACGAGAGGAATTCGATGGCTTAGTGGAGCCCCATAGCTCTACTCCGTAAGTCCAAATAGGTCGTATGATGGTCATGTAGATGAGTCTTTTTTAGTTAATTGGGAGCTTAGAGCGTTGGCTAGTAAGTATTGAAGTAGCCTGAAACGCCGAGCGGTTTCTTGTCTTTTCAGTCTTGTATGAGGATTCCAGGTTAATCGTTTGTCAAGGTGCAACCCTAAGTATCGGATCTGTTCTACAGGCACCAGTGGGATATTATTAAAGGATACTGAAGGGCAGGAAGTCATTGGTAAAACATTATTAAAATGCATTAATTGTAATGGGAATCACTCCTCACTGGCCAAAGAACTTTGTGCCAAATATTCTAAACAGAAAAATATTAAGGAGCATATGAGCAATTATAAACTGACGTATATCGAGGCCAAGGCTAAAATATAGGGTAAATCATACTGTTGGGTAGCGTTGAGAAATGCTCCGGAAGACTTCCCAAATTTGGAGAATTTCTAAAAATAATTTAGTGACAAATTCGAAAAATTATATAAGAAATAAAGTTACAGTGGTAAAAAGAAGAAGAATTTCTGACCCACAAAAAAAAACACGAACTCCGAACTAAGGGAAACTATCCTTTTCTGTGCTCTTGTAAAATAACCGCGGAAAAATGCAAACAAATAAATTTATTAACTTGCGGTAGTAAATACTGTTTTAATATCCAAGAACGAAAAAGTTACACAGGAAGAGATAAAAAATAGGTTATTTTACTAACCACAACACCACAGGTGACCCCTTAATAATATGTTAGGAATGCAGGGTAGTAAAGTAATTGCTGATAGATAACTGGTAGGGTTTCAAATATTTTAAGATTAAATTGATAATAATAAAAACCATTGCTATTAAATTTTTTCATAATATTTAATTTATTCATAAATATAAACAAATAAAAATAAATGTCATTTTTAAAGCGAGAATCAAGAAATTTTAGATTTAGCTTCTAAATTAAAAATAAAGAAATACGTGTTTTTTTTATTTTTTTAAAATCGGTATAGATTTTGCGAGTAAGAAACACGTGAGCAAACATGCAAACTTTCCCCCCATTTTCACCCCTTAGGGGTAGAATTTCGGAAAATCCTTTCTTATCAGATGCCAACGTCATACAAAGATCACACCCTCCAAGTTTCAGGTCTCTAGGATCAGCGGTTTAGGCTGTGCGGTGATCCGCCAGTCAGTCATACAGGACAAAGCATTTTATATGTATAGATTATCCATTTATTTTAAAATGTTATAAGCTATTTCAAAATAATAATTTATTCAACGTCTTGGAGTAATATTTCTATCTGATTGAGAGGTCTGTTGGGGTGAGATGTGCTGAGTTTGATATTAATTGATTTGAAATTTTTCATGCGAATGCTTTCATGATGTCTGAATTGAAGAAACGTTGATTGGTCAGTTACTTTTCATTGTAGAGACTAAAGGCTTTGTTTTCGGTAGTTTTCAATTGTATTATATTAGGAAAATTATTCATTTCTAGCTAAAGTTCATTTGGTCACCGAGACAGAAGTATATTTTAACAAAAACAAAGTTAAAAATAGCAGAGACGCTATGTTGCTTCATTGACACAAGGATGCTTGTGAAATCGATAGCAATGAAACATTCAAATATTCCCACCCCCATCCATTTTCTCCAATCATGCTGTCAAGAAGAAAGGGAGTCTCTTTTTTTTACTTTTATCTTAGCTTCGGCTATAATTTTCAAGTCGTCACATCTCGAGTTTATTTCGTAAATAACTTGTATTGACTAACAATAAGAATATTTTACACTGTCGAAAGATTTAAATATAACAATAAATCATCTTTTTTCACATATTAGAGAAGAATTGGTTGACTGTAACTTCTAATATAAGGCAGAAATAGTTGGGGGTCCAGTCAATAAAAACACCTTAATAAGTGTAACTTATTTTTGTGTGCCGACGTTTCGGCCTACAATGTAGGCCATCTTCAGGGTTAAGAGAGAGAAACAAACAGAAAAACATATAAAAAACAAAGCAGTAACAATAATATGGTGACAAGTAATGTAGTAATGTGGTACAAGTGATGTGGAAATTAAAATAGTGACTAGATATGATGAAATAGTGAATAGATATGATGATTAAAGATAACGAATATAAAAGTGGTTACAGAATATAATAAAATTAAAATAGTGACAGATAATAATAAAATTATAGATGATGAACAAAAATTAAAATAGTGATAGATATAATAATTAAAGAATACGAATATAAAATACAGAAAATAAATGTGCAGAAAGGATAAAATGTAAACATAATATAAAGCGAAAGAAAAATGAGGAGGTGAATAGAAAAATACAAAATGAGAAGATTAAAATATAAAAAAAGGGTGGAATATGAAGGATTTAGAAAAAAACTAGTATAATTATAGATATAAATTTATTCCCTGAAGATGGCCTACATTGTAGGCCGGAACGTCGGCACACAATAAATAAGATACACCTATTAAGGTGTTTTTATTGACTGCACCCCCAATTTTTTCACATAACTTTGAGCGCGTTAAAGAAAATCTCTGAATAGGTTTAATATACTACTAAAAAAAATCCATCCCACAGTTCCAAAATCCCAAAGTAAAAAAAGTAATAATTGAAATAAAACTGTCAATGATGTACCAGACAGAAAAAAAAAAATTGAGTACTTTCTATTAATCATAAAACGTTTCAAATATTTTCCCTCGATTCGATTGATTGTGATACAGGAAAAAATATTTGTCTACATAAAAAAAAATTAACTGACAATACGTTAAAACATTAAGAAAGGTATGAAAAATATTGATAAAAATTATATGATAAAAATTATATTGATATATGATAAAATCACTGGTTTTATGATAAATTTCAGCAAAACTTTAGCGGGCGGCAATGTGTTAACAACTGACTGATGCGTGAAAACAAAAATAGTAGGAATTTTTTGATAAAATTAAATAAGATAAATTAAACCAGTCGTGACAGCTTAAATAAACACTAAATTAATTAATTTAAGAATTAACCGAAACGAAAATATAACTTACAAATCTTAATCTATCTACAATCTAGCCAAGTTGTCAATTTAATATTTTTTCGCTAATGAAATAATAAGCGGGGTACTTAAATGAAGTTATTGCGGAAAAATACTTAATCGAATAACTGATTAAGTATAAATATTATGGTTGCTAATAAATGACGGATACGTGATAAAAAACAATTAAATTTTTATAGATATATTTTTTAAAATACCTAAGCCAAACTGAACTTTTTTTTTTTTTTTTTTTATTGATATTTACAACTGTAATAACATTACATCAAGTAAATTGGCTGTATGAACAAAGGACATGAACAAAAAAATCACTTGTGGAGAAACTATCCATTGATAGCACTCCAATGAAGTTTTATAGTAGAAGGTCTCGAGGCCATCTTCTTTTCAGACGCCTCGGAGGGTTATCAGGAATATTATAGGAAGCAAGTCGAGAGACTAGCGGATTCAAGTGCGTATGGAGCTTTTCATGGAAGGATAGGTATCTAGTTTGGGCCAAATCAGCAACATATGGGATATTAAGATCATGATGGATGAGTTTGTTTGTGACATAATAAGGAGCATTGAGGATTTTACGAAGGATTTTGATTGTAAGGATTGGAAGCGAGATGAATTGGATGGTTTAGTAGAGCCCCAAAGCTCAACTCCGTATGTCCAAATAGGTCTGATAACTGTCATGTAAATGAGTCTTTTGTAATTAATTGGTAGCTTTGAACGTTAAACTGAACTTATTTGTTACATATACTATTAACCCTACATAAATGGACGTTAAATTTGATGAAAAATGAATTAAAAATTTAAACTAAATAAAATAAAAATTACGAATATTTAAAAAAAAAATCTAAATTGTCTTTTTAATATTTTTTGGGAAATGCTAATAATAAACCAAGTGTGTGAATATAATGAATAACTCAATTATACATACAAATAACGCATTCTGCATCAGTTTGTTATGAGCACAACCGTAATGATTATAAGATAAACACCTATCAAGATTTCGGATATAGCGGATCCGATTAAATGGGGTACTACTCTATAAATAAAACCAAAACATAACACAGGTTTTACAACATAATGTATGCCTACACCGTACCTATCACATTTAACAAT
This sequence comes from Arma custos, assembly GCA_037127475.1. Lineage (NCBI taxonomy): Eukaryota > Metazoa > Arthropoda > Insecta > Hemiptera > Pentatomidae > Arma > Arma custos. Next base: position 29,838,687 of record CM073765.1, read on the forward strand.
TAATTATAATAAAAGTTGGTAACGAACAAGCATGACGAGATCGTAACATCCCTTACTATTTCTTTACAAATATTATTATATATTTAATAGTTAATAACATTCGAATTTTTTAATTTATAAATTAATTAAAGGTTACATCAAACAATAATTAATATTTTTATTCCAAAAATGTCCCAACATCTTAATTCTCATCACTTAATAATATAAAATTAAAAAACAATTAAGGGTAAATAGGAAATGTCCCCATTTTAATAGATATGTTTACGATATACTATTTTAATAACTAATAAAATGAAGATTAACTAATATCTATTAAAGAAACAAAAGTATTACTAATATACCAAAATAAATAAGCTAATTGATAAATTAAATTAAAATATATAAATTATTTTAAAATAAATTATTAATGAGAGAAATGTGTTATATTTACTTACTACTACTTGACCAGTTATCAACGTGACTTAGAATCAAGAGTGCACTTACCTAAAAATAAAATAAATGTTAATATATGAATATATATACTTAATAAATAAAATCAAATAACAAATAAATTTTAAAAGGGCATAATTAACTTAAATATTAAACAAACAAAAATATTTCTGAGTTCAAACTCATATTAGAACTTATATTTACATCCCCTTTAATGAAATTGTTAAATTAATCATTTAATGGTTGGTACTGAGGAGCGGAGTCGATCAGTGGTAGAGCACTGAGTTGCCATGCCGGTTCAATCCTGGTTCAAATCCCGCTGCAGGCACTAACTTTAATATAGTCTGTTTGCGGCGAAAGATGGATCATATGGGATCTAGGACCCTCCTGGGGCTCACCCAGCTTCTATAAAATATTATAAAAATAGGGTACCCAAAATAAGGGGGGGGAAACCTGGCGGTTGAGCGTGACCTAGGACGTCACCTCCTTGCAGGACCGTTGTCCATGAAACAGTACAGTCTCTACCATGTACTGAACCCCAGACTCGTTCACGGGTCGTAGTGGTTACAGGTTTTTTTTTTAATGTTACCACAGTAAGAAATAAACGTTTTAGAAGAAGTAGCCCATACTATTCAAAAAATTGAAGTTAAGTTTAGTAATTATTTTGTACCAACGTAGTGAGCCTAATAAACTGTGAGTATCCAGTCAATTTTGTTTTGATTATATAAAATAACGAAACATTGTTATATATTTTAAGATCTTTTGTAGATGAAAAAAGTAATTTATATTTTATAATTATTAATAATATTTTTAATTTAACTGATCGAACATAACAAAAGACTAAACAAAATTGAGTTTTATAATCCATCGCTAGGCAACACCAATAAAATGCTACATAACTAAAAAATTATATATATTGGAGAGATACGACCTATTATTTTTTCTAAATGAATGTCCAATCATCCAGTTAGATATTTTTTTTTATTATTATCTTAGTTGATATTGTTTGTATTTTTCATTCATTTTTTTTTAATTTATTTTACTTGACATAAAATTTATATTGACAAACAATAAAAATAAATAAGTGAAATTAAACTTAGTCGTGACAGTTTAAATAAATGTCAAATTAATTGATTTTAAAAATAGCCTTTTAAATTAAAATAAAAATACAAATATTTTTAAAATCAACGATTTCATTTTAACAATTAATTGTTTTTCTCTTTCTAATTATTGTTATCTGATTTCTATTTTATATTTATTTCTTTTACTCTGTTTTTATTTTTATTTTTGTAAATGCCATTGGAGGTAATTCGCAAATTTCTTTCATTATTTTTTTAAATTATTTCTCAATTGTTATTTAAATAGTATCAATTAATTAAATTGTAATTACATTATACTCTACGACATAATAGCTTATATGCCAATACCTTTATTGTTATTCCAAAGGGACTTGTCCCAGAATAAACAAAAACTTTATTCTTAATATTAATTTAAAATTTAATGCAATAATTGATTTAAAAAAAAACTAGAACAGAATATTTATTAGTTTATATTTTAATTTGAAACTAAAAAAAAATTTAATAATCGAGTACCAGAAACTTCGCCTGGTACATTGAAAAAATGGAAGATTTTTTTTATTACAAACTGAGATTTTAAAGTTGTCCATTACTTCAATGTCGAGCAAAAATGTGTAAAATTATCAGTGCTAAACTCCCAACATTCCCATTGCGAAAATTTCATTTGTACAGATATACTCTTCTCTTACAGATTTAACATCGTCCTGAAATTGTATGTAAAGGTGTAAAGAAAGCAAACATTCTAATATAGGAGCTTTTGTTCTAGAATTAAAAAAAAAAAAGTGGCTGACAAAGGAGAGTTTTTAAAAGTCCTTTTTATTTTTACATCTTTTTCTTTTTTTTAAATGCTTTACAGCAGTCGTGCATGGTGTTTCTGGTTCTCAGTCAAGTGCCCTAGGCATTCTTCTGTGCCTGGCTATTGTTCCAGAAATCGAACATTCATTATTTTCTGTGGGACTTCTATTTTTTCCCCCAAGAGGTTCTAAATATAGCGTCCCTACCAATTTTACACAAAACCCTCCGATTCTTTTTTAAAAGCGTTGATTTCGTGATGAGACTTAACTTGTTCTTGGGGAAATAATTTCGTTACTAAAAATACGTAAGTCTATTATTTTATAAATAGGGGGTCTTGGATTTAGTACATGGGAAAGGCTCTACTGTTTCTAGATCAACGGTTATGCAAGAAAGTGATTTGTCCGAGATCACACTCAACCGCTAGGTTTTTGCCCTCAATTATATTATATGAACATATTATAGAGGCTGTTATATATTAATATCTTAACTTATTTAGCTGTACAATGTTAACTTATATTACATTAACATATCATTGAGGCTGGGTAATGTCCAGAAGGGTTTGTAGATCACACAAGGTCCATATTCCCTTAACAGAATAGTTTTTCTTGACAGTTTATTTCACGATGAGACGAAATTTGTTCTAGAAAATAATTTTGTTAATAATTTTACATGCTTTTGAGTATTGAATATTAAAGCCATTGCTTATGAAAAAAATACATGAAAGTTTTCCACTACAACCCTTGAGGGGTTCACTGCATTGTAGAGACTGTACTGTTTCTTGGCCAACGCTAGGGAGGTGATTTGTCCTAGATCTCAACAGTCAGGTTTCCTCCCCCTTATTTTGGGTACCCACTTTTCAGAGGCTTAGTGAGCCAAAAGAGTGTCTTTGTTCTCCCATAGTATCCATCTGCGGCCGCTAACTGATTAAATAAAATAAATAAAGCGAGCAGGATTTGAACCCAGGACCTTCGGCACAGCAACTCAGTGCTCTACCGCTGAGCCATTCTGCTCCCTAACTATTAATATATTACATCAAAATGCATGCAATATAAACAAATAAATAATCTTTTATTAAAGAAAACCTAAACATTTCCGGATTCGCATTTTGTCCTCTAAATTACAAATAATGTTTAGTATGATATATTAATTAAGACTTCCTAATTAATAACAAAATATAGATTACAAAAAAAGTTTATTTTGAGCAATCAACTACAAGTTTTTTCTGTTCCATTGACATTGAAATACAGAAATGTAGTAAACACGGCTGGTGTATTACAACCTTCCATCTCAGTGCTATAACCCGAGACCTCCGCCTGCAATTTCCGCATCGCAAGTACTTCTTGATGCCAGCATTAAGCTTCCCTGGATCTTCCTCGATTCCTTCTACCCATTTCGAGGATGAAGGCTCATCTTCTTGTCCAGTAAGAATGGTATTTCAGATTCTTTCCGGACAACTATTGTTCAATTATATGAGCAAAAAAAAAATTCAGATTAAAGGACATTATGCTCTTAAGTAAACAGTTTTCCCAGTTCTTATGTATCATTTATATCATATATCAAGGTTGCATTTTTCACTAATCGTCTACATATCTTCCGCTTATAAAGAGATATTGAATTTACAATTCTTGATTGTAGTACAGGTTTCCAAATATATTAAAATTGGACACATTATGACACTATTCAGATGTGATTTCATTCGGCACAAAAAATATGACAGTTTTTACTGACACAAAAATGAACAATATTAGCAATGATGATCTAGAATAATGTTAGTCGTGTATAATCATAACCATATAAATAATAATACAATCGAAATAGGAGTACCGGCAGATGATAACCTCCACAAGATGGTCGCCGAAAAAATTAGGAAATATCAGGACCTGGCAGAGGAATTGAAGCAGTTATACCGGCTTGATAAAGCAAAAGTTTTGCCGTTGGTTATCCTCGAATGGGCTGATTCCAGAAATGACGATAAACAGTATACAAGAATTAGACCTTAATTAAAGTAGTCTGGATCAAATGCAGAAAGCAGTTTTATTCGGAACTGCGAGTATAGTTTGAAAAATTATGAATATTAATAATTAATTTTAATATCCTGACCCTTGACTTGCAAGGTGCACTTAGGTGCATTCTCCGGTAGAAACCAAGAAAAAGAAATAAAAATAATAATAAGTCCGAAGATGCTATAAGCTGCAGAAGGCCTTGCCATGAGTTGAAAAGGTTGGATTGAGACACTAGAAACCAATGGAAGACAGATCTTCAGAAAAATCCTGGGTCCAATTAAAGAGAATTGTGTATTTAAAAGACGACACAACTATGAACTCAACAAATATGTGGAGAAGATCCAAGACACCATTCGAAAGAGTATGATTGCTTTCTAAGGACGCATTGCTCGTATGAATCCGACGAGATTGAGGAAGCGGATTTTCAGCTACTTAACAAGAAATGCAAGGAAGCATGGCTTACAGAGGTTGAAAACGATCTACGAGAAGTCGGGATCACTCAGGAGGGCAGAGAGAAAAGTGAAGAAATTCCACAAAAACACAAGGTCTTGGTTTAATTGTAATCTGAAAACCTGTAATCACTATGACCCATGAACGAGTCTGGGGTTCAGTACATGGTAGAGACTGTACTGTTTCATGGACAAGGTTCTGCAAGGTTTTCCCCCCTTATTTTGGGTATCCTATTTTTATAATATTTTATAGAGGCTGGGTGAGCCCCAGGAGGGCCCTAGATCCCACAATATTCATCTCCCGCCGCAAACAGACTAAATAAAAGCCTTGCCTGCAGCGGGATTTCCGGCATGGCTACTCAGTGCTCTACCATTGAGCCACTTCGCTCCCTGGTATAATTGTAAAACATTAATTAATTCGATTAGATATTAACGTTTGATCCTTCATTGGGACTACATTAAAGAGAGAAGAGAATTTTAACATTTTGTATATTCTTATATCCACGCTTCGTTACTGAATAACGACAACTTAATACTCGTAAGTGAATAATAATTCCGTCCTTCTAAAGTGCTTTCAGGCGCTTCTTAAATTTAACGCATTCTCAGTTTTAACTCGCCTAGATCAATATCTCTTCGGTAATTTACTATCGTAATAATTCGTAAAGTTGATTAATGAATTTATAACTGAGTCCGAATATTTCGAAGAATTCGACATATATTTGTAGTACTCGATGTTTTATTATTAAATACGGTAATTATTTCGCACTATGACGCTTCGAGTCGAGTTACATCAAGTATTAACAACTCATTCGAGTCCCTTTTAATATTTTCCAAACATACAAGTTATCACGAGCTTTAGTTTTGAAAATAGAATGTAATTATGGGTAATAAATAGATTTCGGTAATCTTTTCAACATTTTTTTTTTAGAATAGAATAATTTATTGATATTTACAACTGTAATTTTATTACATCAAGTAAATCTGCTGTATGAACTAAGGACATGAAAAAAAACAACACTTGTGGAGAAACTATCCATTGCTGATAAAGTTTTATATTAGAAGGTCTCGAGGCCATCTTCTTTTCAGACGCCTCAGAGGGTTATCAGGAATATTGTGGGAAGCAAGTTGTGAGACTAGGGGATTCCAGTGTGTATGGAGCTTGTCATGGAAGGATAGGTATCTAGTTTGGGCCCAATGAGCAACATATGGGATATTAAGATCATGATGGATGAGTTTGTTTGTGACATAATAAGGAGCATTGAGGATTTTACGAAGGATTTTGGATTGTAAGGATTGGATACAAGATGAATTGGATGGTTTAGTAGAGCCCCAAAGCTCAACTCCGTATGTCCAAATAGGTCTGATAACTGTCATGTAAATGAGTCTTTTGCGATTAATTAGGAGCTTAGAACGTTTGTACAGTTAATGTTGAAGTAGGCGAAAACGTCGAACAGTTACTTGTCTTCTCAGTCTTGTATGAGGATTCCAAGTGAGATGTTTGTCCAGATGGAGTCCTCTTTTCAACAAGGAATAAAAGTTTCAACTAACACTTCGATGTAGAGCTGATATAATTTTTTTGTTGTTTTAATTTTCAAATATTTTTATTTTGAGGAGAAAATATTTATAGATGATATATCTTGAAAAGATAATAGTTGACCTTGTATATATATATATATATATATATATATATATATATATATATATATATATATATATATATATATAGGAAGAAAATAGTCCTGGTGGAGGTCAATACACTTCTCTTAAGTAGGGAAAAATGTTTATTAAAGAGCCAACGTTTCGACCCACATTGCAGGTCTTCTTCAGGGCTAAATATGCAAAATACAGACAATTAAAAATGACTAAATTACATTAAATGTTAACGTTAAAATTTATAAGCATCAAGAGTATTAATAACTAAGTGACAAGGAAGATGCAAAAAGTAATAAATAATAAAATAATTAATACAGAAAGTAGTAAAAATCAAAGCATAAGGTAATAAAGATTGTTTATTTATTTATGTTTTAATAAAATTCGTACATGTAATTTCTCATAATCAATTATGTTATCCTATCCTATTATGTCATAACATATATTACATAACGTATTGCAACTATACTTTTTAATATTTCGAAACATTGGCTACTTAATAAACATTTCTTCCTATTTAAGAGAAATTTATTGAACTCAACTCGGACCATTATTTTCCACATATGTATGATGTATGCTTGTTGAAACGGTCATTTCTTGATGAAATGATAACCAAACTATACACATTTTCATTATATACCAAAGCTTGTGATAATTTGCATTTTGGGAAAATGTTAAAAGGGAAACGAATCATAAGATAAAACTTCTCAAAGCGACAACCTACGGAACAATTACCTTAAATGCAATTACTCCCGTGTGTGTAAGTGTATGCGCATACGTGGGAGCTATACAGGTGAGGTTAAATTAGTTACAAAACGCTGTGTACCTTGCCTCCCCTAGGATGTAAACTTCGGGTAATTAAGTTCCGTTAATTGAAAACGAAACTTTCTCAGCCAATGTGGTGATAGAGGATTGAAGGGAACTCCGTGGCTGGACGACGATTAATTGAGACCTTAGTGTTGAAACTGTAATTTAGAAATATTAAGAAGAATTATTATTGAAGACTTCTATAGCCGCTTTTAGCGACTTTTAGTAGGGGGTAAACTTGTGCGTCAGCAACATGCTCGAGACTGGCGACACCTAGCGGCCTCTGCATCAGTTATACAATTTCTATTATCAACATTAGTTTAAAGGTTAGAATTCCATTAGTATAACAATAATAATATTTATCTAATAATTCGTTTAATATTTGTACACTTGATAACTAATAATCACTAAAACATCAATAACTGATTGGACTTTCAAAAGAAAGATTTGTTAAATTAAGAGCTAAATGTATTTTTTTCAGTAACGGTTGAAAGCTCAAATGATCTATGTATTGTTGAACTATTTACTAAATATTATTCCAATTAAGTTCTTGATATTTGGTATTGAGCTCGTGTAGCCCATCATATGTTTTGATTAATAATAAAATAATAAAAATTAATAATAAAATAATAAATAATAAAATAAAATTAATAATAAAATAAGCAACTCTAAATTGTATGTAATTATTGCTCGGAGTGCCTATAGAGGTAAAATACCAGACTAATCTTGATAATTTAAATTTACTAATTATGAGATGTACATAATTCTGACTATTATTGATTTAAATAATTTACTTAGAAGATAAAAGATTTGTCGATGGGATTCGAACCCGGGTCTCCCACGTATCCTTGCTCTCCCAACTGAGCTACACTGGCTCTAAATGTTTAAAAATTATAAAAATTAATAAACAAATTTTTAAAAAATATATTATTGATTTAGAAATGTAAGAAAGAACCCAGTTATTCCTAAGATTTGAGTTTTCACTTCTATCGGCAGCCCTCACTACCGCAGTCCTATTCAATTTTATTTTGTTAGCATTTACAACTTTGTATTGTAATCTGAAAGGTTGGATAGACAGAGAAACAATAGTGAATGATTGGACAGATAGTGTGCTTCCAATCACTTAAAACAGGTAATTAAATAAAAATGGATTCGTACACTGAGTTACGAAAGTGAATCTTGGACATACAATAGACACAGTGAACTATAATAAAAGAAAAACAAGTTTTTTTTTAAATATATAAAAAACATGAATAGATAGATAATTAAAAATAGATAAAACAAGCAACAGTAATTGTGAGATACATATTATTTATTCGGTTAAAACCTGGGAATAGATCGTTTGGGATCTGGGACTTTCTTAACCTATAAAAAGAGTGTACCCAAAATAGGGGAAAACCTATACAATTTTTTGTCTATTATTTCATTGGTTTTAACTCCTCAATATATGAAATAGATTCGACTAAAGTACTAGTCAAGAACCACATGCTATTATTAATGAAAATATATATTATATGTTTATTTATAAACCCACTAAAGGTTATAAGTTTCGGTACATTTTATACACTGTACTTTTTAGGGAAGAGATCACGTGCAACCGAATGGTTTTTCAATAAACGGCCGGGTGACCTCACCTAAAAACTCAGAACTCTATTCGCTCCCGTAACTTGTTAATAAACTTTCTTTAATGTTAATATAACTACTACAAACAACCAAACAATAAAAAAATTGTATCACTATAATCCTTGAAGGGTCTTGAGTTCATTACATGGTAGTACTGTAATTCTCCTAGAAGAACGGTTGTGCAGGAAGGTGATTTATACGAGATTAAGCCCATCCGCCTGGTTTTTCCATCAATTAAGAGCAGATTTACTATAGAGGATACGCCCCAGGAGTGTCTGCAGATCCCCTAGGGTATATGTTCATTCAACAGAATAAAAAAATATCTATCGCAGCTGGTTTCGAACTTAAGACCTACAGCAGAGTAATTCAGCGTTTTATCGACAGAGCTACCCCTTTCCCGTAATTGCTTATAAACTTTCTTCAATGTTAATATTTAACTAGTGCCTCATGAGTAGGCAGTTCTTGGTTTAATGAAAGGCCCCAGGACGATTGTTGAAGGAACAACTCATAAAATGTTGGAGCATTGTGTGTTTAAGGGGACGGCTCCTAGAAGGAGGACGAGGACACTCAATAATGGTTTCATTTGAAATTCCCTGTGGGCTCGTTTAACCGAGTTAAAGAATTAGCGAACAACTCTAGAGGACTCCTTCACGGGAATTTGAACAAAACGTTTATTAATTAAAATATAAAGGCAACAGTAAAATTATTGCATATAATTGCCGTTATATATAAATTATACGCTAATGCCGCTTTGTGATCATTAGATGATCGTTAGATCATTTTATGACTTCTGTGAGAAAATAAACCGTCTGGACAACCCTTTTTTTCTTTTTCTGTAATTGATTATTTTCTGTAAATTGTTAATTTTATATTAATATCCTAGTTGAGAGTCATTGACTTGATAAAGCAATAAATGCGAAAATTTGTGAGGATGTTTGCTACTCTTTCACGCAAAACTTACTGAACGGATTTGGATGAAACTTTACAGTAATAAAGGCTATACATCAGAATAACACAGCTACAATTTTTAACGATTTTGTGTTATTTGGTAATAATATAATGATAAATATCAAGTAAGTCGGATAAAATTCTGCCCTCTGAGTAGCTTGCTTACGTGTTTCTTACTGGCAAAATCTACATATTTTCGCTGAACGAATCAAATCAAGTAACATAATTTTCAGGTAGGTATTTCTTGTAAATTTGAATTATATTGTAAATAAAATTTTGGAGGATGAGAAAAAAAAATTACTAGATTTCTTGATCCCGCTAAACGGTCCCTCCCTCTTTTGTATTGTATTAAGTCAGCGGCTTTGAGTAAGTGTATTAAGTCAAAACCGCCTTCAGCGGACTCAACCCATTGTAACGCCTTAAAATACCGAAAGATAATAGAAGGCTTTTGGTTTATCTAGAAGCATTTTCAGGTATTTATTGTAAATTTGTATTATATTGTAAATAAAATCTTGGAGTATGCGAAAAAAAAATTACAGAACTCCGCCCTTCAGCAGACTCAGCCCATTGTTACGCCTTAAAATACCGAAAGGTAGCAGAAGGCTTTTAGTTTATATAGAAGCATTTTCTAGTATTTCTTGTAAATTTGTATATATATTGTAAATAAATTCTTAGAGGATGTGGAAAAAAAAAAGTTTCCAGGAGTATACTGCAGTAGGTAAGCAGGACCGCCAACACTAAAAACACATCGATAAATTACCTACATATGTACATTATTCTAATCCATTCAGTTTTGATTCCTCGCTGCTGCCGTACGACAAGTGAAACCGTTATACTAAGTATATATATATAATAAATTCTTATTGGCTTTATTGTACAACATGTTGCCATTGAGTCTGGCCCAAATAGTGGTAATTTTTAGAAATTAGTGATTAGCATATCGTCACTTAATTACAGTTATTTTTATTTACAGTTATATAATATCTACGATATGTAAATACTTTACGATAATTAAATAATTAACAATGGTTTAATAAATAAATAAACAAAATTTAAGTCAGAACAGAATAGTATCAATTATACCAACAGAATAACAATCTTCTTAACAAATAACACAAATAAGGCATATGCCTAAAGAAATAGATAAATACGATACAATGGAATTAAAGTATTTAGGTTCCGAATTTTTACATATAAACTGTAGATAAAAAAAATGTTGTTTAATTTTTCCACGCTGTCCAGTGAGTACATTCTGCAGTGATAATTCATCACTGGACAGTATATTTTTGCAGAAATTGTTTCCGTATGTTAATAACAAATTTACAATGCAATATTATATGATTCAAACTATTGAATATGGTCCCACGTCACCATTGACATGTTTCAGCAGTTCTGAGAACACAGGTGTTGTTCCTATAAAATATTTTCAAGCATTCAGGTTTTGAAATTCTTATTTGACTCAATGTTCTTAATTTTTTTAAGTTTATCTTGAATTTTAAATAGCTTTTAGGTTCAGTGTTGGTATAGGTGCAAATAGTTCTGTACATTGGATTGTAATTTGAATTAAGAGCTCTATCAATATCGTACCACAGTAAATGATTTGTTAATTTTTCAAGAATAACATGTTTTTTAGCTATTAAAACATTAGGGCTATGAAAATATGCAAAATATTCTTCATGTGACGGGTTGTAGCTAAAGCTAAATATAATTAGAATTACTATAATAAAACGTTCTTGTTCATTAATTAATCTTTGAATAGTTAGTCATTTTGGTATAAATCCAATAAATGGAAGTAGCCCTCCCATTCTTAATATTAATAAAAATAGTCTAAATTTATCTGTGGTATTTATATTAATGCTTCTAATATGATTAATAAAATTAAACTTATATTTATCAAATAGATTATACATATTGACCCAATTATTATAATATAAAAAAATAAGTAAATTAAATTGTGTAAACCAGTTAAAAGTCAAGTCCTGTTTTTTCTTATCTAGCTCCACAAGTCTATCGAAACATTTATGGGGTAATCTATAATCAGGGATAGACAGTACTTTTAGGCAGGAGTTAACAATTTTCTTTAGGATTGTTACAAGTGGATTACGACCTGATTAAAATCGTACAATGTAATTTGGAGTGCAATTCGGGCAATAATATAGGTATTTTAATGTAATGAAGAAATAGTTGGAGGTGCAGTCAATGAAAACACCATAATAAATGTACTTATTTATTGTGTGCCGACGTTTCGACCTACAATTTAGGCCAACTTCAGGGCTATGAGAGAGAAACAAACAGAACAAAAATATAAAAAACGTTGCAGTGACAAGAATATAGAAAAAAATTAAATTATAATATAATTAAACTAGTTTTTTTCTAAATCCTTCATATTCCACCCCCTTTTTCTATATTTTAATCTTCTGATTTTGTATCTTTCTGTTTACCTCCTCATTTTTCTTTCCCTTTATATTATGTTTACATTTTATCCTTTCTGTACATTTAATTTCTGTATTTTATATTAGTTTTCTTTAATTATTATATCTGTCACTATTTTAATTTCTGTTCATCATCTGTAATTTTATTGTATCTGTCACTACTTAGTTTTATTATATTCTGTACCATAACTATTTCAATATTCGTTATCTTTAATTATCATATCTATTCACTATTTTATCATATCTAGTCACTATTTTAATTTTATTCATTACATGTCACTATATTCTTGTTACTGCAACGTTTTTTATATTTTGGTTCTGTTTGTTTCTCACACTTAGCCCTGAAGATGGCCTACATTATAAGTCGAAACATCGGCACACAATAAATAAGTTACACTTATTAAGATGTTTTCATTGACTGCACCCCCAACTATTTCTTCCTTACATTCGAAGTTCCAATCAAATATTCCTTCTCTAATAGGTATTTTAAGAATTTTAATTTGTATAATAGTTTAAACGCCAGATTTCTGCAGCATAAAGGAGTGTTGAGGATACCATAGAATCAAAGAGTGTCATTTTTGTCTCCCATGCACCTCTTCTGAGAATGTCTCTCACTTTCGCACATGCTACGTTAGATTTTTCAATAAAATACTCCCGTTATACTATGTAAACCTTTTCAATAAATTCAAATATTATTTTCCTTAGCCTACTTTGTATTCATTCGCAGGAAAAGTCCATAGAAATTAACCCTTGTTTTTCTCATTGTGTAGGATATTCTTTCTGTTCCTTTGAAAAGTATCTCATTTCATTATTTTTTAAAATTTTATATGCTAATAAATTATTAATTTTATATACTAATATTTAAGTAATAATTTAAATCAGTTCTAAGATAGTAGCATGAACATTCTCCAGGAAGTGACTAGCCCGGTAGAGGAAACTGCTTGGCCCCCGCTGGGCTCTGATAAGATCGAAATCACATTTGGTCCAGACTCCCTAAGGATACCAGAGCTCGGGAGACTGGAGTCTCCATAATATAGCCTGGATATTCGAAAATTTTCTTCTTCACGTCTTAAGAATCATATTTTACAGAATTGATATAAAGTATCTGCACTTATTAAAAGTTTTATGAGTATTAGATAGAATACAATAAATAAGCAATATTTGAGAAAATAATTCATAAAGTTTTTTAACTGAAGGACGAACAAAGTCTTCAGGTATTAGAAAATAAGGTGTTACGTAGAATATTTGGTCCAAAAAAAGAATGCGGTATTGCGAAGCATGCATCCGGTAAACATTATTCAAGTGAGCGTCGAGAAGTTTAAGATGACCCTGTAAATTTGCAGGGCTTGGTAACAAACGGATTCAAAGATTTTAATAAGCGCTGTACCGACTGGGAAGCTTCTGGGGGATGGACTGAGGCGTAGATGGGAGGATTGTGTTAAGAGTGATCTGGCGGATTTGGGTTGGGCTAGAGGAGGGAAGTTGGTAAGCAGAGATTGGTGGTGTCGGCATCAAGCTTTCGGGTTGGCTAACCCTTAATATTACGGTCACCTGTGGTCTAGTGGTTAGCGTAACAAACTACTAAGCCCTAGATCGCGGGTTCGTAGCCCCGCAGGTGGCCCTAGAATTTTATTAAGGGAGTAAAAAATCCTTAGTTACGCCGTCCTTCGGAAGGGACGTTAAACGGGGGTCCCGAACCTGTGCGATGTCAGGTACTTGTTAAAAATTCCTATCCTAATATAACCTGGATAGGCAAAATTTAGAGTTCCCACTGTAGCATCGTCCGATTAGCGATAGCAGCATAAAGTTACGTTAAATGAACAAACAAACAACCCTTAATATTATTAAAGTTTTTTTAAAGGTATTACATAACAATTCTTCAAATGAACAAAGAATGCTCGATCAAATGAACGTAAAAAAAAAATTGAAGTAAAAAGTTGTTCTGTATGAATGGGTTAGTTACGACGCCTAGAAGTACGATTTTCTGTTTTATGGGATTCAATTGTGATGTCTTATAAGCCTCAAACATTTGGGTTAGTACTTTTTTTTTGGCTATTATGTTTAATTTCTTACTCGATTTGGCGACTTATTTTTCAAAAACCACATCGATGCTTCAAAAGAACAATATCGCAACTCAAAAAACTAATTTTTCAATAGAGTTATTTACCAATTCCATGTCAGTTTTAAAAAATAAATATTTGGGTATTTATAAAGCAAAGAATTCCTATTGTAATGATAGTATTGAAACCATTTTATTTAAAATAGAATACAAATTCAGAAAATTTGTAAAAACTTAAAACCTTTTAGATTTTGACTCCCCATAAAACTCACTGTTCCCATAAAACTTCTAGTAGAAATTCTAACTATAAAATGTTCATTAAGTTAATTTAATAGTCATAGGATAGATTTAGCTTAAATCATCTTTAGGTGAAGTTTCATCTCATAACGATTCTATATAATTAGATTCTCGAAATGAATATCCATCCTCCACCGGGATACAATAAAGGCCTATAAGGGACTTATTGGATTGTTAAGCTCGTCGGGTCCGAACTTAGCGAAGTAGTGGGGAATAGAAAAGGGGTAAATTGAAGGAGTGGGGGTAAATCAAATGGGAGTGGGGGTAAAATAAAAGGGGGTAGGGGTAAAGTTAAAAGGGGTGGGGGTTGTAGGGGAAGTAGATAATTCGTTTTGTGACGGCTCCAGTTAAAAGTGCCTCCTCACTAACGAACACCTTCACTCCCGCCATAAACGCTAATTATTCTAAAGGCTTCCTCTGATGGGGTTTATAAAAATTAAAAGTATTATAACTCCTAATTACGCTATTTCATGAGAAAAAAATATCATAGTAATATATCAAAAAACGTTTCCGTAATTTGTATGATATAATAAATTTTTCATCCAATCAAGGATGGCCACGTTATAGAGGCTGGGTGAGCCCCAGCCGGGTTCAAACAGTACTAAAAAACCCTTAATGTTATGTAATATAACTTTTGAACTTTTATTTTATGTTTTCATTATTGACTGTTTATTATAGGGGCGGAGTGGTAGAGCACTGAGTTGCCATGCCGAATATCCTGGTTCGAATCGCGCTGATGACGGTAACTTTAATTTAGTCTGTTTGCAGCGAAAGATGGATCAAATGGGATCTAGGACCCTCCTGGGGCTCTCTCAGCCTCTATAAAATATTATAAAAATGGGGTATCCAAAATAAGGGGGGGAAACCTGGCGGTTTAGCGTGACCTAGGACAAGTCACCTCCTTGCGAAACCGTTGTCCATGAAACAGTACAGTCTCTAGCATGTACTGAACCCCAGACCTGGGTCGTAGTGATACAGGTTTTTTTTTTAATGGTACTACAGTAAGAACTAAACGTTTTAGAAGAAGTAACCCATACTAATCAAGAAATTGAAGTTCAGTTTAGTAATTATTTGTACCAACGTAGTGAGCCTATTAAACTGAGTATCCACTCAATTTTGTTTTGAGATAATGAATATTTTTCATAATATAAAATAAAGAATCATTTATATATTTTTTAAGATATTTTTTAGATAAAAAAGTAAATCATATCTTATAATAATTAATAATAATATTAAATATATTAATATTAATAATATTAATCTGTCAGCATCTGGTGCATCATCTACTTTAAAAATAATTGGCTCGGAAACAGCACAATACCTACTGTTCAATGAATATACTGTTCAATACACTTCATTTTTGTATTATTGATTTTTACTATAATCATGATTTTTGAAGAAGAAAATTCTCAAAAAGAAACTCTTTATTTGTTAATCAAGAAGATAGTCACCTCGAAAAATAATTTAATAATAGGAAACTAAAACAAAAGTCGATATTTTAGTAATAACTATATAATCTATTTTTACTCTTAACTAAAAGAGTGTTGGGAAGTTCCGTGTAGAGAGCTGACCTGCTATGCTGAACATCGCGGATTAAAAACCGGCTATGTTAGATAAATTATTTGAACTGTTCTCGGATGGTAGAACCCTTCTGACCGTCCTCCTGGGGCCCACCCAGCCTCAATAAAGTCGATACTCTCGAGGGGGGAGTAAACCTGGCAGGTGACTGTGAACTCGGACAAATCAGGTCCCTGCACAACTGTTGTCTTAGAATTAGTACAGTCTCTACTATGTACTCAACCTAAAACCCTTCATGGGTTGTGGGATTAATGTTTTGATTTTTTAATGAATCCAACATTTCTCCAATGTGTGTCTTGTAATTTAATATTATTAATTGTCTCAGTTTCAATATTGTTAATTGTGATCCCTAAATTGTTATTGCCATCATTTCTCTTATTACGAATAAAATCAGTGAAGATTATTAAGAAAATTATTTTGAAAACGATTGGGTTATATATCGTTTTAGAGTCAAAAATCCTGAAAAAAACATGTACCACTACAACCCGTGAACGGGTCTGGAGTTCAGTACATGTCCCATCTGGGCTCACCTAGCTTTATAAAGCGGGTACTCACGCCAACGGTACCCACTTAATGGAGACAGTGTGATCCCTGAGGGAATCAAGACACTAAGTATTCGTTTCACTCTTGACAGTAGAATAAATCAAGTTTGACCATTGCTAAAAAGTTTTATATAAGTTATATAGAGTATTATCCTCTTACCATTCGTTATTTACAACAACTATTACGTTTTGAGAAGATTTGGTCTGAAGAAATCAAAATTGACCTTTTTTATTTAAGCCTTCAGTAGCAATTTTATTGGTTGGAGGATTTTAATTCTGGAACGACTTACCTGATATTCCATTTTCAACAAAAAAATTTTAGAAAGTCATTTTTTGAGTTGCATCATGTTTGAACTTGAAGTTTTACGAGAAATATTGGCATAATTTAAATTAAAAAAAGATTCGAGCTTTTAAAAATGTTCCAACAGTTAAAAAAACAATTTCAGTACCATCATTGCAATTCGGATGCTTAACTTTAACGATATCCAAATATTTATTTTAACTCACACAGGACATTCAAAACTTCTCTAGAGACATGACATTGTTCTTTTGAAGGAGTGATGTGGCATTTGAAAAAGAGATAAATTGAGTAGAAAATAAAAAATACTTGCAACAAAAAAAGACATAACTCGAAGGTTTGAGGCTTACACATCTCAACTGAACCCCATAAAATAGAAAATCCAACGGCGAAGCAAGTCGTAACTAACCCATTCATGCAGCTCGCCCTTTTACCTCAATATTCCTTCTCCGTTTTTTTTTCAACGTTGGTCGATTGAGCAATCTACAACGAATTCACAGTTTAAGTGAATAAATGACCCAACGGCTGACCAATACCCATTATACGTACTATGCAAATGTTCATTTAATTGTACAACTGTAGGTATTTAACATTTTAGTAAGCTACCCCGATATTATTCTATAACATTTCATTTTAAATAAATATAAATAATAGATTCTTTATTCATTCTGGGACAAGTACCTTTAGAATAACAATACAAGTTTCTATAAGGAGTATTATTATGTCTTAGAGTATGTTAATACAGAGTACTGTTATGTCTTATTAAGTGAGAAAGAATTAATGAGAGAAAATAAGTTGCGAATTGCCTCCAATGATAACATTTACAAAAGAAAAAGAAAACAGAGCACACGCGGATCCAGGGGGAGCACGGGGGTACGTGCCCCCCCCCCCCAGACGGGGTTTTGTGTACCTACTGTGGAGAATCCATGACAGTACATACTTATAGACAAATCATATGATGTTATAACAGAAATAACATGAGTAAAACTATTGTTTAGATATTTAAATAAACCATTCAAACCTTTCTATAAGTACTACAAATTTATTTATAATTTACTGTTGATTTTTTTGTCCGTCTGCCCGTTGTGCCCACCAGAAAAAAAATCTGGATCCTCCCTTTAGTATAAGAAATAAAAAAAAAACAGAAATAAGATTACAATAATTACATAGGGAGAAAAAATAGATAATTACATATGTATGCAAATTACAAAGTCAAGTAGAAACTAAGAAAGCAGAAAATGAAACAAAAATATGAACAATATCAACTAATATAACTTGTTTTTAAAAATATCTAACTGGATGAGTGAAGCGTCAATAATATAAATATATATAAATAATGACATTGATATACATGTATACAAATAAAAACAAATGAATTATTTATCAGTTAGAAAATTTTAATCTGAAAACTGGATATGTTATATCCGATTTTTTGGATACAAGGTGATTGAATATACAGGATTGAGGAGGATCGGATAAGGAAAGCTCCATCAAAAGCTTTGAATGATTTTAGTATTAATTTTTATACCAAATCTTATCGAATAATTTTAGTAATTATTTTGTAACTACCAAATGAGGCAATTAAAATATAAGTACCTACTTAGTATTGTTTTCATATATTGAGGATTTATCATTAATTAAAAATTAAACAAAATAACAATTTTAAATTTATTTTATAAATAAAAAAAATAAAAAAATTGTTTATTAGAAGAATGACTTAATCCGATTTCACTGCATTTAAATAACAGTCCTAAAATCGAAATATTGGAATGACATGTAACATGTTTTATTTTTTAAGTGGATGCATTCCGAAAAAATTATATATATTATAAAATTATATAATATATTAATATAAGTATATACATATCGGATATAACATATCCAATTTTTTGACAGTTCTAACAACCAATAAATTTGTCATTTTGTGTCATATGAAACCATTTCACACAATCACGTCAACATTACACTGATAATTGCATTCAGTGCGATTATCAATCACTATGACAACACGTGATGAGTTTGACAACTTCATTCCAAATAAATTTCAAAATATCACGTTTCGGCAATGCGAATGTTTAAAGTATTAATGCTCTAATCAAAGAAAAAAATCCCAGAATTGTGTTGAGTTATAAAGTTTTTTGTAAAAAAAAAAAACCTGTACCACTACAAACCATGAAGGGTCTAGAGTTCAGTACATGGTAGAGACTGTACTGTTCCATAGACAGGCAAGGAGGGGACGTCCTAGGTCACGCTCAACCGTCAGATTTTTCCCCCTTATTTCGGGTACCCTATTTTTATAATAGTTTATAGAGAGATTGACAACTGCCTCATAATTTTCTCGATCCGTCTGATTCGGGCTGTTGCCAATGAACGAGCTTTCGATTGTCATAGAATTATCTCGTCTATTACCAATTTCCTCGGGATACTGCAACTGACAATAAACTATTTCCTTTATTAAAAAAGTATTTAAATTGGTTTTCAAAGTTTGTAATTGAGTAAATGTTTCATATTTTATTCATTAATTTCTCGTACCCGTGGATATTCGTATTTTTAAGTCTGTTAAATAATTAAATAAATATTTTGCGGATTATTATTCTTGTTACTTGAATGCATATCGATACATTTTTTGTACTATAATTCTGATACAATTATTTAATAAAATGTTTGTAAAATAAAAAATTAAATACTTATAATATTTTTACAAAATGTATTAATATAAAAAAATTTCATTGTTTATCAGTTTTCAAATACGAAGAAAAGATCGTTTGTTGGTAAAATGTTATATCAAATTATTATATATTATCAGCTATTATAAAGTATTAATATAACTGAGAAAACCAAAATGTAATAAACACTACTTAAAATAAGAACATGGAGATAATGGTAGATAAACTACAAATTTTCTTAATAATGTGAAATTATCTCTAAAATGCAAAATGTAATTCTTTGAATTCTGTTGTTCACTGTTTATGTTTGCAATTTGTAACGAACGTACCATTTTCCGTAGCTTTGAGAAATTTTCAGCTGGTGACACAGATTAATTCATAAATAAATAATTTTTCCTTTCTACCCAAGGTGAAACAATCACATCCGCATCGTACTGCAGCGATATTAACATGATGGAGTAAAAACTTATATAAAAAGAACTTTGAAAAAATTTGATAACACGTTAAGAAAAATGTATAGGAAATGGAGGTAAATATTTAGAATAAAAATTTTTTGATCCTTTAAAGTTGCTTAACCTTAAAGATATATATGAAATATATTACCTGCGAACAACCACTATCTATTGACCCTCACCCAGCCTTCATAAAATGGGTACCCTTAATTGGGGAGAAAGCTATGGCGGTAAAAGTTCAAATCCGACTGTCGATAAATTATTTGATCTCTTAATAGTTACAGATAGACCTTCCTGGGACTCACCCAGCCTCCACTAAATTGATGATAGGAGGGAAACTTGATAGTTGAGAGAGATCTTAGATGAATCAATTCTCTGCACAAGCGTTGCCTTAGAAACTGTACAGTCTCTACTATGTACTGAACACACGACCCTTCATGCCTTGTAGCAGTAAAAACAGTTTTTTTTTACAATAATTGTTTTAAAATTTAATTTTGTTAAAACATTTATAAACCGATCCACTAGAACTTTGTCAGCTTGGAATAGAGACCAATTGAGATGCTATTGATGACTCAACGGAGAATTCAAAAGATACTTTTGAATAATCAACGGGGAATCTATTTCGGGAATGAAGTTGTTTTAGTGTTACAAGGACAAGCACTAGAGGTTTTAAATATTTCATAGCGAATTTCTCATACAACATGTTGACTTAAAATTTCAAATTTCAAATCAATATTATACCCCTGTAGGTATTAGACGTAATGTATATTTATATGCAGCTGCCTTTTACTGGTTTTTACTAGTACAGTGGAGCGTCGATTATCCGCACGTCAGTTATCCAAACGTTCATTTAACGGAGCTGTTTTTTTTTTTGTTTTTTTAATGTAATTTTAATTAATTTGATCATTCAGTTACTTATTTTTATTGTTAAAATAATTGTCATTTTAAATAAAATTATTTTTTCCATAAACGTCAATAAGAGGGCCATAATAATTTTTCGGAAACACAAAAAAAATGATAGACATTTTGACTATTCCGATTATTATGGTTATCCGAATTTTTGATTATCCGAACTACCCCTGACAACATTAGTTCGAATAATCGACGTTCCACTGTATTTGACTAACACAAAAGCGTGTTCGAAATTTCCAAATAAAATCCTTAATATTTTTTTCATTTATTTAAATTATTTAATTATATGGCGTAACGGGGTTTATTTTTTGTTTATTTAATTTTTCTTGTTTATTTCATTTTTCAAACCCCACCGATAAGAATAATTTATAATCGCATCAAACAATCAAACTCAAATCTCACCATTCCGCTCTGAATACTGATTTAATTCTATTTTATATTTGATATTTGAAATGCTTCAGAGCATATTACGATGAAAACTTAAATAAAACTACTGCATGAATAATATTAAATGAGAGGAGCTTGGACTATAACATTTTCTAATAAAATATTTATCCTTCTTTATTAAAATAAAATTTAATGTGAAGCAGGTGCTTCCCATTAAATATCATTTCATAAAAAAAAATCTGTCCAGTATAAACATAAATAATAGTCTTAGGTGTGAACATATTTAGGTTTCAACTATACTGTACTTCATTACCACTCAAACCCTCTAGTTTCAAACCTAGCTTCCTCTTCAATTCCCGATAATCCTCCGAGGCGTCTGAAAAGAAGATGGCCACGTGACCTTCTTAGTTGAACTTTGATTTGAGTACTACCAGTGGGTAGTTTCTCTACTTGTCATTATCATGTCATTGTGGATCACTTAGCCTATTTACTTGTAGTATTATTGTAATACAGTTGTAAATATCAATAAATAAATAAAAAATATACTGTATCTAAGCCAACGATTGTGCAGGGAGATATTTTGCTAAGTTCATACGTCAAGCTTTTTCTCTAATTAGTACATCTAGTACCCACGTTTTAGAGGCTGGGTTAGCTTATATATTTTTCCCTCTTTTTTTTTAAAGATAAATAATTATAAAAATCAGAAATCTCTAGGCGTTGATGACCCCAGGGTTTTACGCCTTTAAGCAACAACAAACAAACAATACTATACCTCTCTAGTAGTCATAAAAAATCATATTCATCTTGCCATATCTTTAAATTAATGATTGAATCGTTTTTTGATATGATAACAAAAAAAAATGTATAACAACCAAAATTATTTGAATTCTTGAATGAAACGCTGACACAGTATAATTTCTCTTGTAATAATTTTTGTTATAATTCTGACAACCAACAAAAAAATACCATGTGCTTAGTGTTTGGGTGACCATTATTGGCGCTCTACACTGAGGCTTTGTCTCCCAAAAAGTAAGGATTAATTTAATTAATTCAATTAATTTAAGGATAAGTTTCTACGATGAATTTTACATTAAACTTTATTAATATTAATAATAATAATTTTATTCCTATTATTTGTAAAAAGGAGATAAATTCAAATAAAAACTATAATTTCCTAAAAATAATTTATTGTTATTAAAAAGCAGGCAATAGAAAAAAAGAAAACTATTTACTTTTTAAGCAACTATTTAACTAATCATATGACATCAGTGATTTCCTGAAATGACGAAAAATAAATATTTCGCCATGATTAATGGCTTAAGTAGACGGAGAAAAAATAATAAAAAAAACGAGGAAAACTCACTGGCGATGAGAGAGACTAATTATAATGAGTAATAAAAATAGCAATAATCCTTTTATAAGATAATAAAAATGAACGCCTTATTTCAATTATTATCAAAGAATTTATTAACTCTTTTATAATTAGAAAAGTATCTCATTGTCATATTGTTATTTTTAATTTAAAGCCAGCCCAACCCCCAAGGTATTTAACGACCGGAGATGGATGCGATAGACCCTCCTGGGGCTCACCCAGCCTCTATAAAATGCGTACCCAAAATATTAAGGAGAAACTGGCGGTTGAGCGCGATCTAAGGCAATTCACCTCGCTGCACAACCGTTGTCCAAGAAACAGTCCAGTCTTCTGTATTAGTACAGATTTGGTTTGTATTAGTACAGGTTTTTTCTATTAAAGTATATTTTTAAACTATTATTTAAAAAAAACTAAACTACTATAACTATTTTTGTCATTTTCCGAATTACACTCGTTCGCAATTCCTTAAATCTATATACTCCGTTTTATAATTTAGTTGAAATTAAAAGTTTTACATGTGTTAAAGTGTTCATAACCAAAAATAATGTTAAATGTTTTCTCCCCCAATTGCCTTCCGACAAAGTCTGCATTGCCTGTAGGGCAAACCTCAAAAGGGACATAGTGAAGTTACATTACTAAGGGTCACTGAATTTAGAGTACCTTCAGTAATAAGATAATGCACTCAGTAACTTGAGTTTTAACTGAGTCTTAGCTTACTCCAAGTACATACGAGATCATTACTTGCTTAATTGAATCCATAAATGATAAATATAACACTGTATGAATTATGGAATCTCAAAAATATTGATTTAACGTTATTTTGAACTATAAAAAAAAAAAAAACTTAACTACTACAACTGATTTTGGGTTCAGTACGAAGTAGAGACTGTACTCTTGGACAACGGTTGTGCAAGTAGATGATTTGTCCTATATCACACTCAAATCAAATTATTTATCATCCTATTTTGTGCACCTTTATAGAGGCTGGGTGAGTCCCAGATCTCAAAGGATCCATTCCTGTATATTAACAGATTACAAAAAATTTAGCACAGCCGGAATATTTTGAACTATACAAACATAAAACACTGAATTGTTGAATTTATACATGGTCTTCAGAAGACCCTAACGTAGAAAGAAGATAACGTAAAGTATATCACATAACATTCTTGAACGAGTTAAAGTAGAAATAACAAATAAGTCTTATCGGTTAATTTTATATTATGTATGCCGTTGTTTAATTTATTTCTTTGATGTCTAATAAAGTGGTCTACTATTAATAATAATAATATCTTCCATTTTTATTTTTCATTTATTGTTTATGCTGCTATTGTTCATTATACCCTATTCTTGACGAGAACATGACAGGCCCAGGACCCTGTTTTACGCTCCTTCCGAGGGACAGCATTACCTTAGATTTTTAATATTTTATTTTTTTAAATCCTAAACTCACTTTCCGAGATGCGGACTTGCTATATTCTTTATTTCACTGAACTGGTTTTCTTAGCACAGTGTAAATTCTTTCTTTGTCAAAAATTTGTTTCTTCTGTTTGATTTTGAGTTACCTAGGACTCTATCTGGACAAACGTCTCACTTGGAATCCTCATACAAGACTGAAAAGACAAGAAACTGCCCGACGTTATCACCTACTTCAACATTTACTGGACAAACGTTCTAAACTCCCAATTAATTACAAAAGACTCATTTACATGACAGTTATCAGACCTATTTGGACATACGGAGTTGAGCTTTGGGGCTCTACTAAACCATCCAATTCATCACGTATCCAATCCTTACAATTCCAAAATCCTTCGTAAAATCCTCAATGCTCCTTATTATGTCACAAACAAACTCATCCATCATGATCTTAATATCCCATATGTTGCTGATTTGGGAACTAGATACCTATCCTTCCATGACAAGCTCCATACACACTTGAATCCGCTAGTCTCTCAACTTGCTTCCCATACTATTCCTGATAACCCTTCGAGGCGTCTGAAAAGAAGATGGCCTCGAGACCTTCTACTATAGAACTTTATCGGACTGTTGCCGATGGGTAGTTTCTCCACAAGTGGTTTTTTTACATAGCATTTGTTCATATTCGCAGATTTACTTGTTGTGATATTAATATAGTTGTAAATATCAATAAATTAATCTAAAAAAAAAACTTTTTTTGGTGAAAGGTTTGTTTTCTTATTATTGTGAATATTGGGCCTAGATTTTTTCTTAATATCCTTCGAATTAATTCTTCTTTATTTGAATGTAGCGAATAATTATACCAAACATATTTTTTTAAATATTTGATTTAATTTAAGGATTCATTAATACTTTATAGGTTGAAGTGAAATTTTATGATTGTTAGAATTAACATTGAAGAATAATAAAAATAATAAACACATAAAAATTATTGTAGCCCTAAGAAAGCACTTTGCGATCGCCATAAAATTTAATACCCCATATCTTTAATGATCTATCGTAACCGTTCTCCTCAATTCGTGAACTTCTCACGGTCTAAAAGGTCAATCAATCCTTTTTGTGATTATATTTAATGAACAATAATAATAATAATAAAAATATTCAACAAAATAGAAAATATATAATTTTCAAAAGAACAACGACATAACTCGAATTTTGGTATTTTTGAGCTAAGCTTCAGTAGCAATTGTATTGGTGGAAGCTTTTTAATTCAGAAACAATATATCTGTATATTAGATTTCCAACGTTGATGTTTTTTTTTTTATTTTAATAAATTCATATTTTGAGTTATATTATGTTTGAACATGAAATTTTATGAGAATTTTTTGATGTAAATTAAAATCAAAAATGTTCAAGCTTTTAAAACATGTCTAATGGTTAATAAAAGAATTTCATTATCATAACAATAGGAATGCATTGCTATATCAATACCGAAATTTTTATTTATTTAACTCAATGAAACTTTCAAATACCTCAACTGAATAATTAGGTTTTATGATTTATGACGTTGTTCTTTTGAATATGCCTGTAATATTTCAAGTGCTTTATTCATCTCGATTATTTCTCTAAGACATATGGGCTTTGTCTTGGCACTCCATGGAGAATTGAGACAAAGAATTTCAGAGAGAAAATGTGAAATGAACGCCATCATCCACAAAGGACTTGAGAAAAGCCGACATTTCTCTCAACGACTGCATATATAATTCATTTACATAAAAGGAAAATAAAATGAGAAATATAATTATAAAAAAATTAAACATTAATCTTTTTAGAAATTATAAAATAATAATTGCGTTCACTAAACTATTTTGGTGGTATTGTGGAAGTCTTGTATCGAATTACGAACAAAATATTAATTATATTCTTAGTTAATAACTAAGACTTATAAAAGGGTTCGCAGCTTAATAAGCTTTGGGATTTTAAAAAAAGTACAAATCTTTAGTTATGCCGTGCTTCGAAAGGGGCGTAAAATGGCGGTCATATGGTCATATGGTAATTTAGAGTAAAAGGTGATAAAACGTTTAAATATGAATTTGAGTATAGAATAAATCACGAAAAAAAATTAGATTCGTCGATTAAAATCCCTTAATTAGATTTTTTTAAGGAAATCATGGATATTGTAAAGGATATTTTTCAATTAAATATATCACAATATTTTAAAAAAATTATCTTGTATTATTACATTTTTTTTGGAGAATGTCGTTGGTTTAGTTTAAGAAATATAATATTAGTAAAACATACATGAACATATATTCAGAATCAATCTAAAGAATTGGAAATGACATTTTGCTCTGTTGTACGTGTGAGTAATGATCAGACATCCTATTTTATAGTTGCAGAACATGCACATGTTAGAAAGCCAACCAATTTTCCTTTAATATATTAATTTGTTTATATTTACAACTATAATAATATTACAAGTAAATCTGCTAACATGAACAAAAACACACTAGTGGAGAAACTACCCATCGTTAGTACTCCAAAATTTTCCTTAAAGTTTTTAAATTAATTTTTTCTCATCTATAACTATTGCATATTTTTTATAGCATTATTATTTTATTTTTTTCTCACAGACTTCTCTGGCGCCAAATTTACATCCCGGAATTCGAAATTCAAGAGAAGTGTAAATGTTGTATGGTTCAAGTTTTTTTTTAACGATTCTGCAGGTGTCCAACAGAACTGTCTTTTGCGCCAATTTAAATTTTTCCAAATGGAGGCCAATGACTTCTGTTCCCTCCCTTGTGCTTTTCAATATGACACCATTCGACGAGATGACTATTGGAGTTATTAGCACTTTCTCCAAATGATAAAGTGATTTAAACTCAATAGAAAGTTCTTGGTATTTCCTAATTTTTTCGTCTCTGGTGTTCATAACGTTTGTATCACATGGGACTGCTGTTTCTATGATTCTATCAATTTTCTTCACTTTATGGATCAACAAATATCCGGATGCTTATGTATTACCCAGCGGTCCGTAAGTATTGGGTTGTAACATATGGAATTTCAGTGAAGGTGTAAATTTAAATTATTAGCAAAAAAAATATTAAACAATACTTTTATTAATCAAAATAGGATCCTTCACTTTTAATACACTTCTCCCAATGTCAAACAAGCATTTCTATCCCAGCTCTGTAGAAATTTGGTGTCAAGGAAGAAGCGAAGTCTTGGGTCCTTCCTCATCCACCATATTATCCGGACTTTTCTCTTGATTTTTACTTTTTCCGTTGTTTGGATGATTTTTTAAGAAATAAAAAATTTTAAAACGAAAATGCCCTGAAATCTGCCTTCCAAGACTTCGCTTCTTCCTTGACACCTAATTTCTACAGAGCGGGGATAGAAATGCTTGTTTCACGTTGGGAGAAGTGTATTGAAAATAAAGGACCCTATTTTGATTAATGAAAGTATTGTTTAACAATTTTTGCTAATTATTTAAATTTACACCTTCACTGACATTTCATATAACCCAATATTTTTGATCATCCCAGTAAATTTTTATTTATCGATAGTAAGGCAACTCATCACTGCCCAATAGTGAAATTAAAAATATTTTTATTATTATTATATATGTTATATCCTTTCTACATAGTTCATACATAGTGCACTTACCACGAGGCAGAATTATTAAAAAGCTGATCAAGGGATGGAAACAATGAAAACTATAGCTATTGTTTAAACAAATAAAGACAAATTTTTGGAGAGATGTAAATCAAAGAGAGTTTCCTCGATTTAATCCACAAGGATTGAGTCCAAGGGATCAGCCTCTAAGCCTGAGCGAACCCGACGTTTTAAGTTGTGACGTAGTTGTGACGTAGGCACCGCAGAGGAAATCCTATGAGGAAAACCTCGCTTCTGGCTCATATATTACATCGAAAATTATGCTCAACTGAATTTTAATATGTATTACATTCTCTTATATATGAAAAAAATGAAATAAAATGTTTAGCGGACCCAAAGGCTCGATGCCGACATAACTAAAACCTGTTACGTACCTCCACCCACAGATTTATAAGCCTCGGTCTACATGAATATTTACAGGTCTTTACAGTCCAACAAGCCCAACTACTTTACGAACGCATTTCAACCTCCTTTATCATATTAATTATATTAATCGAATGCATATTGAAAAATTATATCACAAAAATATCACCTAGTAAAATATTTCCATTCTATTTTTCGGAACAAATATTCTACGCAATGTAATTAAAATAAAAAAAGGACCAAAAACTAAAAAAATGCATCGATTATTAGAATGCAATAGAAAAATTCTAAACAGCAAAGCCTTAAGTAGTCAAAATACTACAGGAAACTAATTTTTTTTTAATGTAGAAATATTCTCAGTACGGGTACAAATATTGTTCTAATAAAAAAAATGTGCATCCTATGAAACGGTTAATATTCGATTATGACTGTATTTAAATCAACGGTTGTATAGAATGTAACTTTAAAGAAAAAAATGTATTTTCTTTTCTAAAGAACTAGTATATATGAATTCTCAATAAAACTAGTCATCTACCGCTTTTTAATTTTTAAAAATCTCTAAGCAGCACTTTATTAATACCATCTCAATCTCTTCGTTATTTTCATATTAATCGAAATTTCTTATAACCGTATACATGATAATTAATTATATCCTAACAAAATATCGTTTTGTATATTCTAGCAAATTCTCCAATGATTTTTTTCGAAAATATGCGCTATAAAAATGAAATTAAAAAAAAAATCAATAAAAACGTTCAAAAACTAAAAAAAGGCATGCATTATAAATTAGAATGCAATAGAAAAATTCTAAACAGCAAAGCCTTAAGTAACTAAAATACTAAAGAAAACTAATTTTATTTAATGTAGAAATATTCTCAATTTAAAATTGTCATAATCAGGTATAAACAATGTTCTAATAAAAAAATTTACACCCTATGAAAGGGTTATTATTTGATTATGACTGTATTTAAATCAACGGTTGTGCAGGATGCAAAGTTGTAAACAAACTTCAAAACACACACACACACACAGATATATATTTATAAAGTTCGAGAATATATAAAGATTAAATAATAACAGTCAGATCATCGCTTTTTAATTTTTTGTTTTTTTTTTCGTAAATAAGCCTTATTTTAAGTTTTATAAAAAATTATAATAACGGAATGCATAATAATAATAAATTATTTCGCAACAAAATATCGTCTTGAATATTCTCCCAAATTCTCCAGTGACCTTTTTTCAGAACAAATAATCTATTGTATAAAAAATTACAATTAATTTAAAAAATCGATATAAGGAAATATAAGGAAAAAAAATGCATGAATTATAAATTAGAACACAACAGGAAAAATTCTAAACAGCAAAGCCTTAAGAAAATAAAATAATGGAGAAAATTAAGCAGTCAACGTTTCGCCAGTTCAGTTATTATAATGATATACACAAAAAAATAAAATTTAAAGCACATCTCACATCAATAGTTCAAACAGACTCATCAAATGGAGAGATTAACCTTTCTCCAAGACTGTCCACAAACAACTAAAAAAAATTGTAGATTTATAATATATTTTATATGTTTTTATATATTATGATTGAAATAAATAATGAATAAATACATACTTACAGAATAGAAAAAAAAAACTTTATTCTGGGATCAAGTCATTTTAGAATAACAAACATGACCAGAAAAATATACTTAATAAACTAAAAAATAATATACAACAAATTATTCTTATAAACGAAACATGACTGAAATCAGTGTCAATTTGCGATTCAGAATTATTAATGTGCCAATACAGTTATGCCAATTGTTGAGTTCTAAAAGTCCATATTTAATTATATATATATATATAACTTAAATATTCCATGAATATAGTTCATATAAAATATAGAATGAGAAGTAAAAAAAATATATTGAAACCGTTAAAACTAAAATGAAATTTAATATTATTAAGCGTGCCAAATAAAATTTTATGTTTCGTATATTATTGCAAAAACCTATAATATACAAATTAAGGTAGACCTGAAATGACAATAAATTCGAAAAAAAAGTATGAATGAATATTTTGCAAAAACTTACTGATTGCCGGCAATATGGTATACTTCATAAACATTGTAGGATCATCTTACCTTTAAAAAAAATTAATAATTTATTAAATTAATATAATTAATTAAAAATGATTAAAAACTATATTCAGAACATATAATTATATTATCTAATATTTTGGTGGCGAAGTGTGTGGAGTTCAAATTCGGCATTGGAAGATTATCATTATTTAATCTTTTAACAACAGAGCCTATGAGACCTGAAGACTCTGCAGGGGCTCATCCAGCCTCTGTAAAGTGGGTACCCATAACCCAGTCTCAGGGGTCACATAGTTTAGTGTTTAGCTTAACATGTAGGTTGTTAAGTACGCATCACGGCATGTGACCTTAAACATTATTTAATTGTAGTAAAAAATCTTTAGTTCGTCCTTTAGAAGGAACGTAAAATGGTGTTTCTGAGCCTTTTTGCGGCCAGGCACTCGTTAGATCCTTAAATATTCCTATCCTAAATAAACTTGAATATCATTTAGGGCTCCCACTGTAATATCGTCCGATTAGCTATAAAATGAAATTAAACGAAAAGCAAACAAACTCCCCAGTGGTACAGGATTTATTTTTCAGAGTTAATTTAAATATGCTCGTTTGAATATTATATTCCACTTACTTATCCAAGCATATAAATAAATTCCTAAAATTTCAAATTTTTTCACTTTTTTTTCTAAATCCTACATGAAAATTGTATTACATGCTGAAAGTTTATGTATGTCTCCGACCCTCCATAAAAGAGTGTTGAATCTCTAAATAAATGAAACGCTGTAAAGGTTTTGACGGAATAAAAAAGGAAAAAAAAACTGAAGTGAGGATGACAAAATGGAATATTTTAGGGCTCTTTCCGATCTCATGCGTTATTTAGCAGGGGAAATCTTTTAGGATGCTCCAACCTTTGAATCTCTATTGAAAGGAAATTATTGAAACCT
Organism: Arma custos; assembly: GCA_037127475.1. NCBI lineage: Eukaryota > Metazoa > Arthropoda > Insecta > Hemiptera > Pentatomidae > Arma > Arma custos. The sequence goes on from CM073765.1 coordinate 29,869,933, forward strand.
TTTTCACGAGGAAATTTCCAGGAGCTCTCATAAACATCGGAGAATTTATTTTCATTTTATTCTAATCTATTCGATAAATTGAGTAAACTAGACGTACGGCAATTATTGTAAGAAAAGAGCAATGTTAAAACATTCTATCTTTATACCATATATAATACTATATATATATATATATATATATATATATATATATATATATATATATATATATATGACTTTTGTTTAATCTGTTAGCGGTCGGAGATGGATTCTATGGGAAATAGGACCCTCTTGGGGCTCTCCCAGCCTCTATAATATGGGTACCCAAGATAAGGGGAAATCTGGAGGATGAGCGTGATATAGGTCAGAATCAGTGATCTGCACAACCGTTGTCCATGACAGCTTCTAAACCCAGGAACTTAACCTCAGACCCTTCAAGGGCTGTAGTGGTACAGGTTTTTTTTAAAATATTTTTTTATATTATATATTAATATTTTTTTATTTTGCTTTGCGTTCTTGATATTTTACTTATTTCATTTAACATCCTTTCCTTCTCATAATCATGTTCTAATTTTTAAAAGTTAGAATTTTAGTGAATTTTATTAAATAACACACTAGTCTAAATATAAAGTTGAAGGGCGGCCTGTGGTATAGTGATTAGCATAACAACCGACCAAGCCCAAGACCGCGGGTTCGTACTATATTTTTTAAAGCCAGTGAAAAATCCTTGGTTATGCCGTCCTTCGGAAGGGACGTTAAACGGGGAGTCAGTACGGTGTCAGGTACTAGTTAAAGATTCCTATCTTAATTAAACCTGGATAGAAAAAAATTAGCACTCCCACTGTAGCATCCGATTATCCATAACAGCATAAAAGTGACGTTATATAAATAAAAAACAACCAGTGGTGTTTTTAAACTATCATTAAAAGAATTTGAAAGAATATACGATTTTTTTTTTACAAATTTTCAATAGTAATAGCTAAAATGGCATACAAGACTGAAAAGACAAGAAACTGCTCGACGTTTTCGCCTACTTCAACATTTACGGGACAAACGTTCTAAGCTCCCAAATAATTACAAAAGACTAATTTACTTGACATTTATCAGACCTATTTGGACATACGGAGTTGAGCGTTGGGGCTCTACTAAACTATCCAATCCATCTCGTATCCAATCCTTACAAGCCAAAGTCCTTCGTAAAATCCTCAATGCTCCTTATTATGTCACAAACAAATTCATCCATCATGATCTTAATATCCCATATGTTGCTGATTTGGCCCCAACTAGATACCTATCCTTCCATGACAAGCTCCGTACACACTTGAATGCGCACAACTTAGTTCCTTCTACTATAGAACTTTATTGGAGTGCTACCGGTGGGTAGTTTCTCCACTAGTGTTTTTTTTTTTTATGTCATTTGTTCATATCAGGAAATTTACGTGATGTAATATAATTACAGTTGTAAGTAAAACAGTTGTAGCTAAAATAATGGTTTACGAAAAATTCGAGACTTAAACATGGCCTAAAAACTAAACAACAAAATGATCACACTATTATGAATCTCATCCTATTACGGAGAACAAAAGAGAAGAATATATTTCCCCATTTTTCCTGACTAGGCAAAAGCAATAACCGAAAATGTCAAGGAAAATTGAGATGAAGAGTGTGAGATACTTGCGCTGAGCCACCTACGCAAAAAAAAAAAACTAAATATTTTCCTCGGCTCTTCCAAAAAGCCTTGTACTAAATCCTAAAGTTGATCCTCTGTCTAGGTTAAATACTAAATCAATTAAAATAAAAACCTGAACCACAACAACCCATGAAGGTTCTTGAGTTCAGTACATGTTAGAGACTGTACTGTTTCTAAGAAACGGTAGTGCATTTTTCCTAGATCAGTTGTCCTAGATTACGCTCAACCGCCAGATTTTCTTCCTTAATTAACGGTACCCACTTTATAGAGGTTGGGTGAGCCCAGGCATGTCTCAACATTCCATAGGGTTCATCCCGGATTGTAACAGATTAAATAAATTATCGGGGTCCTTCTAAGCAGAGATTGGTGGTATCGGCATCGAGCTTTCGGGTTGGATAACCCTTAATATTACGGTCAGCTGTGGTCTAGTGGTTAGCGTAACAAACTACTAACCCCAAGATCGCGGTTTCGTAGCACGGCAGGTGGCCCTACGATATTATTTTAAGGGAGTAAAAAATCCTTAGTTACGCCGTCCTTCGGAAGGGACGTTAAACGGGGGTCCCGAGCCTGTACGATGACAGGTACTCGTTAAAACTTCCTATCCTAATTAAACCTGGATAGGCCAGAGCAGCATAAAGTGACGTTAAATGGACAAACAACATCTTACTTTGATTAAAATGTATTCAAATAAGAAAAATGTTGAAAAGGAAGGCTGGTCATTAATATCAAAACTTTTCTTTCATAAAAAGAGAAGAAAGTAATAAAGATAAAGCAAATGTACCGACCATCCACGAGGAATAAAATAAAGAACACTCACTTATAAATTACAAATAAATAAATAAATAACAAAATTAATTATAAAATGATGGAAAGTGCTCAAAAGAACTGATGCTGTTGCTATAATATATTGCTTTAATACAATCTTAATTATGTTCATAAAATACTAACATATTGTAAAAAATATAGGCGATAAAAACTAATATGAATTAAATTTATAAAACTGAAGTTTTATATTGTTATGATAAAATGCGTAATGGAAAATGTAAATAAATTTACTAGCCGATTGAGAAATAACTTAAGATAAATAAAAGAGCATGGTAAAAAAAAAGTTCATACAAAATATTTCGACATACTCACATAACCATAAAATAGGTAATGAAACATAAGTCACTTCAATATAAATTTACAAGGCTAGTATTTAAACACAAACCTAACGTAACTGAACGATTCGTGTTGATAAAACTGGATGCTGATAACAAAGTGTGGGCGAAGCTTGGTGTTATATAAATATTTCCGTAATTTTAAATAATAATAATAATAATGTCTCTATTTATTCTGGGAAAAGTCGCTATAGAATAACAACACAGGTGTTGGAAGCTATTATGCCTGAGAGTGTAAAATAATTGTTTGTTTGTTCATTTAACGTCACTTTATGCTGCTATGGCTAATCGGACGATGCTACAGTGGGACCTCTAAATTTAGCCTATCCAGGTTTAATTAGGATAGGGATTTCTAACGAGTACCTGACATCGTACAGGCTCGGGACCCCCGTTTAACGTCCCTTCCGAAGGACGGCGTAACTAAGGATTTTTTACTCCTTAAAAAAAAATCCTAGGGACACCTGCCGGGCTTCGAACCCGCGATCTTGGGTTTAGTAGTTTTTTACGCTAACCACTAGACCACAGGTGACCGTGTAAAATAATTACATTTAATTAATTATTACATGTAATTTAGTAAGTGAGAAAGAATAAAAATTAAATAAAAACATAATGAACTAAAAAAATTGCGAATTACCTACAATAACATTATTTTAAAAATAGATTAGAAGAAGAGAAAAAAAATAAGTTAACAATAATTATATAAGAGAAACAATTTATGTTTACATATATATCGAATTTATGCCAAGAAAAAAGAATAAAGAAAAATTAAACACAACTATCAGAGATTTACATTTAATCCCTTCTTGTCTTTTTTTAAATATATATATTATTTTTAATTATATACATATATATATATTTATACAATATATAAATATATATTTCACTGTCAGGGCATGGGTATGAGACTAATCTAGTATCGAAACCTCGCCTAAGAAGTTTAAAGAAGGACTGAAACTCAAGAACTAAAACATAATATTTCCATAACAGTCAAGATAAGTAGGAACCAATACTTACCTATATATATATATTTAATTTAATTTTAAAGTTAATATAATTTAAATTAATTTTTATCGTCTATATTTGACACGTTTCGAGACTAGGTTAGTCTCATACCAAATTCCAAAGAATAGATCAGTTTATCATTAATCAGTTACTTCGCAACATATCATAAAATGTTTATATTACAATAAACTATACAAATATTGCCTATATTTGACACAATGAATTAGTTGATAAAAAATTGAGGCTAGAATGAAATTTCTTTTAGAACTACCCTCGAACTGTTTTTTTGCTATAAATATTGATCTTTTAATGTTTATAATATCAAGTCTTATAATGTCGAATCTATCCCCACCTACCAACTCATTAATAATAAATAAAATAATAAATTAAATCGCATGATGCAATAGAAATACTAATAATTATAATAAAAGAATGAATTATAAGCCGCACCTTAACATTAAATTGTTATATATCGTTAATTCGGAAAGCTTTATCTAGTCTTTCCCTAATATAGTAACATGGGAGAATTTTAGGGAGTTATAGATTTTTTTTATTCTTGTCGGAGTAGTCAGAAAGCACTTTAATCAGCTATAAAAGCTTCCATTTCATTCTCTTGTCAAGATTCAATTCTAACTAGTGGATCCTTTTCATGAGAACGAGCGATGCATTAGTGAACGATACAAGTGATATCATATGTTTATGGCCTGAATTCGTAAAAAAGAAATTTAAAAAATCAAGTTAATTATGAAGAATTTACATTAATATATAACTTTTCTAGCTGATCCGACCAAGCGTTCCTGTAGCTGTTTTAATAGTTATAACAAATATTACGTTAAAATTTGAATTTTAAAGAAACAATGAATGAATTAAATAGATTTTTGATTTTACGTTTTATTCATTTTATATCTAAGTATAGTATCTAATAAATAAATAATATAAAAAATAATTAACTGATAAAATATTAACATTAGTTCAATGAATGAGGTATATCATAGTTGATTTTTAATTATGGCTAATAATATTATTTTAATTTATAACTATTTATTTCAATTTAATTGATCGCTAATCGATGCACAATATTTTTTGTTGTCCTATCATATAATAAATAAATTAAATCTTATCTTAATACATAAAAATCTCATGTAACGATGTTTGTTAGGGCTAATCCCCTCAACTACTGATTTTAGTGTAATTTTGCGCAAATATGTAAGATTGTCCAACTTAAATTATAGGCTATATTTTACTTCGTGTAATGATCGCGATATTAAAAAATGATTACCTAGGTCTTTTTCCAAAAGGCACCGAACAGGAGATACAGGCCAAAAACTGAAATAGCTCCGAAAATTACGAGGTTTTTCTGCCACCAAATTTTCCCATCCGATGTTTCGGTTGCAAACTTGGATTTACACTATTCAAACGTTATTGCATATAATTACAATTTCAAAGCGTATAGATAAAAGGAATTTTACAATTTTTTATAACCGTAACCCTTGGTTATAAAAATATTGGTTTGTCTGGTGTCTATCTTTCTATTATATAAAATAGTTTTAGTGAAACACTAAAAAAAAAACCATTATAACTACTAACAAATTGAATGTTAAACGGAATATTATTTGATTATAGGAAAAATTGAAAAACTTAGTTCCTAATGGTTCTTTTAAAATTAAAAAAGAGTCTTTTTTTTAATGAATCATGTGTAGGTTTACAATAATCAGGTTTATAATAATGTTTATTAAAAAAATATTGCATCATTTAATCGAGAATGATTAAGATGGTTAGAATGTGGAGATGAGTGTGTAAGTATTAATAACATCCTGACCCCAAATTTCAATAATAATTACGACACTCCATCCAGGAGGAAGGGAGAAATGAAGGATACTAGATGAGGTCGGAGGGGGGGGGTTAAATGGTGGGGATTTACCCCCCGACCTCTTCTAGTTTCGGACGTCACAGCCACTCGAGATGAAGTGAGGGGGTGAACGGGTCTCTAGTGGGAGGTTCCAGCATCACGGTCATTATGTCCTCAAACCTGTGGGGCTTAATTTATTTTTATTTCAGGTGTTAAGAGAGAGGGAGAGTGAGAATGAGAGAGAGAGAGGGAGAGAGAGAGAGAGAGAGAGAGAGAGAGAGAGAGAGAGAGAGAGAGAGAGAGAGAAATATGGGGAAGAAGTTATATATGTTATATAAGATATGTGTGTGTTTGTGTGTATATATACATATACACACACACACACACACACACACACATATATATATATATATATATATATATATATATACATATATATATATATATAATATCATATATAAATTTTTTCTATTCGTGTATACGCCACTGAACTTCTCCTACGTTTTGACCTATTTTAATGAAATTATTTTGTGTATTCAAGCGGGCTCGAGGATGAGTTTAGATTCACAATTCGATCCGATAGGTAATGGTTTTTAATTAAAATAATTTTTTTTACAACCTCAAGTTTTGATTTACACAGCGTCCGGGAGGCAGCGCTGGGATAGAAATTAAGAAAGAGAAAAAAATTTATTTGTACTCTCTTTCGTTACTTTCATCGCGACCTTTTGCCGTGTTATTAAAAATTATATCTCGTGCACAATAGCACTCTCTCAACATCGAGAGAGAGAGGGAGAGAGAGAGAGATGGGGAGGGGGGTAGAGAGAGAGAGAGAGAGAGAGAGAGAGAGAGAGAGAGAGAGAGAGAGAGAGAGGAGAGAGAGAGAGAGAGAGAGAGAGAGAGAGAGAGAGAGAGAGAGAGAGAGAGAGAGAGAGAGAGAGAGAGAGAGAGAGAGAGAGAGAGAGAGAGAGAGAGAGAGAGAGAGAGAGAGGAGAGAGAGGAGAGAGAGAGAGAGAGAGAGAGAGAGAGAGAGAGAGAGAGCGTGAGGGAGGGAGAGGGAGTTGGGGGTAGAGAGAGAGTGAGAGAGAGAGAGAGAGAGAGAGAGAGAGAGAGAGAGTGAGAGAGAGAGAGAGAGAGAGAGAGAGAGAGAGAGAGAGGAGAGAGAGAGAGTGGGAGGGAGAGGGAGTTGGGGGTAGAGAGAGAGAGATAGATAGATAGATAGATAGATAGAGAGAGAGAGAGAGAGAGAGAGAGAGAGAGAGAGAGAGAGTGATTGGGAGGGGGGGTAGAGAGAGAGATAAATAGAGAGAGAGAGAATTTAAACATGAATATGGTAGTATGTATTTATCTTATCCAGTAATGCTTTCGAATACTGTGATATTAAAATTGAAATCAATAATTGAATTAAGATTTATTTATTGACATTATATATTTATAAATATATACATATATATATATATATATATACATATATATATATATATATATATATATATATATATATATATACATATATATATATATATATATATATATATATATATATATATATATATATATATATAAACTGAAGACATGCAATGTGGGTCGAAATCGTGGCTTTCAAAATAAACAGTTCTTACAAATCTGAATTTTTCTGACCTCGATCCGGACCATCTTCCGCACATATATAAAAAAAAACCTATAGCACTCCAACCCTTGATCCGGTCTGGGATTCTGTACATGGTAGAGACCGTTCTGTTTCCTCGGACAACGGATGTGCAGGGAGATGATTTTTCCTTCACTTATCACTTTCCATCACTTATATCAAACAAAGTGAAGTTAATTGAATATCTGCGTAAATAAATAGATGATAGCTCACTTGAGATATTGATTACTATAGTTATGATCAGGATTGTACCTATAGTAGCTGTATCGCCTATAGGTAATATATGTGGTAGGGATGATGTAGGTGAAGGAATGATGCAGTAGCTCCCTGGGATATAGGGCGGCCCACATAAAACTTGCCGGGGGTCCAATACTCTCCTACCTTATTCCCTTTCGATAAACTCCGTCTTTTCTCTTCTCATCTCTTCATTCTGGGCAGTATTTGTAATTTATATGTATATATATTTTATTTATTGTTCTTTTTTATTTATTTTTAAATATATAATTTTTTTTAAGAGAAAAGATTATGCCTTGGGCGGGATATGAACCCCGCCGCGCCTCTAACCACTGAGCTACCAAGGCTCGTATCCAAGCCAGACAAATCCATTATAAAAGGGGGTGCAGTCAAATGATAACACTATATAAGAAATACTTATTAATTACTAGTGCCAACGTATCAAAAATGCGTTACGAAATACTTCCGTCTCGCTTCCTAACGTATTTTAAATGTCAGTTAACCATCTATAGCTCTACAGTTCTCACTGCCGCTTCTCCTTCTATTATTCCTGAAGATGGCCTACAACGTGGGCTGAAACGTTGGCACTAGTAATAAATAAGTATTTCTTATTTGGTGTTATTATCGACTGCACCCTCTGACTAATTGTGTCCTTCGATAGTGTTATGAATATTAAGATGGAGTTTTAAAGTTGCTAATAACAAGCGAATCCCTAAAAAATTAATAAGCGCTGTGCCGACTGGGAAGCTACTGAGGGGACCAAGGCGTAAGTTGGAGGATTATTTTATGAATGATCCGTCCGGATTGGGCAGTGGCCCGTGGGCAGGAATTGGTGGTATCGACATAGAGACTTCCAAAGCCTTATTGTTATCATTTTTATTATACTTCCCGTATAATCAAGTAAGCCACACACGATCGATCAGACAAGTAAACATAGGTTTGCAAAGATTAAAAATAGAAAAAAAAAGAGTTTTTGCAGTCAAAAAACTGTTCTCGGAAACAAACTAAATAGTGGATAGTGATATCACAGAAGAAAGCATTGAACAATATTCCCGGATAGACGAAATTTAGGACTCCCAATGTAGCATCTTTAGTTTAGCCATAGAAGCATAAAGTAACGTTAAATAAATACGCAATAAACATAATATTTAATGGAGAAATAAAAGAAATCCGAAGAGCCTTCCGAGAAACAAGCCTTGAAAGGGAAGAAGAAAGATAGAGTCTGAATTGGTGAAAAGTGAAAAGTAAAATGGAGAATATTCTAAAAAAAAAAATGGTACAGACTGCACTGTTTCTTGAACAACGGTTGTGCAGTGAGATGATTTTGCCTAGATCACGCTCTCAACCGCAAGATTTTCCATCTATTTTGGCTGGGTGAGCCTTAGGATAGTCCTAACCATCTCTGGCTGCTAACAGTTAAAAAATAAAAGTCTGTTATCCTGATTTGAACCGAGAACATTCGGCTCGGCAACCCACCGCTCTACCACGGAGCCACTCCCGACCAATTTTATTATTATCAGTTTGTTGATGTTATTATTATCATATTAAATTTTATTTGCATACCCTGATATTCGCTGTTCCTTCCGACCTTCCAAGAGAATCCTCCACGAACTCCAGCCACATCCGAACTACTTCCTTTCCTCCCAGATTCCCGAAGTTACGACCCAGACAGAACGCCCGGAACACAGCTACAACTAAATAACACCCTGGGAATAGCAGCGATTCATTCCGTGGCTAGAGTTGTTTAATTAATCAGGGAATCGATAGAGACGATAAGATAGGGGAAACATGGTAGAGATAAATTGACACCTTTCAGCGATATTTTAACCATGTTGCGTCATATGTGTTATCCATTTGTAAGTGTCCATATTTATTAGAAATAAAATAAATATAAAAACAATTTAATTAATTTCAAATATTAAGGGAGTAGATTGGTTCAATAGATCAGATGGCGCCCCAAAGGTCCCGTTTTCGAATTTGGCTAGGGATAATTATTTTATAAATTATTGTTATTTAGTTATATATATATAAATTGTTATTTCATAAAACAGGCGGGGATGGGCACTGGAGTCTGGAGACACCTCCTTGGGCTTACTCAGCCTCTAATAAGCCGGGACCTAGATTAAGACGGAAATGGTTACGGTTGAGCGTCGTCTTCGGACTTTGAAAAGATAATTACGAATGACATTAAAACATGTATCTGCAAATGAAATTAATAATAAATCTCAATAATTTAATTAATACTGGAATAAGAAAAAGTGAACCACATTCACGTGATTGGTTTTGGGTTCAGTAAATGGTATAAACTGTAAAGTTTCTAGGACAACGGCTGTTCAGGGAAGTGATTTATCCGACGCCCAACCACCAAGGGTTTCAGGGATATTTACCTACTATTTATTTTTCTTGATTGCGGAAAACATTTTTTCTAGTTGTTTGTTTATAGTCACTTTATTCTGTTATGGATAATCAGACGATGCAAGAGTGGAAGCCCTAAAATTTGCCAGCCAAGTTTAATCAGGATTTTAACAAGTACCTGACATGTTTCAGGCTCGAGACTCCCGCTTAACGTCCTTTCCGAAGGACGGCATAAACAAGGACTTTTTAATCCATCTAATGATAATACAGCCACCTATCTTGGGCTTCGTAGGTTTTATGGTAACTTCTAGACTAGATTGCTCCATGTTTTCTAGTTGGGATTTGTCTTTTTGGAGATTCTTTAAGGCTAAATAAGCTATAAATAGGAATATCAGAATACTCGATTCGAAATTAAAATTGAACAACGCAGCTTTGTGGAAGCCAGCCCACGTATTCATTTGACATCCCACGCACGCTGTCAGTAAATCAATGTTACTCCGAGCCACATTATTGGCATCCATTTATATCAGAGGTAGGATACAGATTATAACGCAGCGGTAAATTATTGTTAATAAAACCAGTATCATTACAACCCATGAAGAGTCTTGGGTTCAGTACGTGGTAGAGACTGTAATGTAAGAGATCGAGTAACCGGGTTATTAGTTGTTCAATAGTTTATTATTATAATGGTAACCACTTAATAGAGCCTGGGTGAGCCTAAGGAGGGTCTCCACACCGCAGAGAGTCGTTTGTAATTAATATGTATAAAATTATAATTTCCAGGAGAGAAAAGAAAATAAAATTGTCAACTACCATCCGTGAAGGGTAATCAGCTTTGCGACATGGGTTCAGTGCGGTTTAAAGATTGTTTGGACAGAAGCAAACCCCATAGGAGAAGAAGTGAAAATAATGATATTCGCGTGGTCTCTAAGGCGTGAAAAAAAAAGGGATTTTAATAAACCTTAACCTTGTCCTGTAGGGCTCATTGTAAAAAGAGTGTAACCTGGCAACGATTCAAAACCTATTCGGTGAGAAGACATCGAGGGAGATAGAGAGAGACAAATTTGGTGGAAAGATGCTTTATATACTTTTTCTGGAGTTTGTGATACTCAGGGGAAACTACATGCATCTTCTTTCCAATACTGTATTCTGTTGTTGGTTAGTATTTCTAGCAAATAGAACAATTATTATTAGACTAACAACTAAACATTATCGATGACTGAATACAATTTTTTGTCGGCTACTGCAAAAAAAAAATTGTGGACAAACGATTCAAACGTTCTAAAGATAACTAAAAGTCTTAATTCAAACGTGTTTATCATTTTAATTAAATACACTGTACATTGTTTTGTCTAAACAATGTCACTTAGCAAGATCTTAATGACCTCCAAGTTCCAAGTTTGGTAACGGCAATGGCAAATAAATTGCTGAATCAACACTGCGATTTGGAGACCCTTTCAGAGCTCATTCAGCCTCTGCAGAGTGGGTGCCAATAATCAGCGGTAAAAACCTAGTGATGGAGCGTGATTTAATTGTAGACCAGAACTTTCAAGGGCAATTAGAATATCACTTTGAATATGTATCAATGGGTCGTTCCATGATGTCGAATAATTTTCTCATTAAATTTTCATACAACAAATTAATTTATGAAAAACCTTTGGATAATCCTTATTGTTCATTTGTTGCTATTTTATAAACGTATTTTTGGATGTGCTTGGAACTTGTGTAGTATTGGGGGCGTCCTGTGGTCTAGTAACAAATTACTAAACTCAAGATCGCGGGTTCGTAGTCCGGCAAGTGACCCTTTGATTTTTTAAAAGGAGTAAAAAATTGAGACACTCTTTTAAATATAAAATTAAATTTTACTTTAATCGATCCATTCAGGACAAACTTTATTCCCATACAAACCTATTAGTTTCAAGCAAAGAGACCTTTTCAATTTCCGATATGGACTTACTGAGTAAAGCTTTATCTTACCAAGCCATCGAATTCCTGTCGTATCCAATCCTTACAATCCAAAATCCTTTATGCTAATTATTTTGTCGAGTATAAAATCATCCATAATTGTCCCATTTTTGCTGCTTTGCCCCAAGCCCGATATCAGTCCTTTCATGAGTGAAATTTATTCCCACTCAAATCTACTAGTTTTAACCTCTTCAATTCCCGATAATCCTCCGAGCGCCTGAAAAAAAGATTGGATATACCAATGTATAGTTTCTCTACTTGCCGATATCTCATGCCATTTACTATATTTTACTTGTTGCTATATTACAGTTGTAAATTTCAGTAAATAATTTTTAAAAAATTAATATGAGTATCTTCGCCTACTTGATCCCAACAGCATTGTTGGTTATTTTTTCAGATGCACAGAAAGTCAACATGAGGATACCTTCGGTGTGTGTTATTAAATTAAATACGTTATATAAATTTATAAATTAAACAGGATATTCAGATTCCAAAGAGCGTTCAGATCAAGTGAGATCCTTCTACTGATTACTGACTGCTGGGACACAGACAGAAGTGCCATTGAAAGTTAAATTGGGGTCCTTCCTTGTACTTGAGGGAGATGTATCAGAGAGCTGTCTTTGTCCGTTCCTGAGAGGAAATTACTAGTCAAAGGAAATTATGTTTCCAATAGTTGGATTAAACTGGGGGGGGGGGCAGTCCCTCACTAGCAAAGCCGTTCGTTGAGGATTCGCTATTCGAAATCAATAACAACAGATCCATAAAGGTACCATGTTAACACGAAACAACCACAAAGGCTTGTGGTTCAGTGCATGGTAGAGACTGAACTGTTTTGGAATATGGATATGCAGGAAGATGATTTGTCCTAGATTACGCTCTAACGCCAGATTTTCTCTTTATTTTGGGTACAAACTTTATGGAGGCCTTGGATCCTTGAATCTCTGGTGAGCGGGATTCGAACCCAAGACCTTCCGCATTAGAACTCAACCATTCCGCTCCCTATGTTAACACACATCCGTTCATAATTATATCCGTAATTTACTACCGTCTACGTTTCGGACTAGTCAGCGAATGTTTACAACAAGGTTTTATTATCTTCGCCTGTGCTTATGTAACGAAATCTTTCAACTCGATATTCAGCCACTTCAAAACATCTAATTAAATTGAAAAAATAAAATCAAAAAGAAGTAAATTCAAAATTAAACGGATTGGTGAAATATAAAAGATCTAAAACTGTCAAGAATTACAGCAGAGGATATCCACGTTAGGTATCTGTAGATTCGAAATTCGTAATTGGCAAGTTATGAGAAAAGGAGAAATCAAAGAAGACTGGTACAACATGACATAAATAGAGAATAGAACTCTACAGCGAAATAATGAAAGAAGTTGGGTACAAAGAAAGGTAAGTGCACGCACTCAGTAATTTGCGTAGTCCAAATGGGCTCATTCGCAAATAATAATTTAATATAATAATACTAAATTGTTAAAAAATTTAAATTAATTTAATAAAAAAGTGAACAGGCGAAAGGATAATAGAATATTATTAAGAGCAATTGAAATTGGAACGGAGTGTATGCTCTATTCGCATTTAAAAAAATGGTGGTTGTAAATGAATTATGATTTTATTTGCTTCTGATGTACGTTTGTAGGTAACGGGATCTTATAATTTGAAGTCGCAACTTCAAAACATCGAATTAAATCATAACTTTGTATATTTATCAAAGACAGATGACAATACAAACATTGAATAATTTTTTCTCATTATGCTGAACAGCTCCTTCAGGATTAGAGGCTCTTCGCATTCGAAGACACGATAGTATTAAGGCTAGTAGTCAATCTTTGAGACAAGTGTAAGACTACTGGCTGGATCAACGGAGGATTATCGTTTATATTCCTGCAATAATAAATAAATAATAGTTTTAAACAATTATATAAATCTTTTTTTAGCTATCCAAACTAAACAGTGGAAAATCAATACTAATCTTTGAAAAAACTCAAGAACACGCGCTTATAGCCAGCCGATCTGAAAAGTAGAAATTTGGCGTTTTAATTGAAAAATCCCTGAAAATTAGAAAGTATTAAAATAACAGATATAATAGCAATTAATAGATTCATAACATCGAAAATTATGAAATAAAACTATTAAATATATTTTAATTGTAATGAAAAAAATAATTAGTAATGAAACCTACATTACTTACAGATAAAAGCCCAAACTCTTAAGAGACAGATATGTTATATTTTAAGTAATGAATTAAGTAATTAAATATGGCGTTTTCGTTTGTCGATGATATTGCTGTGGGCTCAGTAACGTCAGAGATGGCAGACCGAGGCGTAGATAGGAGGATTACGTTAAGAATGATCAGGCGGGTTAGGATTTGGGTAGTGGTCTGAGGTGGGTGAGTGGTCTACACATCTTAATTGTCTACAATGATTTTTTTTATTGTCCACAAAATAAAGTCCAATAAACGACATAAGATGTTCTCCAAGGAGCATCGAACTTGCTTTTGGGATTTAAAGTGGGTCAGACACCCACACTCAATATTGCTATTGATTCCGCTCCTATCGAAGTCTAAAATAAGCGATCCACATCAAAATAATTCACACTAAATTAGATTCATGGATCATGTACATAGTATCAAATATTTATTACAATAAGAAAATCTTACTAATATTATAAATGTGAATGTTTGTCTCTCTTTCACGCAAAAACTACTCGACGGTTTTGGATGAAACTTTATAGTAATATAGGTTATACATCAGAATAACACATAGGCTACAGCAAGCGCGGATTTAAGGGAGGGTGCAAGGGGGCACGTGCCCCCCCCCCTGCCCCGACAGTATTTTAGGTACTGTGGAGAATCCATTATTGTACATAAATAAAGGCAAATCACATGATAATAGTTGTTAAAATAACAGAAAGAACATGAGTGAAACTATTTGTTTTGATATCCTATTAATCTTACTAATATTATAAATGTGAATGTTTGTATGTTTGTCTCTCTTTCACGCGAAAACTACTGGACGGATTCGGATGAAACTTTATAGTAATATAGGTTATACATCAGAATAACACATAGGCTACAGCAAGCGCGGATTTAAGGGAGGGTGCAAGGGGGCACGTGCCCCCCACCCCTGCCCCGACAGTATTTTAGGTACTGTGGAGAATCCATTATTGTACATAAATAAAGGCAAATCACATGATAATAGTTGTTAAAATAACAGAAAGAACATGAGTGAAACTATTTGTTTTGATATCCTATTAATCTTACTAATATTATAAATGTGAATGTTTGTATGTTTGTCTCTCTTTCACGCGAAAACTACTGGACGGATTCGGATGAAACTTTATAGTAATATAGGTTATACATCAGAATAACACATAGGCTACAGCAAGCGCGGATTTAAGGGAGGGTGCAAGGGGGCACGTGCCCCCCACCCCTGCCCCAACAGTATTTTAGGTACTGTGGAGAATCCATTATTGTACATAAATAAAGGCAAATCGCATGATAATAGTTGCTAAAATAACAGAAAGAACATGAGTGAAACTATAATATTTGTTTTGATATCCTATTAATCTTACTAATATTATAAATGTGAATGTTTGTATGTTTGTCTCTCTTTCACGCGAAAACTACTGAACGGATTCGGATGAAACTTTACAGTATTATAGGTTATGCATCAGAATAACACATAGGCTATAGCAAGCGCAGATTTATGGGAGGGTGCAAGGGAGCACGTGCCCCCCCCCCCGACAGTATTTTAGGTACTGTGGAGAATCCATTATTGTACATAAATAAAGGCAAATCACATGATGATCTATGTTGGGGCACGGAGGCATGTGCCCCCTCCCCCGTTATAGTACATAATTAAAGGTAAATCAGGAACTTAGCATCTTGAAATTTGTAGTTAGATTCTGTGTATAGTTTAAGAAAGAAATTCGGATAATTCCACTCCAAGGGTTTCCCCTTTAATATAATAGGGGTTCAAAGGTTGTATAGAATCCGTCAGTTTTGAAGTTAGACATCTGAAATTTCGGATGTTCGAGCAACTTATATTTTAAAAAAATAATTAAATTATTTATTTAAAATGATCTTTCACGAAATTTTACGTGGCAGACCAAATTCAACGCGTGCGAAGCCGCGGGCATAAGCTAATATGATATATGCAGGTAAAAATTTAAATAAAAAATGTACCACTCCAACCCGTGAAGGGACAGGCGTTCAATACAGGTTAGACTGTACTGTTTCTTGGACAGTGGGCAGGAATGTGATTTATCCTAGTTCACGCTCAACCAACAGATTTCTCCTCATTTCTTTAGGTATCCACTTTATAGAGATTGAGTTAGCCCCAAGAGGGTCCTAAATCCCATAGGATCCATCTCCGGGCACTTTCAGATTAAATAAAGGTCGGCCAGCGAGTGATATTTGAACCCAGGGCCTTCGGCATCGCAACTCAGCGCTCTACCACTGAGCTCCTCCTCTCCCAAACAAAATATTTAAATAATCACCATCAAGTAAAAATACATAATCATTTAAAAATATATATATTTGTATTAATAATTGAAGCAGCAGGTATCCACGTTAGGATCTGGTATCTGTCGTAATGGGTATCTGTAGATTCTAAATTCGTAATTGGAAAGTTATGAGAAAAGGAGAAATCAAAGAAGACTGGAACAACATGACATAAATAGAGAAAAGAACTCCACAGCAAAATAGTGAAAGAAGTATGGGCACAAAGAAAGGTAAGTGCACGCACTTGGTAATTTGCGTAAATATAATAAATGGTTATAAAAATACTGAACTGCTGAGCAGAAAATCCCTGGTTAAAATAAAATATTGTGCTGTCTCTAAGGTGTGCTGGGATCAAGTGTCATTCATGTGTTCTAAGGGTACATTTATGTATTGTTTTTTTTATAAAACAAAATTAAGTTGGTGATTTTTTATTATTAAATTTTAATTTATTTCAAGGGAAATTATAACCATAAAAAATAAAAATATTAATGTCTTTACAGTAATCTTAAATTAATGGTTTAGTTGGGACCTATATTAAGTGTGTGCCATTAATTAGGGTAAAAGCCCGGTTGTCCAGCGTGATCTTAAATCCCTGGACAATCTTTGGATCAAAAACAGTACAGTCTCTACAGGTACTAAACACACTTTATGGATTGTAGTGGTACAGTTTTTTTTTAAATTCTTGAATAGAGATTCACCTATATATCGTAGAACCT
This sequence comes from Arma custos, assembly GCA_037127475.1. NCBI lineage: Eukaryota > Metazoa > Arthropoda > Insecta > Hemiptera > Pentatomidae > Arma > Arma custos. Next base: position 29,887,042 of record CM073765.1, read on the forward strand.
ACTACCACCATGTTTTTTTTTTTTTACTGCAAGGTATTGGTCCTGAATAAAGAAGATACGTATGTCTTCTTAGCACATAGTAAAACCTATTCTTGAAAAGATAAAAAACAGCTGAACAGGACAGGAAGATGAAAAGACGATATCTGCATGGGTATCACGTAGGGAAGGTTTTACGTGCGCCTGTCCTATCAACGGAAATCGATCTTGGACACAAAAGGTGTGCTAATATCTCACACTGTCAGACTACCAGATATATATATATATATATATATATATATATATATATATATATATATATATATATATATATTTATAAATAGGTAGGTTATGTAAGAGTAATAATGTAGCCTACACCTACTAGTGAGGTACAAGCATTCTGTAACATATGTTTTATAGTCTTTTTATTTATATTGTTAATTGTCACATCATTACATTCCTAGATGCCAGCTTTATCAAGGAAATATTGGTTACAAAATATGGGTAAATAAAAGTCACAACAAAGTTTAAATACCTAGGGTAGTCTATACGCAACAACGGAACAGGTAGGGCATCCGTAGAAGAAAGAATAGCAACTATAAAGACTGAACTTTGCCACTAGAAACATGTACAGCAAGAAAAAATTGTCCTCCAGTTCAAAAATAAGACACTACTGTACAGCAGTAAGACAAGCAATACTGTATGGTATGACAGCAGTCAACCTTCCGAGTCGGGAGAAGGAGAAGAATTAATTTTTTGTAAACAAGAATATTATTATGTTTGTTATTTTATTACCAAAACTATGAAGATAATGTTGTTAAATTCAGATTACATGTTTTTACTATTTTTAAATAAACTTTCTCAGGAACAAAAAAAATCAACGATTTGTTTTTATAATTATTTCCCTCATTTTTGTCATAACAAGAGTTGTGAAGCAAAAGGTTGTGCTGATTTTATCCTGGCGAGTTCTGAGGCCCTAAATTCGCCCATTCCCCAGTACGGTAAATTTTCAAAACATTTTCAAGGGTGACAATAGAAAGGAAACTGTTACAATAGAAATAAAAAGGGTGACAATTGAGTTGTAAAGCGTTACATTTGCTTTGGGAAGGGTTTCAACTCATTTGGAAAGGGTAGCATTTGATTTGTAAAAGGTTACAGTTGACTTGGAAATGCTATATAAGAAATATCCTGCATAAATTTAATATTAGTATACATAAAACCTGCAAACTGCAACCTACAACCCGTGAAGGGTCTGGGGTTCAGTACATGGTAGAGACTTCTGTTTCACGGACACATGTTTCGCAGATAGGTGATTTGTCCTAGATCACGCTCAACCGCCCCTTATCTCCCCCTATTTTGGGTACCCACTTATAGAGGTCCAGGAGTGTCTCCAGAAGCCAATGATCCATCCCCGGCTAACATTAAAAAAAAAATAACCTAATAAAAACATATAAATTTTTTTTTTCCAAATTTATTTCATCTTTTTCAATTTTTTGTATTTTTGTTTATAACAGTAATATAAATAATAGTTTAAAAAGAAAGGGGACGAGTTTGTTACCTCGTTATTGTTGATTAAAAGGGAAAGGTTAACGGGATTAGGGCCCAAAGGGAAATTATAACTTGAGGACCTCCAGACCCTGCAGGGCTCTACAATCCGCTATGGAAATCTCCGGGGCCAATTTGCAATTCCTATGAAAAAGGAAAAGCTAGGTCGGATTATAAACCTTTTCGAGGACATATGTACTCATGGGAATCGCGGGTATTTAGCTATTGTATAAATTAAAGGGAAAATTTCGTTAAATGTTCTTAAACGAAGGATATCATAAACGTCACTATCTAATTTTAATTAATTTGGCATTTAATTTAACCTATTTGAATAGAATATTTAATAAAGCATACACGGGACAGCTGGGTAGCTGAGTAGGGTGCTAAGTTGCTATGCTGTAGGTTCCGTGTTCCAATCCGGTTATGACAGATAAATTATTTAATTTATTAATAGTGAGACGGACTCTTGGGAATTTACAGACTCTCATGGCGTTCACACAGCTTTTATAAATTTTGTAATCTAAAGGAAGAAGAAATCCCCAGGTTGAGCATGGTCTTGTTGAGCGTAAGCTATTAGTATTTTTCTTTTTTAGTTATAAATTCTAGTGTTTATTTTTTTTTTCGTCCCCATGTGTGCCTTAATACTTGGCACAATACACTTCTGTGTCTCCATCCATCCATCATTATCCTGTTGAGGATAATGAAAAAACTTATTAATTGTTGTATTGTCATCCGTCCCTGAGAAGCGAGCAAAGTTTCAATTTAATTCGATGTTTTTAAATAGCCGTAAATCGAGTTCAAAGGTTCCATAACTTCCAGACGTACAACAGAAGGTTATTATTAATTTATTAAAGTGCATTAAGGAATTAATTCAATAATAATCATAATCACCAAACCATAAATATTCAGGATATAACAAACCGATCGCGGTTGCTGAAGACTTGACGACAATCCAATATCTAAAATTGGGTTAAGTTGACGACAGGCGAAGTCAGGAATCTCCCTCCCTCAGTCCCATCGAATGTCCTAAACTTGATTTTGGGGATTCGTCCTAATAATAAAATTTAATTTAAAAATGTTCGTCTCCATCAATATCAGTTCCATGATGAGAGATATTACTGTATCATAAGTTTTCTACCAACGCAATATCTTATTTTGGAATATTTTAATTCGTTGTTCATTCTTCAACGTTAACAGCCATGTTTCACGTCCATTGAAAACAGTTGAAGGGATGATAATTTTATAAATTATAATTTACTAAAATAGAGCCAAAAACTCAAAAAGAAACACTATTATTTATTATAATGCAATTGGGAAAAACCACAATGCAAAGCCTTATGTTTCAAAAAATACACCTACTTACCAGTCGACGTTTCGCCTATTCAGGCATTATCAAGACACCAAAATCAAAAAGGGGTTATGTGAATCGCATCTCGAAGAAAAAGGTGCAATACATCCCAACGATCAACAGCCCAAACAGGCTCCAAACATGAGACAGCACCCCACCACCAAGACGTTCAACATACAACTCGTTTACATACAACAATGCTCCTTATTTTGTTACGAATAAAGTCATCCATAACGACCTTAATGTCCCTTTTGGTGCTGATTTGGCCCGTACCCGGTATCTATCCTTTCATAACAAACTTCATTCCCACTCAAACCCTCTAGTTTCAAACCTAGCTTCCTCTTCAATCCCGAAAATCCTCCGAGGCGTGTGAAAAGATGGCCACGTGACCTTATTAGCTGAACTTGTGATTTGAGTACTACCAATGGGTAATTCCTCTATTTGTCATTATGTATCACTTAGCCTATTTACTTGTTGTAATATTGTAATACATTTGTAAATATCAATAAATAAATTTTAAAAAAGTTTTTAAAATGTGTCACATACGTGCATTATACAATATTTAAGGAAGAAAACGGTCCGGGACAATTAATTAACTAAGAATTGTCTATAAATCACCTAAATATAATAATGAATAAATTATGACAAGTATAAATTATATCCAATATTGAGCCCAGAAAAGTGAGACATAACTTCAATATTAGTTTTTAATTTAAGAAGATACATTTTTATAAATGTAACTCACTAACGATAGAATATAGCAAAACAAAAGTTGATAAACGGTTGGAAAATCATATTTAAAATGATTTTTTTTTCTATCATTATATACAAATATAAAAAGGGACCGGAGTGGCTCAGTGGTATAGCACTGAGTTGCCATGCCGAAAATTCTGGTTCAAATCCCGCTGCAGGCAATACTTTTATTTAGTCTGTTTGCAGCCGGAGATGGATCATGTGGGATCTAGCACACTCCTGGTCTGACCCAGCCTCTATAAAATATAAAAATAGGGTACCAATATAAGGGAGAAAAATCAGGCGGTTGAGCGTGACCTAAGACAAGTCACCTCCTTGCAGAACCGTTGTCCATGAAACAGTACAGTCTCTACCATGTAATGAACCACAAACTCGTTCACGGGTTGTAGTGATGCAAGTTTTTTTTTTTATATACAAATAAACTGACTCAACATTTGTTATGCCTTGAAAATGTTCAGTACATTTTAATAAAAGCATTGAAAAATGTATTAAAAAAAATTGTATAAACGATTTCTTATATATTTCAAGTTTCGAACTTATATTCTACGATAGTTGAAATATGTATATTTTAGTAAGAGACTCCTTCTGTTTCTAAAGTCGTCAAAAAGTAATAAGAAAGAAGCATTAAAATAGAAGTTCTAGACACTTTACGAGCATGATGATGCCATCGCATGCTACTTTACAACTAGATAATGATTATTAAAAGTTTATTTAGGCACATCAGTTTGGACTTAAGGAACTTCACCAGGGACTTAACTTGGGGATATAACATGCGTTGGTAAATACAAAATATATAGCTACGTATAATATTGCACTAAAAATCATCATTTTCAACAAATCATAACATTATTTTAAATAATAATATTTAGGAAGTGAATAAAGATTAACAAGACTGTGATCTGAAATAAAGTAATTTTGTTTATTAATTTAACGTCACTTTATGATGCTATGACTTATTGTAGCTACAGTTGGAGCTCTATATATTGCCTATCCAGGTTTAATTAAGATCTTTAATTAAGACACCGCACAGACTCGGGACCGCCATTTTACGCTCCCTCCGAAGTTCCGCATAACTAAGGATATTTTTTTATTCCCTTTAAAAGATCCTAGAATAGATTAGACGCTACATCAGGTTAAGAATTTGCCTATTCCAAAAAAAAAACTACAAAAATAATTTAAAATAAATGACTATAAAATTAAAATATGGCTCTTTATACATTTCTTAACAAAAAGCAGTTGACACTATGATAAAAACTTTAAACACAAATTCTAAACTTAAACTTAATTTAATTTCAAGTAAACTTTGTGTTGGACTTTACAAAGAAAAAAAATATTTTACTAATATATCCCTAAATGTTTTTAGCTTTCATAACTGTTAACTTCTCTTAAATAAGTTTAAAAATGTATCGGAATAGCATTAAAATATGTCTTGATTCGGTTAGTGAATAGGATTTACTAAAAACCTAATAAAAGAAAGAAATTTTTCTCTAAACATTTCCTAAGATTGTAGATTTAATGGCAATAACAATTTTAAAAGCTAATAAATATAAAAAATATAATAAACAAAATTTAAACAATTTTATTTTATGAAATGATACTAACTCAACATTTATGGCAGAACAATAAAACTAAAAATTCCTAAAATTATTTTACATTACTTCTTTAAATCTGTAGCTTAAGAAGGAATAAAATACAAACTTCTTAAACCTTAGCAAATTTTTTAATGGAAGCTAAGCGCCACTTTTTTGTTAAAGCTCATTCTTAAGTCTTAGCGCGGGAGTTGAAGGTTTTATGAGAAGACTGGGAAAAGAACTCATCAATTTTAGCAAGACAATGCTCTTTTTAAAAAAAGATTTAATTGGCAACCAAGAAGAATAAATTCTAATTTTCTTTCATTTTAAAATCTATCTAAAAATTCACCCTGTACCACTCAACCCGTGAAAGGTCCGGGTTTCAGTACATGGTAGAGACGGTCCTGTTTCAAGGACAACGGTTGTGCAGTGAGGTGATTTCTCCTAGATCACGCTCAACCGCCAGATTTTCACCTTTGTTTTGGGTACCCACTATATAGAGGCTGGGTGTGCTCGAGAAGGATCCTAGATCCCATATGATCCATCTCCGGCCGCTAGCAGACTAAATGAAAACCACTCCGTTCCCAAAATCTATCTAAAAAGCAGAAATATAGGATTTTTTGGGGCACCGGATTCAATACAATATCATTTTAGTATTTAAAAGTCGACTGGCCGAAAACTTATGAATTATTTCATGGAAGGCAGCTTAATTCTTTTCAACAATGAACACATTATATTCCCAAATGTATGTGGTTCCCTGTTACTTGAAACAATGTTATGAAACGTTTAAGTTTTTTATATATGAATTTTTAGAATACAGAATAGAATAGAAAAAATATTTTATTGTATAAAACCCGGACCATTTCCTTCCTGTTATAATATATGTTTTGAAGAATTATATTTTGAATTTCTCTTAAGTATTCAATGAATTAAATTTTGGAATACATTGCTTTGCAAAGTATTTACAATACAGTATATTTCTTCTTCAAAATACTGTATATATATAACTAGTATAAATTACATTTTAGATTAAACGGTAAATTTATTTTTTTATGCAATCAGTAGAAAAAAAACAAAAACATATTTTTGGAAAGAAAAAATGAGGCAGATCAACCCATGCGGTTTCAGATATCAAAGCTTTGTGAGCAAAAGACATCAAGTTCACTGAAGGAGACATTATGTTCAAAGAATTTGACCTTTATGTATTTAAATGTTCAATGATATGGTCCGATTAAGGAAAACAGTTAAAAAAAAGTTGATATAATAACATTATATTTAAAGCTTAGCTAATATACAACTTGTATAATTATATGAACAGGAAATCAGAGCTCTACAGATCTATCCCGCTCCCTAAGGGAAAAAAAACACGTTAAAATTAATAAATAAGGATTTTTGATTATTAAAAGAAATAGAAGTTACTTATTAACTAACAAATATACGAAAATATGAAAAAAAGCAAATCATAACCTTTCATCTTATTAAAAAGTATTTTTATAAATATTATGGGAGCGGAGCGACTCAGTGGTAGGCACTGAGTTGCCATGCCGAAAATCCTGTTTCAAATCCTGCGGGCAAGACTTTTATTAAGTCTGTTTGCAGCCGGAGAAGGATCACATAGGATCTAGGACCCTCCTAAGGCACACCCAGCCTCTATAAAATATTATAAAAATTGGTTACCCAAAATAAGGTGGAAAAATCTGGCGGTTGAGTGTGACCTAGGACAAGTCACCTCTTGCAGAACCGTTGTCCGTGAAACAGTACAGTCTCTACCATGTACTAAACTCCGGACTCGTTCACGGTTTGTAGTGGTACATTTTTTTTTTTTAAGTTACTTCACAAAGAACATATTTTTACTCGTTTGTCTGACTTAGTACAAGCTCCACGAAATGATACCCTCAATAAAAAACTATAAATCATAACATATGTAATAGATATTTATTTGAGAAATCATAAAAATGTCATTTGCACATAAAAAATAAATCATAACATGAACATAAAAAAACAAACAACTTACATTAATTTATTTCATGGAATTCAATAAAAATAACTTATGACATTCATGTCTTGATTTGAGATTATCATTCTAAGAATATATGTTTATGTTTATAAATAAAAATGGCCTGAGGGTCACTGCGAATCCAATCATGAAGGATTGCAGCAGAGATTGTAATGGAAAATGGATTTAACAAATGGATATTGTGGGTCAGACTGTAGTAATTCTAAAAATATAGAAGCTATTAATGTTCTATGATATATTATATACTATTCTTCATTTATAAGGAAGTAAAATAGCTCTCTTAAATGTTATTAATATATTTTATTATTATTTAATATGGAAAATGGGGTAGCTCTAAGGTAGAGCGCTGAGCTGCTGTACTGAAGATTGAAGGTTCGGATACAGCTGTGGTAAATCATATCGGATCTGCAAATCCTCTTAAGGCTCTCCCAGCCTCTATAAACTGATTATCCTAAATAAGGGGAAACCTGCCAGCTGGGCGTGACCTAGGATAAATCACCTGCACAACCGTTGTCCTATAAAGAGTACAGTTACCACGTACTGATACCAAAATACCCTTCATAGGTGGTAATTGTACAGGAAAAAAAAATTGAAATAATAATTTTTTTTATAATATTACCATTACGAAATTTTAGCTATTTTTTTAAACTGTGTAATTAAAAAATATTTGGCTTCACAAAGTTTAAATTTTAGTATATAACTTAATTATAAAAGTATATAATAAAAAAACATATATGGTTTATTTATTTACATATAAGGGGAATATGAAGTTTATTATAATAAATAAACTAAATCATTTTAAAATATCTGGAAATAAATGCGTATTTCCTCCCTCACAGTATTGAATGACCAAGTCAAATACGAATTTTAATTGGATTTTTCTGTAATTGACATTTGACACCAATTAAGTGAATCGACCATTTAAATGAACGCTGAAATATATTTTGAGATATTCTCGAATCAAACAAATAATATAGATGATGTATATGAAAATATGTAAATAATTAAAACAATCATACGGATGTATGAGTGTGTATATGTATATGAGTAATAACAACAGTAAACGATTAATAATTAATTCTTAAGTAAAATTTATGTATTAACACAAATACATACGTATAAACAGCTCGGTTGGTTGTTCCAAATTTGAGGTGTAAGACCGATTGGTCATCAACGCCTTAATTTAGTATGGTTTAAATGTATTTATTATTATTTACATTCGTTTTTTAGTAATAATTTTTATAAAGCCGGAATAAACATAAATAAATAAAATAATAAAAACATGAATAATTAAATAAAAATAAATTTAAAAATGTATGTATAAAAAATATGAGAAAACAAAAAGTAGGAGATAACTGTATCAGATATTCTTAATTAATTCTTCTTTTGATAGAAAGGCGGTGACCTTATTAACCTGCAATTGACTGGTTACATAAATTTTGTTAATTACTAATTTTGTCTTTAAACCTAATATCCTATATTTATAACTTATTAATTAATGTTTTAGAAATTATTGTATAAAAACCTACTTTCTGTTCATAAAATATTAATTTTAATTTGTTTTTATGTTTGTATTTTTTTTTTTACTTTTATTTTATAATTTGAGATTACAGATTTAATCTTAATTTTACTCTCACTTTACTATTAATTTATTCCACCTGTAATTTTTAATTTATTATATTGTAATAATAATTATTTCTAATAACTTATACCTAAATGTATTTTAACCTAATTCTATAAATTGATCTAGTAATATAAAAATCCTTTTGTCCCGAAATCTAAAAATCAGAATTTATAAAACCATCATCCTTCCAATTCTTCATTACGGATGTGAAACTTTGCCCCTAACGTTAAAGAATGAACAACGTCATATATCGACAATAGTGTGTTGATATTCGAAGATTCGGTCCAAAAAGGATTGGGACCAATAAGGAATTTAGGATTACAAGATGCGGAATTGCGAAGCATGCACCCGGTAAATATTATTCAAGTGATAGCTTCACGAAGATTAAGATGGGAATGTAAAGTTTCTGGGCTTGGTAACGAAATAATTCCTAAGATATTAATAAGCGCTGTGCCGAGTTAGAAGCGTCTGAGGGGTAGACCAAGACGTAGGTGGGAAGATTCCGTTAAGAGTGATCTGGCGGGTTTGGTTTTGGGAAGTGGTCCGTGGATGGCAGTTTGTAAGCAGAGATTGGTATCGACATCGAGCCTTCGGGTTCGCTAAGTCTTATTTTATTTTAGTTTATAAATGTTTTAAGCCCTGAAGAAATAAACAAATATCCCTCCGCCCGAAATAACTAAATAACAAAATCAAATTTATTTCAAAGGTCTTGAAAAGGATACTTGGGGGTCGACTTGGTGAAAGACTATTATTTATTGTTCTCTGGAAGAAGTTGAAAATAAGTTCCCCAAAGTACGATCTTCTTTACTAACTCGACAGAACACTCTTATTACTTACGTAAGTCCAATAAGTAAGAGGGATTTTCAGAGTTTTAAAGTTGGTGAAGAAAGGGAAAAATCATTCAGTAATTATTTTGATGTTTAATTTATAAAAAGTGAGGATAGTATACGTCTAGACTGCTTCGAGGACAGCGGTTATGCAGGGGAGTGCTTTGTCCTGCATCACGCTGAACCAATAGATTTCCCCATTATTTTGGGTACTCACTTACAGAGGGTGAGCCCCAAGAGTGTCCTGGATCCCATAAGTTCCATCTCCAGCCACTAACAGATTAAATAAAAGTCTGCAAGCTTGCGGGGTTAGGACCTTCGGCATGGTAACTCAGCGCTCTACCACTGAGCCACTCCGCTCCTTGTAAATATGAATGTGTTTAGGTTGTGAATTATCTAAATAAAATCGGACGAGAAAGATAACAATTATTATAAAAAAGAAATAAAATATAATAATTATAATTATATATATATTCGTAAATACTTGGTACCCATTCATTCAAAGCATTAAAGGTTAACAATTATCTTAATTAACTTAATGAACAACATGAGTGTTTGATGAATGAAACTGACCCTGCAAATAAACTGAACATTGACAAATAAAAATATTAATTAAATTGAAAGTCTCATTCATATTTTATTTCAGCATTATTTTAGTTAATTATTTATTTTTTATTATTTCTATATTTAATAGAAAAATACATATGGCTTACTATTATTACTATATTAATAAATATAATTTCCAATGATTATTTTTTTAGGAGAAATATAATCCCACCCCGCGTTAGTAAATACAGTGAAATATTTTTCAACTAGTTCAAATAAACTGCGTAAAAATGAATAGGGATGCCACTATTTTTTTTTTATATTTACTTTGCCTAGCATCTTAATATTATTTTTATTATAAGAAGCATTAATATTTATTAGAAATTATTATATATTAAATATTAATGTAGTTATTAAATATATAATAATGTAAATTCTAGGTAAAATATATACTACAAAATTAGCAATATTCCTATTCATTATTGTGCAGTATATTTTAAATAATACCTTCATTTTATTTTACAATTAAAATTTATTTGTGTGTGTGTATAATGTATTTTAATCCTACTAATATTATAAATGCGAAAGTTTGTATGTTTGTCTCTCTTTCACGCAAAAACTACTGGACGGATTTGGATGAAACTTTACAGTATTATAGGTTATACATCAGAATAACACATAGGCTATAGCAAGCGCAGATTTGTGGGAGGGTGCAAGGGAGCACGTGCCCCCCCCGACAGTATTTTAGGTACTGTGGAGAATCCATTATTGTACATAAATAAAGGCAAATCACATGATAATAGTTGTTAAAATAACAGAAAGAACATGAGTGAAACTATTTGTTTTGATATCTTATTAATCTTACTAATATTATAAATGTGAATGTTTGTATGTTTGTCTCTCTTTCACGCAAAAACTACTGGACGGATTTGGATGAAACTTTACAGTAATATAGGTTATACATCAGAATACATCATAGGATACAGCAAGGGCAGATTCAGGGGGGCACGGGGGCACGTTCCCCCCTTACAGTTTTTTGTGTTCTGTGGAGAATCCATTATAGTACATAATTAAAGGTGAATCACATGATAATAGTTGTTAAAATAACAGAAAGAACATGAGTGAAACTATTTGTTTGGATATCATACTAATATTATAAATGTGAAAGTTTGTATGTTTGTCTCTTTTTCACGCAAAAACTACTGAACGGATTGGGATGAAACTTCACAGTAATATAGGTTATACATCAGAATACATGATAGGCTACAGCAAGGGCAGATTCAGGGGGGTACGGGGGCACGTTTCCCCCTTACAGTTGTTTGTGTTCTGTGGAGAATCCATTATAGTACATAATTAAAGGCGAATCACATGATAATAGTTGTTAAAATAACAGAAAGAACATGAGTGAAACTATTTGTTTGGATATCATACTAATATTATAAATGTGAAAGTTTGTATGTTTGTCTCTTTTTCACGCAAAAACTACTGAACGGATTGGGATGAAACTTCACAGTAATATAGGTTATACATCAGAATACATGATAGGCTACAGCAAGGGCAGATTCAGGGGGGTACGGGGGCACGTTTCCCCCTTACAGTTGTTTGTGTTCTGTGGAGAATCCATTATAGTACATAATTAAAGGCGAATCACATGATAATAGTTGTTAAAATAACAGAAAGAACATGAGTGAAACTATTTGTTTGGATATCATACTAATATTATAAATGTGAAAGTTTGTATGTTTGTCTCTTTTTCACGCAAAAACTACTGAACGGATTGGGATGAAACTTTACAGTAATATAGGTTATACATCAGAATACATGATAGGCTACAGCAAGGGCAGATTCAGGGGGGTACGGGGGCACGTTTCCCCCTTACAGTTGTTTGTGTTCTGTGGAGAATCCATTATAGTACATAATTAAAGCCAAATCAGGAATTTAGCATCATGAAATTTGCAGATAGGTTCTTTGTATAATTTAAGAAAGAAATTTGGATAGTTCCACCTCCAATGGTTTCCCCCTTAATATAATAAGGGTTCAAAGATTGTATGGAATCCGTCAGTTTTGAAGTTAGACATCTGAAATTTTGGATGTACGAGTAACTTATAGTTTAAAAAAATTAAATTATTTATTTAAAATGATCTGTCACGAAAATTTATGTGGCAGACCACATCCCATGCGAGCGAAGCCGCAGGCAAAAGCTAGTAATATATATTTAAAACATTGTACCCATCCATTCAAAACAATAAGGACTATAAATAAATTCGCTCATTTATGTATACTCGTGTACAATAGAATTTGTTGAATATGAAATGGTTTATTGCAATAGAACAACAATAGTAGAAAAACATTGTTATAACGGAATATTGGATATTATTTCAATAATTCATGACGATAGGTTTGTTCTGAAAGTATATCTGCAACTCCCACCACTAATGTATTCTCCGACACGACATTTAATATTGAAGTGCACAAAATAAATATTAATAGATTCATTTCTGCATGAAGAAATAATATTTTACATTTTTAAAAGGATTTATAGTATCACAGAACATCATAATAATGTGTAACTTGAGTAAAATTTCATTAAGTAATCGAACATAATTACTAAATTATATGTATAGATTATAATTTGAAACAGTAATGTTAGGTATATTAATACGCGTGAATAATTAATAATAATAATTAAGTCTATAATTATAATAATATAAGTAACAATAATAAAGGTATAGATATTTAATACGTAAGTATTCTATGCTTTAATAAAGTTAAATATAATCTAAAACAGAAGTAATTTCTATTTAAATTAGAAACAATTTTATTTGTTTCTAGATACAATTAATTAAAAATATTATCCTGGGGGATTCAACGTCAAAAAGATTGATATTTTCATCTATATTCATATAAAAATAGTTACCAAGTAGTTTTGGATGACTTCAACGCGCATGAGAATCTTCCTACAATGCTAAATTGTTGGTAGACATAGTTTTTACAATGTTTTGAATGATTTCATATATGGTTATTTATGATGTGCCGGTTTTTCGACTCAAAATTTAGGCCGGCATCAAGCTGTGAAAATATTCTGGCAATGGATGCAAATAGAATAATAAAAAGAATGTTTGAATTCCTAAGAAATAAAAAAAACAGGTTGAAGGAAGCAGAGGACTAAAGAGAACCGGCCACCGAAGATATGCTTAAGGATGGAACTGCCAAGAGCATAACGTGTGACAAGAGGATGGGGTTTGAGGGGAGAACGAAGCAGACGATCATAATTTCTGATGAAGAAAGGAATAGGATATAACAGATACTAGGCGGAGAGAAATTGGTGGAGCAAGAACTATTGGTTTATACAGAGAATAACCATTTGTCTTATGGTGCAGTATAATTATTTACTTACGTATATATTACATAAACTATTCATTACATATACATACCATTGGTCTTCCAGGATTAATCTGCGGCATGAACAAGGACGGCTCGAAGGTCGGAGAAGAAGGCTGAGCGCCCTTCCGGTAGGAAGTGACAACCATGGTCGCAGCTATGTACAACACACACATCTATGTACACTCTATGTTCATGTCTATATACTACATAGATACATACTCGCTTTTTAATGATATGTCTCAACATAATATGAATAATATTCCAAAGTCTCAGCTCTGTACGATACATGCAATTCTCAACCTGGTATTTTCAATTTTTTTAGCATAAAAAGTAAACCGCTTCAAAGAAAATTAGATTCAATGTGATTTATAGTATGTGGCTAATTCCCTTAAAAAAAAACTGTCAATAAAATTTGGTAAGTATTTTCTTTTGACACACAATGTAAAATTATAAGAAACTCGATCAAAAAAACCGAAAAGCGGCATACATTTTAAATTGGAATACAACAGGAAAAAATCAAGGCTCATGTCTCTAAAATACTGACAAAAACTAATAATTCAACATTTCGCCAATTTAGGTATCATGAGGACATACACCAATAGAAAATTATCATCAAAGAAGACAGTGCAGCACAACTCACATCAACAGTCTCAACAGAATAATATATTACAGACAGCAGCTTACTCCAAAAAGTTGAAAAAAATTTAGAACGTGTTGGAGTAAGATTAAGATTATGTACAGGTTGTTGGTATGAGATGTTCAGCATTTTGTCTTTTTTGACTGTTTTTCCATATTTGTCCTGATAATTCCTGAATTGACGAACCATTGAGTTTCTCCCAGTATTCGAAAATTTTTTGGGGATTTTTCATACTCCATTCTAAGCCATAAGAAACCATTTCTTTCAAAAATAAGAAAGCTTCAGAAAATTTGAATATAACCTATTTAAAAATATTCAAGAATAACAAGGTATCACAGCATTATAATACTGAATAAAATATATATAATTATAATAAAATAATGATTATGAATTGGCTTTCACGAAAAAAAAAAATAGTTGGTCAGATATTACACAATATTTGTTTTCCAAAATTTTTGGTAATACACTTTAAGTCGTAAATAAATAATTCAAAACTGTCCCAATACTTGCCCAGTTCTTAAATATTTGTTAATGTTATTTAATTTTTTATTGGTCGATTTTTTTAAGTAAAAATCCCCATAAATATTATCCAAGTGATGGCTTAAGATTAAGATTAAGATGGGCTTGTAAAGGTGCTTGGCTTAGTAATGAAATAATTCCTAAAAAGTTAAAAAAACACTGTGCCGAAGCTTCTGAGTGGTAGAACGAGGCGTAGGTGGGAAAATTGCGTCAAGTGATATGGCGAATATATTGTATGGGCATCGAGCCTTCGGGTTCGCTAAGCCTTATTATTATTAATTTTTTATTAACGCTATACAATATATTTTTGCTTAATAGTTAAAGGTCAAACTCAATATGAGGCTGATAAATAAAAATAAATAAATTTATTTTCTGTTTAATTGGTTTTTATTTACGCAGTTTCGTATTTTATCCAGCACTTTATTAAGAATATTTTTAACAGGTTAGCTACAACGGTAAGATGTTATCATTCATTTATCTCATGGGCTCATATTCGGTACAGGCTGGGACAGATAACTAAATGTTTGTTGTTTTATCAGCTATGAATCGAACCGTTTAATTTAGATAGTCCTGGAGTCTATAGAATAGGTTCTCTTAATTGAGTGATAAACCAGACGGAGTAATTTCTTACTTTTGTTTTCATTCAATTACACGGTATTTTTACAAGATTAACATCTGAAAAAGAAATGTTAGCTATATTTTGCCTTCCAACAATTTATCGATAGAACAAGAAGATACTTGACCATCATTTTTGTTTAAATTTTTTCAAAATATAATACTGGTTTACTGATCTACGTAGACCCCGAATTCGAAAACGGATTAGGAAGATTAATTATTTAAACAGCCACGAATCCACCAAGTGTGATTATCAGATCCTGGTTGACGAAGTAGAGGTTTCTTTAAGAGAGATGTAAAATCTGGTGGTTGGGCATTATATTATCCAAATTATCTCCTTGCACAACCGTTTGTTTAGAAACAATACAGTTTTTACTATATACCGAACCCAAGACACTGAGTTTTGTAGACTGTGGTTGGTGGTGTCGGCATCGTTCACTCAGCCGCATTCTTATTATTATGAAAAGTTAAAAATCTGATCTTTTATCTAAATCAAGTATAGGGGAAGGGAAAATTTCCCGGCAAAGTAAGATACAATGTGGCAATGACACAGTATTAATCAGCAATGGTGAAAATATTTTTGTTGTAGGTATTGTTACTTTAAATGAGCATTTCCCTGTTTTCTCAACTACTTTTCCAAACTAAATGGATTTTAAATTATAGATTCAACTGGTTGAAGCAACTAGTCCTTCGAATATTTCCAACTAATACGGGCCAATCGATATTGCCGATCTTCACTAAATGTAGTGTTTCTGAGTCAAACCCACTAAACATCAATTCTTAGAGCAATCAATTAAATCAATTACGTACAACGTAAACTCCCATTTAAGATTATTACTGTACGATAACAAAAATCACCTTTAAATATTAGTTTATTCAAGTATTATGTAGAATATTAAAAGAGAGCGCTGTAGCTCAGTGGTAGAGCACTGAGTTGATGTGCCGGATTGGGTTCAAATCTGGTTGGGCTAGGAACAATATTTAATCAGTAAACAGACTGGTATAGACCCTTCAAGATTTTGAGACGGTCCCTGGGCACATCCAATCTCTATTATATGGGTACCCGTATTAGAGGTAAAAAAACTGGCAACCGTTGACTTAGAAACAGTATAATCTGTACTACACAATGACAGTGATCCTTCATGGTTTGTACTGTTACAGTTTAATTTTTTAAGATTTTTATTTATAAGGAAATGAATATCATTTTTACTTAAGACTTTTATATTTAACCCAAACAAAGACAACACATTTCAGCTTTAGCCATATTTTAAGCCGTCTTTAGACATGTCAAAATTTATATGCAGAAAAGATAATTGAATAAAAAACATTTTAATATTTTTATATTAGGCTCGTATACCAACTGGACCAAATCATTAATTCCTTGATCCCCTGTGGTCAAAAAAACTTTCGGATTTTTTAAAATGGAGTGAAAGGGTTGCGCCGTCCTTTGTATGGGATATAAAAATGGATGTCTCGATCATTTGGGGTTTCAGGTATTCTTTTAAGTTCCCTATCCTAATATAATTGATAAAAATTTAGATCTTCCATTGAATCATCGTCCAATTAGTCATAGCAGCATAAAGTGATATAAATAAATTGACAACATTAGGTAAAAAAATACCGAAAACGAACCTAACACATGTCCTAACATCTGTTGTTCACAGTTATCCGACCGTTTACTAATCTGGCTAGCCAGTAGAGAGTTGACAATTGTCGGCGATTGTACTACATCATTTTTAGGTGTAACGAATGAATGTAGACAAATGTAACAATAACTTTCAAGTGTTATATTTATTATACCTTAGATTATTAATTACTATCTGTCATTTTCAACAAAATATTAAAGATTGACCAGCATTGTCGGTAATGCGGCATATATAATATAGAGTATCATAGTTGTTACAATATTTAATATTGCTAATTATTATTTTTAAAAAATAAATAAATAAACCTGTACCATTACAACCCATGGTCCCCAATCCCAGGGTACTGGATTCATAACATGGCAGATGCTGAACTGAATCTTTTTTTTTTTTTAGAATAATTTATTGATATTTACGACTGTAATTATATTACATCAAGTAAATCTGCTGTATGAACAAAGGACATGAAAAAAAAAACACTTGTGGAGAAACTATCCATTGATAGCACTCCAATTAAGCTATAGTAGAAGGTCTTGAGGCCATCTTCTTTTCAGACGCCTCGGAGGGTTATCAGGAATAGTATGTGAAGCAAGTTGAGAGACTAGCGGATTCAAGTGTTTATGGAGCTTGTCATGGAAGGATAGGTATCTAGGCCAAATTAGCAACATATGGGATATTAAGATCATGATGGATGAATTTGCTTGTGACATAATAAGGAGCATTGAGGATTTTACGAAGGATTTTGGATTGTAAGGATTGGATACGAGATGAATTGGATGGTTTAGTAGAGCCTCAAAGCTCAACTCCGTATGTCCTAATAGGTCTGATAACTGTCATGTAAATGAGTCTTTTGTAATAAATTGGGAGCTTTGAGTTTGTCCAGTAAATGTTGAAGTAGGCGAAAACGTCGAGCAGTTTCTTGTCTTTTCAGTCTTGTATGAGGATTCCAAGTGATACGCTTGTCCAGATGGAGTCCTAGGAACTGTATGTATCTATGTATGGTAGAGACAGTATTGTTCCTGACCCAACGGTTGTACAGGGAGTCGATTTAACCGAGATTACACTCAACCAGGAAGTTTTTTCCACTTTGGGGCTGGGTGACCCCTTAGAGGATCTGCAGATCCCACAGGTTCCATGACTGTAATATTAAATAATTTGCCTTCCAAAGCCGGATTTGAACCCCTAACCTTCAGTATAGCAACTCAAACTTCAGCACTTTATACACTGAGTTATGTCAATCTCAATCGATAAACGAAATATTTAGCTGGAATAATCTGCTACCTCATTTATCTAATATTGATGTAAGATTAGCGTCTAGACTATTTTAGTTTTATCTCATATATTTCAGTCCTGATGTTGCTTGCATAAGCGAAACTTTGTCAGATTAGTTGAAATTTACTGCCTGCACACCTTCAGACTTACATTAATAATTTATTAATAATATTACATAATTGAATGGTAAGATTTTTTAAATATCAATCTTTAGAAAAACCTGTATTAATAATTAATTGATCATCCTGTATTGATCATTAATTGTGAAATTAATAATTCACAATTGACAATTAAAATAATTTGAATTTGAATAATTAAAATTATTTTTTAATATAATTAAAAATGTAATACTGTTTTATTTCAATAAAAAAAATAAATCACTACTACTGTTAATACATTTTAGACCGAATCCTTTGATTAATTAGGTTGCTATTGGCAACTTGTTGCCAAAAAGAATTTGGGTTTGCCATTACCATAAGTCTGTTTTGTTATTTCTTCTGCCTTATTTCTTATTTCTGGGAGTACCTCAAGGATAATACATTATTATTCCTCCCAAATCCAAATCCTTTGGAATCCCTTCTCTTCCCTTCGTTTGCATCCGAACTTCTCTCTTCTAGAAGAACAGTATTCCTTCAAGTATTTGCTATTCAATTTTAATATATAATTCTGTGAGAGAGGGTCAGCTCAGTGTGTAGAGTTCTGAGTAACTGCGGCAGAAACATTATTTAATATGTTAACAGCTATAGACAGACCCTGAGGGATCTACACTCTCTAGGGGTTCATTTAGCTTCCATAAAGTAGGAGAAAAACTGGAAGTTGAGCGTGATTTCTGAAAAAAAACACTTCCCTGTACAACCGTTGACCAAGAAACCGTACAGTCCTTATCATGGAATGGACTCCAAACACTTCATGGGTTGTAGTGGTATCGGTTTATTTTACATATACATACACATCTACGATCGGGTGGCACAATGTTTCAGCTCATTTTTTGGCCTAATTAAGAAATAAAATCTTAAAAAACAACTTTGCAGCCGTAATATACTACTAATCCCAAGATCGCGGGTTCGTAGCCCAGCAGGTGGCACTAGGATTTTTTAAAGGGAGTAAAAAATCCTTAGTAACGCCGTCCTTCGGAAGGGACGTTAAACGGGTGTCCCGAGGTTAGGTGTCAGGTACTCGTTAAAAATTCCTATCCTAATTAAACCTGGATAGGCAAAATTTATAGCTCCCAATGTAGCATCGTCCGATTAGCCATATCAGCAAAAAAGTGATGTTAAATGAACAAACAACAACAATATTGCAGCAGTTTCACTCAAAAATAAAACTTTTCAATCAAATTTTTGTTTCATATTTATTATTCTTAAGATGGTGATTTTTTAAATATTTTTATTTTGAAGAGAAAATATTTGTCCAGACCGGGATTCGAACCCGCGTTTTTTTAAGATATTTCCATAATGATTCTATTTTTATTTTTAAATATTAGCCAATAAGTTATTTACAACAATTAACATCAAGCACCCCACACTTTTTTACCATAAAATTAAATTTTTGTTCATCGCTCAATTCTTATTTTGAACTTATTGGAAATTATTTTCTACTTTTCAGTTGATTTTTTTTTTTTTATTAAAGCGATTTTTTTCTATAGTTTATTATTATATTATTTAGTATTTGGGTGTTCGATGTTAATTGTTGAAAAATATTTTATTGACTCACCCCTTGCTTCTTTAAAATGAAATGATTTTTTTTCTTCTTCTAAACTCATTGAAAATTATTTTCTACTTTTTTTGTTTTTAACCAAATAAAGAATAAAAAAAGCTTTTATATAATTTAATATAAATACCATAGATGAATAAAATTTAATGATTAATTTAAATTTTAAAGAGAGTCATGTATATACTCACATTATAAGGATAATAATTTTATTTTTCATGTTTCTGGAATTTATTTATGAAAATGTTTAATGCATATTTTATTATAACTATAGAGGCATATTTTACAATAATTTAAGTTAATAATATATTCAAATAACTATAATATTAATTTAATTTACAATAGATTTAGATCAACCACAACTCTGGGAAAAGTGTGTAATCTCTTTGACAGTTGGATAAATGTTCAATCTGACATTTCCCAGCCTGTAAAGGACATTTAGAGAGGAATTGGTTTAATTGATTTGCCTCGTTGTGATTTTATTGACTCTTTGACTTGGATTTAATGAAATTTCGAATTTATTATTAGTATTACTTCCTAGCTTAAACAGTAAAACTTAATAATAATAATAATTATTATTATTCTGTATGCATAATTTTTCTTATTTTTTAGAGTTTTTTTAATCGAAACTACTAAGTTATACCTAGATATGTCTATTGATTATATTACAAAAATAGTTTTACCGTTTTTATGTTTTTAATAGTATAATATATATTTTATATATATATATATATATATATATATATATATATATATATTTTTTTTTTTTTTTTGAAAAATTAAAAAGTATTATTTATGAAGCTCATCATTATTAATTCAGTTGTTTAATCATCACAATTATTCAAATATTTAATTCCTATGTCTGTTTACATTTTATTATTATAAATAAGTAAATATAAAAAAAAAATCTTTAACAGCAAAAATAGTATGCTATTTATTAACAAACATTGAACATGGCAACATAGAAGAATTTTTCATACAATGAAATTGTGCTTATACACAGTTCTTTATTACTAATTACCAACATACAAGAGAAATTAACAATTAACGAATTTTTCAATTCGGTGTATCAATTGAAAACCCGAATTTAAATTATGCTTACACATTAATAATAAAAAAATCATTTGTTTCACTTGGAAATAACATCAAAAATAATTATATAATAAAATGATTTCATATCCATATTATTACATTTCTTAAAAGTAAATATTTTGTCAGAGCAATCAGCTATGAAATTCATTTTAATGAGTATGACATATAATTTTATAATAATTTAATTAAACCATGATTCCAGATTCGAAATTAATTGTCATTGTTTAGCAGTTGCAATCCCATAAATAAAATTTTTGATAAGTCTTAAATCTTTGTAAATATATATTTGTATCAATATATAATGTATATTGATCAATTTGATCACTATGCAATTTAAACGTATTAGTATTAATAATAGTATTAGGTATATATTTTTTTTTTAATTTACATCCCAAAAAAAACGGAATAATTGAAATTTTATTCGCTCTATTTGCGATTCAATAAGAAATAACAAATGTTTACATATTAAAAGTTCCTTTTCATGATTTATGTATTTTTATAATATATCTTGTTTAGTAGATCTTTGTTGATCAGAAACAGAGAGGGGGAAATGTTAAACAAAATTTTAACTATGCTTTTAATTATTTTTTCAAATAGATAAGTTTAATAATATTAGGTTTTTAATGTTTAATCAAATTTAATTTCAACTTGATGTTTTAATAAAAAATATTTAACGAAAAATAAAATAATTATTGAAATTAGAAGTCTGTGTGTAAGGTTCTTGAACTTACCATGAATCACATACTGAATATCCGTATCAAAAATATTTCAATTATCTTTTAATGGAGCATTTCGTAAAAAAAAAATGTAATAAATTGCACATTCATTAATTTATATTAACCGAAAATTAATATGTTGACCGAGTCAACGTTAACTATTAGTATTTTTAATAGTAATATAAATAGATCGGATAATATTTACTAGAAATGAGAGAAATGTATGAATCATGCGTTTATTTAATTATATAAAATATTCTTAATAAATAAATTTTGTCATATTTTTAAATAAAACACTGAAGGTAAGATCGTACAAAGCTGAGATCTATTCATGAAAAATAATTTTTGGATGAGATAATGTAAATGGGTATCACTTCAGCAGGTTGTCGCTTCGAGTTAAGTCAGAATATGATTTAACTTGTCATTCGTTTCCTTTTTATTACTGTTATAAAATAAAAAATAAAATTAATAATTTTATTACTGAGTATAAACAGGTTAAAAATCCGACTGTTTAGGTTACATTATTATCTGTACTTCGAAATGTTTGTTGAAACGTTTATTTGCATAATAACACTCTTTTTTGCATGCTGGAACGCACAATTATTTCTATTTTCTTGAATATTAAAAAGGAGACGAATTAGTTAAAACTTGTAACTTAACTCGAAGTGATAACCTTCGGAATTGATACCAAATTAGTGATACCAAAAAAAAAAATAAAAAATTAGCATCCCACCCATCGCTCAACTAATAACTAATAGTATAATATGGTATTCAAAGAAAACTATAATTTATATCAGAAAAAATAAAATAATCGGTTAGTATTTTTCATTCCATAGCATGCAAAATCAGACACGGATAGGTTTTCTTTCAAGACCATACCTGATTATTTTTATAAAAATATTTGTTGTAATTATTATTATTATTATAAATAATAGTCCAATTTTTGGATCATTCGGTTCTAAAGTGCATTACGGAGAGGGATAGAGTGGGAGGCTTCTAATCTAATAGAACACAAAAGAGTTGAAGTAAAAGATATTTATTTATTTAAATAAATAATAAAAAAAGAATATAGTGTCAATCAAGAAATAAATTATAGATAAATAATACAGAAGGTACGTATTCAGCATTTTATCGCTTCAAATTGAGTCACAAATTTAACTTTTCATTCGTTTCAATTTTAATGTTCTCTAATAATACAGTTTATCATGAGAGTATGGAAAAGATAATGTAATTATGTGTAATGAGTAGATTTTGGTAAATATTTCATCTAGAAATAATTGTTTAAATTAACATTTCACAAGTAAAGATGATACATGTTTGTTGAAACGTCCATTTCTAGATGAAATGATTACCGAAGTATACTAATTACACGTGATTCCATTATATCGTTCATACAAAAGCTCATGATAAATTGTATTTTTGGGGAAACATTAGAAGGGGAACAAATGAAAAGTTAAAACTTTTTGTGATTCGACTCGAAGCGACAACCTGCGTAACAGATACCGTACAAAAAATAAAGAGGAAACAACAAGAGACAGTAATAGATGCGTGTGTTGTAATAAATACAAATACAGATACATGAGATGACCAACTTCGCGACTGAAGACACAAGTTGCTGAGACGCTGACTCGTGGAGGTAGCGGAGTCGAGTGGAGACCGATTCGGATGTCCGGGAGAGTTCGGATAACTTCGGCAATCTCCGCCTCCCACGACCAGCACAATCTCATTCAGATGTATCAGCTGATAGAAGCTATATTGATGGCATTTGCCCGCCCCCACTCCCTCTCCTGGAACTAACAGTTTTTCATGCGAGAAAGAAGCGCATCGGTTCACCTGTGGCGTATTGTTCAGCATAGCAGCCTACTACGCCCATGGTAGTGGTTACGCAGCCCGTTCTTTAAAAAAAAAAAATAAGAAATCCCAGGCGGGCGGTCCTTCATAACGGACGTAAAATGGATCCAAGGCCTTAACTGCATAAGGCTCCCAAAGATCCCTATATTAATTATACCTGGATAGGATAGGACTTTCATGATAGAACCGTCCAGTTAGCTATTGTTAAATGAATAAGCACACAAAAATCCAAGGTTATGGTCAGCTGGTTGTTTTAAATATGAGGTGTAAATTTAGCAATCAACTCCTCACCTCAATTTGGTACACATATTTATATGAATATTACTTATATTAATATTTTTTAATCATAATTGTATTATAACAATACAAACAGGGGAGAGAAATATGACAGATTATAAAATATTAATAAAAAAAAATGAACAGCGACACTACAGCCTGTGTCTGGGGTTCAGTTCATGGTACGCTGTACTGTTTCTTGGAAAACGGTTGTGCAGGGTAGTGATTTGTCCTAGATCACGCTCAACCGCCAGATTTTTCGTTCAAAGCTCCCAATTAATTACAAAAGACTCATTTACATGACAGTTATCAGACCTATTTGGACATACGGAGTTGAGCTTTGGGGCTCTACTAAACCATCCAATTATGAAAGGAATAAAAATTTGAAGTGATCCCTGTCCTAGCAGAATTTAGCTCTCGCAATATATCATCATCCGATTTGCCATAATAGCATAAAGTGACGTTAAATGAATAAACAATAATAAATGAATAAACAAACAAAACGGGGAAATTTATTTTATGGAAATATTCTACCTAAACTACAAGAGCAACAATAACATAGACAAACATAAACTGTTGTTTTAGAAAAGGAACACAGTTATAAACAAATAGTAAGAGCTTAGTGTTTTATTGTAATATAGTGAAAAATAAATTCAAAACAATAACAATTAACTGAAAAAATCGGGTTATTTCAAAGTAACTGTACACTAATATATCTAGATTCACACCTGTACTTATGACATAAAATATGCGTAAAATCGGCAGGCGAACTTTTTAAAAAGAGAATAAAGAATTGTAGGTTATGCCGTCCTTCGGAAGGGACGTAAAATGGCTGTCCCGAGCCTGTACGGTGTTGATACTTGTTAAAAGCATCATGTATATGCCTAATTATACCAGGATAGGCAGAATTTATAACTACAACTGTAGCAACGTCCGATTAGCCATATCAAATAAAAGTGACGTTTCTCTTTAAAAATAAAAATATTTAAAAACTCAGTATTTATTTTAAGTCATTTGCTTTCAAACCTTCAAGTTACGCCATCTTTCCTCATCCGATGAATAATATCTATTATGAACCTCTTTCAGGACTTCATGATCTTAGACTCGCCCACGCAGGTGGTGCAACTATAACAAAGTTCTCCCAGCTTAATGAAAACATTAAGATCTTAATAAAGTTCGTATAGTTCCGGTCTCATATTATTCCTTAAGATTCTCCAATATTAAGGTCAAGATTATCCTTAGAAAATGTTTATAAAACAATAGATGGAGTTCGTGTTTCTAGAACTCAAATTGTCGTTCTAAGTAATTAGCAAATATCAATATTTAGAAAATTAATGTTATTTTTAAGTCCACACGGAACATTTTCTTCCCCCTATGTACACAAAGTCAACCAATACTATTAAAGATAAATTATTTAATCTACTTAAATAGCGAGGGATGAACCCTATGGGATCTGGAGACCCTCCAAGGGCTCACCTAGCCTCTATTAAGCGAATATCCTTAATAGGGGGAAAACCTGGTAGTTGAACGTGATCTCGTTTTCTTCCTCATTTTTAAATGAAGTAAATAACATATTTAGGTACTTGTGTATTGACGCAGCCACCGTTACTTTTGCCTACTTGTTCGCATGCGCTGTTATATTTTGTAACAGTTACATTTCTAACAGTTACCTTCTATTTATTGGGGTAAAAAAATTATCAACAGTTATGAATCAAAAGAATTTATTGAAAAATCGAATATATCATGAATAATTAAGTAAACAACAATGAACAATTAAGAAATAAATGTAATGAAAAATGACAATAATGAATATTTAACAAAAAAAAATTATTTAAAAATGTAATATATGATGAACAATTAATTAAACAACAATGGGCAACGAACAATGAACAATTAAAAAATAAAAATAATCAAAAATCACTATAACTAAAACAAAGAAGTATAAAAAAATAGGTAGAAAAAATCACAATACTTTATTGACAAAAATTAGTTAATCGTATTTAGGTGGAAAATGCGTCGAAATACACTTGAAAACGGATTTAAAACTTGTTTTAACTGATACTGTCGCCATACGAACTCGCATAAGTAGGATTCTAAATAAACAATGAACAAACATAGAACAAATCAGCTGTTAGAAATATAACTGTTACAAAATGTAACTGCTCGTGCATGCTAAGTATTAGGCAAAAATAACGGTGGCTGCGTTAACACAGAAGAACCCATATTTATTATTAATGAACGAACATTTACTTAGAATCCTAAACGATCAGAAGCTACTCACTGTGAATACCAACAATATTATTATGAAAATGATGAAAGTATACCTATGAATAATTTATTGTATAATTTCCATCGACACGAATTTAAATTAGTACAACTCTTGAAGAGGAAGGAACGATTCCATTGGAGCGCGTTCCGCTATAAAAGTTAAGGCAAATAACTTGGCCCTTTCTCTTTCAGCCGTGCCTTCAGTAATCAGTTTCCGCCCAAGATTTCTGTCAAAAGGGAGAGAAGAATGGCTTCTAAATTTCAGTCTTACTCCCCCACTCGCTTTTAGCTCGGGACATAATTCATCGCGTTATTATTACTAACGGCAAAGGTTAGAGAGTGGGATATAAAGGTCTCAAGAACAGTTAGAAATGAACCATAATGTCTTTGTTTATTTAAGGTCAATTTATGACGCTATGACTAATCGGACGATATGCATATCAAAGGAGTATCTAACATTGCACAGACCTGGGGCCAGCATTTTACGTTCCCTCCGAAGGGCGCCACAACTAAGGACTTTTAATTCCATTTAATAAAATCTGAGGCTTGTGAACCCAGGACCTTGGGCACAGTAGGTTGTTCAGCTAAATATTATACCAAAGATGCCACCCACAAATCTTAAGTCGAAAAACATCAGAGAAATAACATGAGTTAGTATTTGTTATAGCTTTGAAGACTAATACTTAACCTTTTTAGAACACAATTTTATCATTTTACTATCTGTTATTGTTCTAATCTATTTATCAATACTTTTTTATTTATTGATATTTACAACTATATTACAATAATACAAGTAAATAGGCTAAGTGATACATAATGACAAATAGAGAAACTACCCACTGATAGTACTCAAATCAAAGTTCAACTTAGAAGGTCACGAGGCCATCTTATTTTCAGACGCCTCGGAGGATTATCGGGAATTGAAGAGGAAGCTAGATTTGAAACTAGAGGGTTTGAGTGGGACTGAAGTTTGTTATGAAAGGATAGATACCGGGTTCGGTCCAAATCAGCTACAAATGGGACATTAAGGTCGTTATGGATGAGTTTATTCTTAACAAAATAAGGAGCATTTTGAGGAGGATGAAAGGGATTGGATACGAGAGGAATTCGATGGCTTAGTGGAGCCCCAAAGCTCTAATTCGTAAGTCCAAATAGGTCGTATGATGGTCATTTAGATGGGTCTTTTGTAGTTAATTGGGAGCTTAGAGCGTTTGTCTAGTAAATTTTGAAGTAGCCTGAAACGTCAAGCGGTTTCTTTTCTTTTCAGTCTTGTATGAGGATTCCAGGTTAATCGTTTGTCAAGGTGCAACCCTAAGTATCGGATCTGTTCTACAGGCACCAGTGAGATATTATTAAAGGATACTGAAGTGCAGGAAGACGTTGGTTTACTTGACACAATTCTTCAAGATCAGTGATATGGGATTGGAGGCTTTGGGATGCAATAACTGGATTGGTATTGACTGATAATACACATGATTATGGTTAGTTGGGATGTCAGCTGTATAAACTGTATAAAGGATTGGGCCAAGGATACTACCTTGAGGAATTTATCAATAATTAAAAGGATAGTTTATCGAGTAAAAGATTTCACATTATTTTTGTTATTTCATAGTTTGAAGCTAAGTAGATCAAGGAGTAGAGCACTGAGTTGTTATGCTCCAAATCTGGCAGTTGCAGATAAAGTATATAATATTTTAACATAGAGCCTCTGGGATCTTCAGATACTCCTAGGCCACACCCACCATATATAAATAGGGTACTCACAATTGGAATAAGAATCTGGTTGCTGAGAGTGATATCGGAAAATCACCTCCCTGCACAATCGTTTTCCTAGAAACAGAAGAGTCTCTTACATGTTTAAACAATAGATTTTTTTTTTCTATTTTCATATTCATACATAGAATACAAGACGGTCGACCGCAAAAAGATGAAGTTGTTAGTATAAGCGGCTTATGTCTCTCTCCTTTTTATTTGCTTAAAATTCCTCTTTAAGACAGCGCTTGAATAACTACGCTAAAACCCATTCGACATATGCAACGCATATTTCAGAGAAGCCCTAAGTGAATAGAGAAAATGAAAATTTCATTTATAATATATTCCAAAATATTCTTCATAAATATCTTCAATAAATATTTTTTTTAAATTAATACCTAATTGTTCTTTATTATTCCTTACGAAACATCGCTTGTCTTATCGTGAACCCAGCTCATAGTGTTTTAGTTCAAATTTGAAGGTCAGTAGACCTAGGCAAAATCATTGAAATAAAAACGAGATATTTCGACTGATAATAATTATGTAATAAAATACATATAATAATCAATCTAAGCAAAATGAGGTAGAATAGAAAGCAAACTTTATTCTGGGGCCAAGTACCTTTAGAATAACAATAATGAACAAATAAAAAACATAATATTCATCTGGCCAGAAGGCTACATAATAATATGAATCATGAAATAATCAAGAGTGACAAAACATAACAAAAATAGAAATAGAAAATAAAATAAATAAAAAGTACGAAATTTGACAGGATTTTGACTAATTGTCGAAATTAAATATATTGATATTAACAAAATAATGA